>JANAVB010006400.1:304893-605931 GCA_029216955.1 Iris pallida
ACTGCAACCATTTGGTGTCCAAGCCTAGCATGGGTATTTGGGCTCAAATATGTTTTCACACATTCAAGACCTGTGCAAGTCATATTGGACTTGATTCATGGCCTTGGGTCCTGTATTTGAACTTTGGTTCAAATTATATACATGGACAAAATACGCAGATAATTAATTATTGTGTGTATTGCTGTTTTTGATTTTCTAAAAATACTTAAAGTGTTGCTAAAATTATGGAAAAATAGTTTATAAATACTATGTCAAGTTAGCTAATTTAGTATAATTTTTGTAGTATTTAATTTACTGTTTTGCCACTAGTTTGGCATATGAAACCAAAACTCATATTCTGTATACTTAGGAAAAACTGATTTTTATAAAATATTTGTACTGGTTAATAAATTCCAGAAAAATTATAATAAATTTTTATGATTAACAAGGATCACTTTGATACTTTGCTTTAAGAAAAACTAGGCTTTTTGTCTACTTCAAAAATTGTTAGAACTCAATGATCTTTTGATTTATTTATTGATTAATTACGACTTGTAGCTTTTTGTGTTATTTGGAGTTTTAGTCGTGTTAAACCCCATCCCTCACTAGTATAAAGACCCTGGAAAGTTAGTTAAACATAGTGTGTCACCCCACATTGGTCTCCTATGCCAAGTCATCATTTTGGCTAGGTGCCCAGTCACAAGTCGTGTCGCACCATTTAGTGTCCTAGTGTTTTAGATTAGTGTAAAACTAAGTTATTATACTTTACTTCTACAGCGATGAGTTACTGGACATCCATAGCATTGTTATCGCAGCTTGTTTTGTTTTGTTTTGCTAGAGGCAAGTACTTTCTACGAACTTTATATATTGTCACATAAATGAACTGCAAACTCCACCATGTTAAATGCTGATCCTTGGGGTAGCAAGTTAGAAACTCTACATGTTGTACTTCCAGTTACTACCCTGCTTAGAACTGTCTTTATGTATCTCTCACATGATAGAATACGGGTTATGGGGAAACTGATGGTAGAGTACGTGATCATGACCCCCCTATAGTAGCGAGCGAGGTCACATTTTATATACATACTTTGCCGTAGGCCATTATCCCGTATTTCTGTACGGATGTACACCTATGCTTGTTGACTTGTACGTATGTACATTTTATTTACATGTACCACAGTACATTGTACATCTATTGACCGATCACGTACTTACTACAGTTTTAAATATTACATATACAGCTGTTTCTATGACATATGTATCCTTGCCATGATAGACTATGTGATGCCATGCTTTCCAGTTATTCCTCTCATGTTCATTTCCATGTTTCATATGCTAGTTTGCTAGATTCAGTACTTGCTCTCGTCCTGACAGGATAACGTTGTAGGTGTCCTTACTGAGGAGGAGTTACTTTACGACACATACTATGGAGTTACTGCCGAGGACCCGGCTCTGCTTTACGAGGATGTTCCTGCAGGGAACCTCGCCTAGATGTCTTTTGTTTACTTAGACTTTTGAGGGTAGACATGTATTAGACTATATCATTTTGTAACTGGACATGTATCCAGTTTTACATTTCAGTTTACTTGTACTTGGATATTTTACTATATACGACGACTTTTGTGTTTGGAGCATTTATGATTCTTCTTCACTTATAGAACTGTTAGCACATTTAGTCTTATCCTGTTGTCTTTAGAACAGCTTACTACGTTTTATCTCAACGTAGGCTGGACATGACTCGGCCTGGCCCAACAATTTGGGTAGCGAGTCGTGACATGTTTTTAGTGGTGGCCCACGCAGGTCCTGACTAAACTGTTTGGTTACGTTATTGTACCAAGCATGCCTGCAATTAGGAACTTAAGGTAATTAGACAACATTAGGAAAGACGCTTAGAACACTTAGAGAAATGCTAGGATTGCAACATAGGAAATACATCACATGTTTGCTATTATAATTAGATTTTCTTGCATATGATTGCTTACTTTAAATAAGTCCTTATAAGTCTTTTTATGTGTAATTTAGATGGTGCTTACTCGTTCATCCCAGTATGTTACCCCCGAGAATGGGGCCCTCCATATCCAGTCAGCTGACCAGTTGACTGATACACCTCCACCTACCACATTTCCCCACTCCACAGATCCACAGACCCAGATACCACCTTCCACATCCCAGGCCCGGTAGGACCCGGTACTTCCACCACCCCCTATCACTATACCCACCCAGGCTTCCGTCACACTCGACGGGACCCAGCTGCTCACACTGATCCAGGGGTTCCTAACAACCCATCAGGAGCAGACTACCCTACTCCGCCAGAGCATGGAGCGTTCTGAGGGACGTCCCGTGGTCCCACTATATGTAGAGCCACGGCAGAGAGCGGGGACGGTCAAGGACTTCATGGGTCTGAATCCCAAGGAGTTCTCAGGGACTGAGGGCATAGTAGTAGCTGATGACTGGCTAGATTCTGTAGAGAAGAAGCTTCTGGGAGTCAGGATGCCGGATGACCTTCAGGTCGAGGCAGCAGGATTTCTGCTGATAGACTTAGCCGGAGTCTGGTTCAGGAATGAGCCGTTGTTCGCGAGAGGTAGAGCCACCTGGGACCAGTTCAAGACCCAGTTCAAGAAGAAATTCTTCTCGACCACTGCTAGAGTAGCCATGGGCTACGATTCCAGAACATCCAACAGGGAAACCGTTTTGTTGATGACTATGCTGGAGAGTTTAGTCGCCTGAGCCGTTTTGCTCCTAGTCTGGTTGCTGATCCAGAGGAGATGACCCGTAGGTTTTGCCATGGTCTAGTTCCAGACATTGGCATCCTTATAGTGGCGAACGGTACGACTGACTACTACCAGAGCCTAGAGTTAGCCCGGAGCATCGAGGAGCGTCTTCTATCATGCAAGAGGCTGGCTTCTGTACATCATGAGGGACCGTCCAAGCGTCAGGCTTTCCAGCAGAAAGCACCGACGCCACCCCAGCAGACTTACCGTCCCTCTACACCACATCATCAGACCCCGCCAGTTAGAGCCCCGGGACCCCAGCAGCAGCAGCAGCGAGGAGCTATATGTTCTTTCTGCGAAAGACCAGGGCACGACAGGTCCGTTTGTAGAAAGAGATTGGGGCAGTGTTTAGTTTGTGGGTCTGCCACCCATCAGCTTCGGAACTGTCCAGCGGCGAAGGGACCTAGAGGACCACTCCCGACTCAGCAGCTGAGGTTTGGGCAGCATCTGCAGCAGCAGAAGGGACCTCAGGGGAAGGTCTATAGCCTAGCCATTGAGCCGGAGCCGGAGCAGGTTTCGGAGCCGGATTACTTAGCTGACGTCATCACAGGTCATGTTTATTTGCATACTTTTCTAGCTGTATGTTTGTTTGATTCTGGTGCATCTCATAGCTTCCTATCATTAGAGTTTATGCATAAACATCATCTAGTAGCTACACCTACTGCGGAGATTAGTAGAGTGATGACGGGAGGAGGACCAGTGCCTATTAGATCTATCTATAGATGTTCTATTTTTATAGCCGGGAGAGAGTTCAGAGGGCGATTCTTTGTGATGCCACTCCCCGGTTATGATATCATATTGGGGATGGACTGGCTTAGCTATGCCCATGCATCTATAGATTGCTATGAGGGTAGTATTGTGTTCAGTCCCCCAGGCACAGCACCATTCAGTGTCAGGAGGACAGGGCCGGAGATCAGCCTAGAGCCGAACTGTTGTGCGACAGTCGGGGACGCAGCACCGCCACACCCTATCATTAGGGAGTTTATGGATGTATTCCCAGAGGATCTTCTAGGACTTCTGTCTGACAGAGATGTGGAGTTCACTATAGATCTAGTGTCGGGTTCATCACCAGTATCCCGGGCTTGCTATAGAGTGAATCCCAAGGAGGCCATAGAGATGAAAGAGCAGATTGATGACCTGTTGAAAAAGGGTTTCATTCGATCCAGTGCTTCTCCATGGGGAGCGCCAATGCTCTTTGTGCCTAAGAAGGATGGTACAGTCCGGTTGTGTATTGACTATCGGGCCTTGAATGCCATCACCATCAAGAACAAATATCCTCTGCCCAGGATAGATGATTTGTTCGACCAGTTGAGCGGGGCGAAGGTATTTTCCAGGATAGACTTGAGATCCGGGTACCACCAGGTGAAGGTTAGGCCAGTAGACATCCAGAAGACGGCGTTCAATACGAAGTACGGGCAGTATGAGTTTCTGGTGATGCCATTTGGTCTCACAAATGTGCCAGCTGTCTTTATGAACTTGATGAATAAGACATTTCACCAATATCTGGATAAGTTCGTCGTAGTGTTTATCGACGACATCCTGATATACTCGAAGACGCCGGAGGAGCATGCAGAGCACTTGCGGATAGTTTTGGGGATTCTGAGGCAGGAGAGATTATTTGCCAAATTACCGAAGTGCGAGTTCTTTCTAGACCGAGTGGAGTTTCTCGGCCATGTAGTCACTGGAGATGGAATCTCGGTGGATCCCAGAAAGATTGCTGCAGTTGAGACGTGGAAGGCTCCGACGTCAGTTTCAGAGATCAGGAGTTTTCTGGGTTTAGTAGGCTATTATAGAAAGTTCGTCCAGGACTTTGCTAGGATAGCTGAACCCATGACGAAGCTGACGCGGAAGGACGCAGAGTACATCTGGTCAGAGGACTGCCAGGCAGCATTTGAGGAGCTGAAGAGGAGGCTGACGACCGCTCTAGTTCTGACTTTACCTTCAGGTTCTGGAGGTTTCACCATATACAGTGATGCTTCTGGGAAGGGGCTATGATGTGTCCTACAGCAGCATGGGAAAGTAATTGCTTATGCATCTAGGCAGTTGCGGACTCATGAGAGGAATTATCCTACCCATGACCTAGAGTTAGCTGCGGTGATCTTTGCACTCAAGTTATGGAGACATTACTTATACGGAGAGCGTGTGGAAATCTTTACTGACCACAAAAGCTTGAAGTATGTGTTCACGCAGAAAGAGCTGAACATGAGGCAAAGACGATGGTTGGAGTTGATGAAGGACTTCGACATCGATTTACTGTATCACCCCGGGAAGGCAAATGTGGTGGCGGATGCGCTGAACAGGCATCCGATGGCATGGTACCTGATGATTGATCGGCATTTGTGGGAGGATCTGGAGAAGCTCGGTATCGAGCTAGTTCGGCCAGGATCAGTGATACAGATGATGGCGCTTGACATTCAGTCAGGATTGATGGAGCAGATCCGGGAGGCACAGTCTACGGATGAGAGCCTTCGCAGACTTCGACCCCAGGCATTAGCTGGATTGCTGGATAACTTCACTATAGCAGAGGATGGATCCTTGAGGCATGGCAGCCGATTGTGCGTGCCGAAGGGAGAGCTGGTAGAGGCAGTCTTGCAGGAGGCGCACCGATCGAGATATTCTATTCACCCTGGTGCTAACAAGATATACCGTGACTTGCGGGAACATCTTTGGTGGCACGGGATGAAGAGGGATGTATCACGTTTCATCTCAAAATGCCTAGTTTGCCAGCAGGTCAAGGCGGAGCGCCAGAGGCCAGCTGGTTTGTTGCAGCCGTTACCCATTCCCGAGTGGAAGTGGGAACATATTACGATAGACTTCGTTTCAGGGCTTCCTCGTTCCCAAGGAGGAAAGGATGCCATCTGGGTCATTGTAGACAGGCTGACGAAGTGTGCGCACTTCATACCCTTCAAGGTGGGGCTTTCTGCCGAGAAGTTGGCGGAGCTATACATGCAGCAGATAGTTCGCCTACACGGAGTGCCGGTGAGCATCGTGTCAGACAGAGACAGCCGATTTACATCCCACTACTGGAGGAGCTTGCAGGAGGAGTTGGGCAGTAGGCTCAAGTTCAGTACGGCGTACCACCCACAGACAGATGGGCAGTCCGAGAGGACGATACAGACACTGGAGGATATGCTGAGGACTTGCGTGCTAGACTTCGGAGGATCATGGGAGAGCCATCTGTACTTGGTAGAGTTTTCATACAACAATAGCTACCAGGCCAGTATTGGTATGTCACCTTTCGAGGCGCTATATGGACGACGATGCCGCACACCGCTCTTTTGGGATGATGTCGGAGACAGAGTTATGCTTGGGCCAGAGATGATCACGGATGCAGCAGAGAAAGTCGGGATGATCAGAGACAAGCTCAGAGTAGCTCAGGATAGGCAGAAACACTGGGCTGATGCTAGTCGCAGACCGATGGAGTTCACGGACGGTGATATGGTGCTAGTGAAGATATCACCTACTAGAGGGACGATCCGGTTCGGACGAGGAGGGAAGCTGAGCCCCAGATACATCGGACCGTTCGCGATACTTGGCAGGATCGGAGAGGTAGCTTACAGGGTTGTACTTCTACCCAACCTAGCAGGAGTTCACGACGTCTTTCACGTATCTCAGCTGAGGAGATATGTTCCAGACCCCAGTCATGTGCTAGATCATTCAGAGTTGGAGGTCGGACCGAGCCTTACAGTTTCTGAGCAGCCAGTGGAGATATTAGACCGGAGAGAGAAGAGGCTGAGGAACAAGGTTATACCCCTAGTGCGAGTAGCTTGGAGCCGTCACTCCCCAGGTGAATCTACTTGGGAGAGGGAGTCGGACATGAGGGAGAGATACCCTTACTTGTTCGATCCAACCGCTGCGAGCGAACCACCCGTTCCCGCTTGATACCTTAGAGGTTAGTTTCGATCGCAGCCTTAGTCATTTTGTTGCATTGCTTGCTATGTTAGAATATTGTAGGTCTTCAATCCTTGTGAATTTCGAGGACAAAAATTTTCAAGGAGGGAAGACTTGTCAACCCCTGATTTTCAAAATTTATTAAACTAGTATTAATTAATTATTAAATATCATTATTGGTTTTAAAATAATTAAATATGATTTTAGAAATTTTTTAGAATTTTTAAATGAATTTTTATGAGTTTTAAAATACAAAAAACATCATTTTGCAATTTTCTGAATTGTTTTAATAATGTTTTGCAATTTTTAGAATAGTTAGTATATCAGTTTGTAATAAAAAGAAATGTTTTAATTGGGATTTGCAAATCCTGTTTTGTATTATCTCGCTAATAAATCGATTATGCAATTCCTAAAACTTGGGGGACTTTTGTGCTAACCTGCCAAACCCCCCCCCCCCCGACCAGTCACTCACTCTCTCTCATCCCTCACCAACCCCCGCTGACCCGATGACTGCCCCGACCGACTCACCGCCCTGCCCCCGTCTTTCCCAGCTGCCCCCACCGCCTCCAGAGGCCCTATAAAATCCCCCTCACTCCCCTCGACCAAACCCTAACCCTAAATTTCCCCCACGACCGCCAGCGCCGCCCTATCACCCCCTCTCACCCCATCGGAACCCTAACCCCGACGAACTCCTCGTCCAGCCCCCACGCCGAGTGCCACCACCCCTAACCACCGCCGACGAGTTCGCCCCGACGAGACGCGTCGATCGCCACCGGAGCGCCACCGTCCCGACCACTTCTCCGCCGTCCAGACCCTTCGACAGCCCCCCGATCGACTGGACACGTGAGTAGCAGTGTCCTTACGAGTCGTGCGTGTCTCGTGTTGTGTCCATATGGTTCGCCGTGTCTTGGCGAACGTGAGCGTGGAACTGGACACGTGAGACTCGTGTCGTACGTGTCGTGCCAAGCAAAGACACGTTGATACCTGTGTCCTTAACTGTCAGGACACATGATGGTTTCTATATTTTTTTTATATGTTAATTATTTCGAAACTAAATAAAATAAACCCAACCCTTTCCCTAACACAACTGATGGGCTGACCCCCTGGCCAGCCCATCCTAAGCTAACCCCCCCTCCCCCCCCCCCCCCCCCCCGCGCGCGCGCGCTGTGTTGGCTCGGGTTCGAGCCCGGCCACTGCTGCGTTTTCCTTTTCTTTTTCTTTTCTTTTTCCTTTTTCTTTTCTTTTGTTATTTATATATATATGTATATACATATTTTTGTATATATATATATATAATTATATATACTATATTTTTGTATATATACTTACTGTTTTTCTTATGTATATATGTATATATACTTTATTCTCTTGTACTTTATTATTCTATGTATATATATATATATATATATATATATATATATATATGTATTATGTATACATAGATATTTATGTATATATATTTCCTTGTGTATATATATATATTACTATATATATATATATATATATATATATATATATATATATATATATATATATATATAAATATATATATATATATATATATATATATATATATATATATATATTATTTTGTATTTCACTTAGCTTAGTACAAATTATCTTTATAAGATAATATTCATACTTTTATAGTTACTATGTAAAACTTTACCTTATTAAAATATTAATATTTATTTTGCAGTCCTATCACCTAGTATTTTCTGTATATTTAAATTACTGCAACCATTTGGTGTCCAAGCCTAGCATGGGTATTTGGGCTCAAATGTGTTTTCACACATTCAAGACCTATGCAAGTCATATTGGACTTGATTCATGGCCTTGGGTCCTGTATTTGAACTTTGGTTCAAATTATATACATGGACAAAATATGCAGATAATTAATTATTGTGTGCATTGCTGTTTTTGATTTTCTAAAAATACTTAAAGTGTTGCTAAAATTATGGAAAAATAGTTTTTAGATACTATGTTAAGTTAGCTAATTTAGTATAATTTTTGTAGTATTTAATTTACTGTTTTGCCACTAGTTTGGCATATGAAACCAAAACTCATATTCTGTATACTTAGGAAAAACTGATTTTTATAAAATATTTGTACTGGTTAATAAATTCAAGAAAAATTATAATAAATTTCTATGATTAACAAGGATCACTTTGATACTTTGCTTTAAGAAAAACTAGGCTTTTTGTCTACTTCAAAAATTGTTAGAACTCAATGATCTTTTGATTTATTTATTGATTAATTACGACTTGTAGCTTTTTGTGTTATTTGGAGTTTTAGTCGTGTTAAACCCCATCCCTCACTAGTATAAAGATCCTGGAAAGTTAGTTAAACATAGTGTGTCACCCCACATTGGTCTCCTATGCCAAATCATTATTTTGGCTAGGTGCCCAGTCACAAGTCGTGTCGCACCATTTAGTGTCCTAGTGTTTTAGCTTAGTGTAAAACTAAGTTATTATACTTTACTTCTACAGCGACGAGTTACTGGACATCCATAGCATTGTTATCGCAGCTTGTTTTGTTTTGCTTTGCTAGAGGCAAGTACTTTCTACGAACTTTACATATTGTCACATAAATGAACTGCAAACTCCACCATGTTAAATGCTGATCCTTGGGGTAGCAAGTTAGAAACTCTACATGTTGTACTTCCAGTTACTACCCTGCTTAGAACTGTCTTTATGTATCTCTCACATGATAGAATACGGGTTATGGGAAAACTGATGGTAGAGTACGTGATCATGACCCCC
This sequence comes from Iris pallida, assembly GCA_029216955.1. NCBI lineage: Eukaryota > Viridiplantae > Streptophyta > Magnoliopsida > Asparagales > Iridaceae > Iris > Iris pallida. Next base: position 314,297 of record JANAVB010006400.1, read on the forward strand.
CTATAGTAGCGAGCGAGGTCACATTTTATATACATACTTTGCCGTAGGCCATTATCCCGTATTTCTGTACGGATGTACACCTATGCTTGTTGACTTGTACGTATATACATTTTATTTACATGTACCATAGTACATTGTACATCTATTGACCGATCACGTACTTACTACAGTTTTAAACATTACATATACAGCTGTTTCTATGACATATGTATCCTTGTCATGATAGACTATGTGATGCCATACTTTCCAGTTATTCCTCTCATGTTCATTTCCATGTTTCATATGCTAGTTTGCTAGATTCAGTACTTGCTCCCGTCCTGACAGGATAACGTTGTAGGTGTCCTTACTGAGGAGGAGTTACTTTACGACACATACTATGGAGTTACTGCCGAGGACCCGGCTCTGCTTTACGAGGATGTTCCTGCAGGGAACCTCGCCTAAATGTCTTTTGTTTACTTAGACTTTTGAGAGTAGACATGTATTAGACTATATCATTTTGTAACTGGACATGTATCCAGTTTTACATTTCAGTTTACTTGTACTTGGATATTTTACTATATACGACGACTTTTGTGTTTGGAGCATTTATGATTCTTCTTCACTTATAGAACTGTTAGCACATTTAGTCTTATCCTGTTGTCTTTAGAACAGCTTACTACGTTTTATCTCAACGTAGGCTGGACATGACTCGGCCTGGCCCAACAATTTGGGTAGCGGGTCGTGACAAGTATGCATCATGCCTTATTGTAAGGGGCAGGGTCTGCTGGATAGGAAGAGGGTCCCTAGATTGTGGCCTAACAGGTGTTGCTGGTATATGAGCTCTGGTTTGATGGAAAGATAAGGGCAGTCCTTTACCCGATGTTTAGCAGATCATATGCCAAACATTGTCCAAACTCTTACGGCAACTAACGGCCGGATGACCAGGCCTCTTGCAATAGTTACAAGCCCAAAACTTCTTACGACAAGACTGCCGGAAAGTAGAGTACTTGATGGAACCCAAATATCTTCTAGATTCAGGGGTATCCTTCCTAGGACGAGGTTCTGCTCCAACTTGATTAGAGATAACTAAGGCTACATCATTGACGTTCTTCGTGTCTTCTCTCGTGGTATTCTTCTGTTCCTGCTGGGCTTCATCTTGAGCTTTCTGGAACTCCAGGATTTCTTGAAATAGGGCAACCATTTGGGAGGTGTTTGCTGGTACTGGTGGAGCAACAAAAATGGATACTCCACCAAGGAAACGCAACATAGTTGAGATGAGGTAGGAATCGCCAGTGTAGTGAAAACTTTACTGGATGCATTATGAGGACGGTCAAACAGCCGCGAGGGAAAAGACCCTGGGCTTGGTTGAGGAGATGGGGTATGATCCGGAGATGACACCTCATCGCCAGCAGGATTTGGTCTTGTCAATGGTCATTCTCTGGAAGGTTTAGGTCGCACACATAAGCAAGGTAGCCTACCTGTCTATAATCAAGCAAAAATATTTATTTATAAAATATTTCGGTCCTATGTCGTGACAAATTGATGTTCTAGTGTTCTAGTTGCTTCTAGATAGGTTTTCCTAAGTTGTTGTTGTTGTGGACCTGCATGGGCCACCACTGAAAACATGTCACGACCCGATCCCAATTTAATGGGTCGAACCGGACCATGCCCAGCCTGCACCGTGGTGAGACGGCGGCAGTAAGCTGTTCCATTGTAGGTATTCACAACAACACAAGTACATTTGTCACAACTGTTCTATTCGGAATTGAAACTTTATTTGATAAAATATTCAGAAATACAACTGGAAGGGAAATGCTGAAAATAAAACTACAAACTCTAAATAAAAGAAAAATGCAGAAAAGGGAAACTATCTAAGCATCAGGTTCAGCAGTCCCAGGATCAGCGTCCTCCAAAGACGGCTCCGGTACCGTCGCCGGGAAGAGAACCGGGTCATAATAGCTATTATAGTATAGCTCGTCATCCTCAGTGTTACCTAAAATGTTGTCTCCAGTCAGGAGGGAGCAAGAACGAAATATGCATCTCATAATTTAAGTAGTAATTGAAAAGTGCAGGGTAAACAGTTTGAAATAATGATTTTCAGCAGTTAAAACAGTTCTGTGTGATTTGAATATGCAAACGTCTATGACCGGCTTGGGTTAATCAGTAGTATCCTAGCGATACGATATGGCTTATCCCCGTGTGTGAGAGGGGTAAGCTAACACAGTCAGTTCAGTAGGGGCTTTGGTCATAAACGTCTACACTATTCCCCCCAGTCCCAGATTCAGTAACAGTAACAGTCGGTAGAGTTCTGTGCCAGCAGTGTGGTTTAACATGCAGCTTAACTTTACTAAATAAAATACAGGAATACACAGTTCGAAACTTGCCTTGTTTTAGAATGACTGGAAAGACGAGTCGGTACCGAGGAGGAACGTCAGTTGTATCTTCGAGTTCCTACAGTTGAGAACTCGACTTAGATCCGTTGTATAACCAGGCTAAGTGTGCTAGTTGCAATCTCTAGTAGTAAGTCCTAGTCAGGTTTTAATTTGTATTAATCTACAGCTAACGTTTACGTCGCAACTACGTGCGTTTGATTAAGCCGGTTAATTGGATTATTTGGAAATTATAACTAGAACCAATTATCTTTGGAAAACTTTGTGCTTTTGTAATATATCTATAAAAATATAGTTTCTTATAGTGATAAATCATGAACTAGCTATCTTACTAATATTTTATCCATTTATTTAATTCCTAATTAATTATACGATTATGATTACGTTCTAACTACGATTATATGTCTAATCAAAATACCACCCAAGATCAACATCCACCCAGAAAATAAAGTAAAACCTACGCTAAACAATACATGGGCACAGCTAATCATCCTAGAGTTATGGGCTTATGCCCCGTACAATTTTTTTTTACATCAAATAAGAGGAAATAATTTAATTACCAAATAAAATGCAGTAAATAAATAACTATAATAAATAGCCTAAATATTAAATAAAATAATTTAAAATAAATGTTAAGAGTCTCAGACTCGGTCCATCATCAAAATCCAGCTAATACCACAACGCCCGGTCGGACCGGTGCGTTTGCATTTCGCCAGGGCCCACAGACCGGTACGGTCGTCGCCCGAAAAATCAGTTTTAAAATTTATTTCCGAAAACCGATTTTGAAATCAAATTAAATAAGGTTTTGTAAAAATTTTGGACAGCATTTCCTCTATTTTGGGACAACCCAAAACTGGGAAATGCGCCACAGAAACCTGTAATTGTTCCAACCAAATAATAATTCCAAAACCATAACCACCGAATTAACTTTCCAAACCACCAGAAATAATTTCCCAATCAACAGAACTTCCCGAAATATCCGGGAATCCCGAAATCAAACCAACAACACACAAAACCCAGCAAACAAAATCACAGAATATGCTAACGTAGCTAACCGAATCTACTACGTAGCTAACCGGATTTCCCAAAGGGAAACCGGGGACCGATTATCATCATAGACCCGACACGGGAGGGACGAACTACTCTGATTATCAAAAAATTTACCGAGAGGCTCGATGACGGAGTCCGAAGGGTGGCCTCAGACTTGGGATGCGCCGTCATGGACTCGAGAGTCTCCGGACAGCGTTACGATGCGCTACGAAAGCCCCAGACAGCGGGAAAACGGTCGAGATCGACGGGGGACGGATCCACGGGTGATGAGAGGCGCTAGACCGGGGCACGGCGACCACAGGCCCGGAGACGGGGCGCTGCCGGAGATGGCTCGGCGGGCGGGGTACGCCGTCGGCGGGAGGCCGCGCGGGCTGCGGTCGGGGGAGTGGCCGGACCCAGGGATCGCCGGTGGGGAAGCTCTCGGCCGCGGGAGATTAGGGCTAGGGCTTTTCTAGAGAAGAAATGGGTTAGGGAATGGGTTTGAGAGTATACTCCAGAGAGTTGTGGACAGCTCAGGGAGGAAGAGAGAGAGGTTTTTTTGAGAAGAGAGTGAGAGTGAGATTAACTTCTCTGTTAAGAGATCGTGTGTGAAAAACGTGGGGAGAGAGGGGAGAATAAAGGAGTGGTGGGTTATTACGTGTGTGGCTTTGTGTGGTGGGGAGAAAAGATGGGGAACAGAATAGGTAGAGTGAGAATGAGTCCCCACTCAACTGCTGGTCCTTCGGGACCAGCCCAAATAATTTATTTATATTTTTTTTATATAATTATTAGTTAACCAAAATTGGAAAATAAGAAAGGGGTTGGACACAGGCTCAGGCCTGGGTCTGGGCTCGGACTCGGGTCTGGGTCCGAAATCAAAAATCCAAGTTGTTATAATTTTCAAAAATCCTTTTTCACCCAAAAAATAATTAATAGTAATATTAATAATAATAATTTTAAAAAACTCTAATAATATTAATAATAAACTCTAATAAATAAATACGAGAATGATGGGTTTCACACCTAGGGTTGATCATGTATGACTGAAACTCTTGCTAGTCTTCATATTTTGTATGACTAGCTTCATGATCATCCAAATATATAATATATGGGACGTCTTACTATTGTATATTTCGTGTTCTGACATCTTGTAACTGTTATTACTTGCTTGAGATTGAGACAATAGGCTTGTTCATGACCATAAGAGACTGATGGCTTGTAGTTAAACCCTCATGTATCTAGACAGTCGTGACCGTATAGCGAGGTAGGTTGCACTTCAATATACGTAGCTGGCTATGTCTGCCCCCGCTCTCCAGTATTTTGGTTCTGGAACGTTACATTTTTGCCCTGAAAAATGTTGTTTCTTAAAATCACTAATTTTTATCCTAATTTTTCCCTAAAATTCCTAAAAAATGTGGTTTCTTACCCTGATTTTTGCTAAAACTTAAAAATACTTAGTTTAGGGATTTTAATTTGAGAGAGAAAGAGAGTAAGAGAGAGATAAAGAGAGAGGGAAGAGAGTCAGAGATGTACCTTTTCTTCTTCTTCTTTTTCTTCTTCTACGTTGGCTGCTTCTTCTTCTTCTTCTTTGACAGCAGACCCCACTTGACCCTGCACTGCGGGAGATGTACCTGGAAGTTAATTTTTTTTTACAAGAAGTCAGTGGGGTCACGTGACCCCACTTGACCCTGGGTGGGTCCGCACCTGCATGTTAATGAGCTCTAGCCCGGACTCAAGGTGTTGGATGGGCCGGTCTAGGCTGGCCCGGGCCGTGCTCAGACCATGAGCAACAGCGGGCCGGATCGGGCTATGTGAAACCCAAAATTTTAGAATTAATTAATTATTGGTTTTATAGCGTAATTTTAGTTAGTGATTATTATTACTATTATTATTATTATTATATTGTGGCTTCGAAAATTATTTTCAAAATAATAATTTAGATTTTTGTTTGCGAGACCGAGCCTGGACGAGTTCCCGAAACCCAATTTCGTTTTCTGTACCCTGTGGTATTGCCAGAGTCCCCATTGGAGGACGCAGGACCTGAGGCCGACGAGTCGAACGCTTAGCTAGATTTTCTGTTTCCAGATTTATTATTTTAGAATTTTGTTAATTTGATTTCAGCATTCTTTTCAGTTCTTTTACTTTCCAGTTGTATTATTCAAATGTTAAATAAAGTTTTAAATTTCCGAATATTCAGTTGTGACAAATGTATAGATGTTGTTGTGTTTACCTGCAAATGGAACAGCTTACTGTCGCCGTCTCACAACAGTGTAGGCTGGGCATGATCCGATTCGACCCAATTATTTGGGATCGGGTCGTAACATGTTTTTAGTGGTGGCCCATGCAGGTCCGAACAACAACTTAGAAAAACATACCTAGAAATAATTAGAACACTAGAACATTGATTTGTCACAACATAGGTCCGAATTATTTACATAAATATTTTTGTTTGATTATAGACTGGTAGGATACCTTGCTTATGTTTGTACCCTAAACTTCCAGAATATGGCCAAGGAAAAGACCGCCCCTGCTGGCGATGAGGTGTCATCACCCGAACACACCCCATCTCCACCAGCACGTCCAGACCCCTCACCTTTGCAGCTGACCGACCGTCCCCATCAATCACCAGCACTCCGCGGCGTTTATGCCACTATATCTCAAGCGGCGAACCCTACACCTCCCCGGACTGAGCCGCAGTCCCCTGCGGTAGTGCCCGCACCAGCTGCCCCACCAGTGCCCGTGGATCCCACCGATATAGTGGGCATGCTACGAGGAGTACTTGAAGCACAGAGAGCCCAAGCAGAAGCTCATCGAGAACAGATTGCAGCCCAAGCTAAAGCCCATCGCGAGCAGACCGCGATCATGAGAGAAGGCATGGAGAATGTCCACAATGTGGCTATGGCTGCCCTCAAGAGAGGAGCAACAACTTCATTGGAGCCACGACCTGCCAAGGTCGGAGATATAGAGAGTTTCAAGAAGCAAGGCCCTCGACCTTTCAAAGGAACCGAGGGTATTATCTACGCCGATGAATGGCTAGACAACATGGAGCGTCTCTTGAGCGTCGCTCGACTCCCAGAGGACCTCAAGACCGAAGCAGTAGGACTCCAGCTGCAAGATGTGGCAAGCACCTGGTATCGGAATGAACCCCGACTCCAGGACAAGCAGCTTCACTTGGACACCTTTAAGAGGCTGTTCCGCAGGAAGTTCTTCCCAACATCAGAGATACGGGAGATGGAAAGACAGTTCCAGGACCTGAAGCAAGGGAACATGACGGTTGGAGAGTATGCGGCAGAGTTCGGCCGACTTAGCCGCTATGCCTAGAACTTGGTTGCTGACCCCAAGGATCGTGCTGAAAGATTCAGGTATGGACTAAGGGAAGAGATTCGTACCCCTGTGATCGCAGGTGGCGCCAAGACATATGAGAAGATTCTGACACGAGCTCAAGACGTGGAGAAGAGCCAGCATTCTCGTTCAAAGAGGGAGTATCCTGGAACTAGCAACTTCCAGGGTAACCAGAAGAGGCCCAACAACAACAACAACAGGCCTTCGCACCATCAGCAGCAGCACCATCAGGCAAGGACCAATGAACGAGCGCCTCAGAAGTAGATCCCTGTCTGTAATTTTTGCAAGAGGCCAGGACATCAGTCGAACATATGCAGGAAGAGGCTAGGACACTGCCTAGTCTGTGGGTCTGCCACCTACCAAGTGAAGGACTGCCCCTCGTCAGTCCACAGGACTGGAGTAACTCAGCAAAGAGCTCCCCTACCCACTCAGCAACAACGGTTCGGACAACACCAACAGAAGACCGGGCGAGCTTTTGCCCTAGCAGCAGAAGAGCAATAACCAGAGCAGGAACCCACCGCTGATGTCATCACAGGTTCTATTTATGTGTTTTCACATCCTGCTCTAGCATTATTTGATTCGGATGCATCACACAGTTTTATATCATCAAAGTTTATTTCTGCACACCACCTAGATACGGGACTTAGCAAGGTGATTAGTAGAGTTATGACTGGTGGTAGACCCATACCCATCACTGAGGCTTGTAATTGTCCCATAACTATCTCAGGCCATCAATTCTTAACACCCTTACTTGTGATGCCCTTGTCCAACTATGATGTAGTCCTAGGGATGGACTGGTTAAGTGAGCAGCATGCGCTGATAGATTGTCATAGAGGATGTGTAATCTTCAGCCCACCAGGAGAACCGGAGTTTGAAATCTCTCGAGCTCCGGAAGACATGAAGAGTGTTACCTACTCCTCTATCACCGAATAACCCGGGAATCCTCACCCTATCATAGCGAAATTCATGGACGTCTTTCCAGATAGTCTTCCAGGATTGTCGCCAGATCGAGATGTGAAATTCACCATCGATCTAGTACCCGGCTCTTCCCCTATTTCTCGGGGATGCTACAGAGTCAATCCTAAGGAGGTAAAGGAGATGAAGGACCAGATTGACGAACTGAAGGCACAAGGATTTATCAGAGACGGGGCTTCACCCTGGGGAGCACCAATTTTGTTCGTGCCCAAGAAGGATGGAACCGTGCGGATGTACATTAATTACCGGGTGCTGAACAACATCACCATCAAGAACAAGTACCCTCTGCCCCGGATCGACGACCTGTTTGATCAACTAAGTGGAGCCAAGGTATTTTCGAAGATAGATCTCAGATCAGGCTACCACCAAATCAAGGTCAAGAAGGAGGATATTCCCAAGACGGCGTTCAACACCAAGTATGGGCAATTTGAATTCTTGGTCATGCCGTTTGGACTGACGAATGCTCCTGCGGTATTCATGAACCTCATGAACAAGGTCTTCCATGAATACCTGGATCAGTTTGTTGTTATCTTCATCGATGACATACTGATCTACTCGAAGACTGAAGAAGAGCATGAAGAGCACCTGAGGAAAGTTCTGGGCACCTTGAGGAAGGAGAAGCTCTATGGTAAGCTATCTAAATGCGAATTCTTTTTAGACAAAGTGGAATTTCTGGGCCATGTTGTCACAGGAAAAGGAATCTCAGTGGATCCAAAGAAGATAGCTGCTATTGAGAAGTAGACTGCACCAAGTTCGGTTGCAGAAATCAGAAGCTTTTTGGGTTTAGCTGGCTACTATCGGAAGTTTGTGAATGATTTCTCCAAGATTGCTGAACCAATGACGAAGCTTACCAAGAAGAACGAAGAATTCATTTGGTCTGAAGCTTGCTAGTCAGCTTTTGAGGAACTGAAGAAGAGGCTTACAGCGGCGCCGATACTTGTGCTACCCGCAGGTACCGGCGGTTTCTCAATTTATAGTGGTGCTTCCGGTAAGGGATTGGACTGCGTTCTTTAACAACACGGGAAAGTAATTGCTTACGCATCTAGGCAATTACGGACTCATGAGAAGAACTATCCCACACATGATTTGGAGCTTGCAGCGGTGATATTTGCATTGAAGCTATGGAAGCACTACCTTTATGGAGAGAGAGTGGAAATATTTACAGACCACAAAAGTCTTAAATATGTTTTCACTCAGAAGGAGCTGAACATGCGACAGAGACGATGGCTGGAGCTGATGAAGGATTTCGACATCAACCTGCAGTATCATCCAGGTAAGGCTAATGTTGTTGCAGATGCACTTAGTCGATACCCGATGGCAATGTTCTTGACCAAGGAGCGTCATTTGCTGGAGGACATGGAAAAGCTTGGACTGGAAATTATACTGCCTGAAGAAGAAATAAAAAAACTGGAAAGAGAAGCCATTGTACCAGGAGCTGAATCAACAATGATGTAGTTGCAAGTGCGTTCAAGTCTAATGGACAGAGTCAAGGAGGCACAATTCCAAGACGAGAAGCTTTGCAAACTCAGAGATCAAGTGCTGGCAGGAACACTTGAAGGATTCTCAATCGCCAGCGACGGAGCACTGAAGAATGGTACGAGGCTGTACGTACCAACTGGCGAACTGAGGAACGAGCTGATGCAAGAAGCGCACCAGTCACAGTATTCCATACATCTTGGAGCCAACAAAATGTATCGGGATATGCGTACTATAGTGTGGTGGTACGGAATGAAGAAGGATGTATCCAGGTATGTGGCTAGATGTTTAATCTGTCAACAAATGAAAGCTAGCAGACAGAGACCAGCAGGACTGTTGCAGCCGCTAGACATCCCGGAGTGGAAATGGGAGCACATAACGATGGACTTCGTGTCAGGACTGCCTCGATCCCAAGGAGGAAAGTATGCCATTTGGGTAATTATGGACCGACTGACGAAGTCAGCTCACTTTATCCCCTTCAAGGTTGGTCTATCCACTGAGAAGTTGGCAGCACTGTACATGCGACATATCTACCGGATTCATAGAGTTCCGGTAAGTATTGTGTCTGACAGAGATACTAGATTTACCTCTCACTTTTAGAAGAGTTTGCATGACAGTTTGGGAACACAACTGAAGTTCAGCACCGCCTACCATCCCCAGACTGACGGACAATAGAAGAGAACAATCCAGACGCTAGAAGACATGCTGAGATCCTGCATCTTGGAATTTGGAGGGTCTTGGGAAGACCATTTGCACCTGGTAGAGTTCTCTTACAACAACAGCTACCAAGCTAGCATCGGTATGACACCGTTCGAGGCACTCTATGGACGTCGTTGCCGCACTCCACTTGCTTGGGATGATGTCGGAGAACGAGTATTGCTTGGACCTGAGATGATGACCGATGCAGCAGAGAAGGTAAGAATGATCAGAGACAAGCTCAGGATTGCCCAGGACAGACAGAAGCATTGGGCCGATAGCAGCCGACGGCCTTTGGAGTTTGAAGAAGGTGATAGTGAGTTTGTGAAGATCTCTCCTACCAGAGGAACCATCCGTTTCGGCAGAGCAGGAAAGCTAAGCCCAGGTATATTCGTCCTTTTGAAGTACTTAACAGGATTGGAGAAGTGGCTTATCGGGTGGCTCTACCCCCAAGTCTCGAGGGCGTCCACAACGTCTTCCACGTTTCGCAGCTGAGACGCTACATCCTGGACCCGAGCCACATCTTGGACCATTCGGAGCTAGAAATTGGACCCAGACTCACAGTGCCAGAGAAGCCAGTGGCAATATTGGACAGAGGGGAGAAGAGAACCAGGAACTCTGTGACGCCGATAGTCAGAGTTATGTGGCGGCACAACTCACCAGGCGAGTCGACCTGGGAGCGAGAAGACCAGATGCGGGAGCAGTATCCGTATCTGTTTGAGAATTGAGGTAACCCCTAACCCTGCCTTTAATTTCGAGGACAAAATTTTCTAAGGAGGGAAGATTGTGAAACCCAGAATTTTAGAATTAATTAATTATTGGTTTTGTAGCGTAATTTTAGTTAGTGATTATTATTACTATTATTATTATTATTATATTGTGGCTTCGAAAATTATTTTCAAAATAATAATTTGGATTTTTGTTTGCGAGACCGAGCCTGGACGAGTTCCCGAAACCCAATTCCGTTTTCTATACCCTGTGGTATTGCCAGAGTCCACATTGGAGGACGCAGGACCTGAGGCCGATGAGCCGAACGCTTAGCTAGATTTTCTGTTTCCAGATTTGTTGTTTTAGAATTTTGTTAATTTGATTTCAGCATTCTTTTCAGTTCTTTTACTTTCCAGTTGTATTATTCAAATGTTAAATAAAGTTTTAAATTCTCGAATATTCAGTTGTGACAAATGTATAGATGTTGTTGTGTTTACCTGCAAATGGAACAGCTTACTGCCGCCGTCTCACAACGGTGCAGGCTGGGCATGATCCGGTTCGACCCAATTATTTAGGATCGGGTCGTGACAGGCTAACCCGGAGGGGGGATGTTTGGACCCAGCCCGGACCCGAGGTCCGGTTTGGTCGGACGGGGCCGGTTCAGCGGTGGACCGGTCGGCCCGGCTCGGGTTAGGAAAACCCAAAAAAAAAGATTTGCTTTCTTATATTTTTTTTTGAATGGTCAAATAAAATTTGAATGACCAAGTAAAATAATACATAAACTGCAACAAATGACTAATACATAAACTGCAATTAATGACCAATACAACAATACAAAGACTCATACAAGATTATTAGTACATAAAGTGCGATTAATGACTGATACAAGATTTATAGTACATAAACTGCAAGTAATGACAAATACAAAATGCGATTAATGTGGATACATGATTTTAAATGTCGACGTAGCTTCTCTATATCATGGCTATGGTCCCATTTTATTCGTTTTCTACAATGCAAACATTCAACAAGAACTTTAGTGGTGTATCTTCTTTCGGTACTGCCACTTGCACGACGCTCATCGTAAATTCTGCTAAAATGATGCCAAATTTTCGAATCATCTAGTGGTGCCGGTTGCGGTGCAGGTTGCGATTGCTGATCTTGTGGTTGATGATCTTGCGGTTGCTGCGGTAGTTGATCATTATCCATGATATAAATCGTCTCTTCACACGAGTTTGCTTGTAAAAATTGTAAGAGGAAGAAATTGTGGTGTGATTAAGTTTGAAGACTTATGACTTATTTATAGATTTTTTTTTTTGGGTACAAAATGACCTATTTTACCCCAAAAAGAGTTGTTATAAGGATGTTTTTGGTCATTTCCGAAAAAAATGACCAACATAGCCTTCCAACGTCTAAAAACAAGTAAAATAGGGATAAAATGGTCATTTGCATCCCAAACGTTTAAAAATCCAAAAAATAATTCAAAAAACCGTCCGAACCGGGCCTGGACCGGGCCGGTCCGAGTCGGCCCGGTAGGACTTGGGCGGTTTGTCCAGCCCAAATCCGCGCTCAAACCGGACCGGGCCGGTCCGGGCTAGTGGGTTGGGGGCCGCAAGTATATGGGGGCGGTTCAGGGCCGGTCCGGGTCGTTGACCGGGCTCAAGCCGGCCCGGACCGGGTTTGACCAGGCCAGGCTCGAGCCGAGGACCGGGCCGCCCGGCCCACTCAACACCTTGAGCCCGGACGCTGAATTTGAGCGACGAGTTTAAAATTGGGTTCAACTTTTTTTTTTTATTAAAAAAAAAAGAAGCATATCGGGCCAACGGGTTATCGGTTACTTTTGGCACTTTGAGCGACCATTTTATTAACGGGTTAGCGGTTATTCACATATACATAAAATATAAATATATGTTCCAGAAATAGCACCAATCAATCTCTCGACCAAAACCCGAACCCGATGCCTTCTTGCGGCGGAGGCGGAGCTTGCGGTTCCAACTGCTCCCGCTCCGGCGGCGGAGACGACGATGAGACCCGAAACCTGCTTCCGGAACCCGAAACCCGCTCGTGCGCTGACGACGATGGTCAGAGTCGGCCGAGGAGGCTCTGCTTCAAGTGCGGGGAGGCCGAGGAGGCGCACAACAGCATGTGCCCGCCGTGCTTCCGCGCGTCGGTGTTCGGGAAGTTCAAGCTCGCCGTCACCACCAACGCCATGATCGCCCCCACCGATAACGTCCTCGTCGCTTTCTCCGGTGGGCCGGCCTCCAGGTTCATCCCCTGGCCCCTCCTAAATTAGGGTTTTGGTGAATTAGGTTTTTTTTTTTCCCAGTTTCGGACAAATTTGTCGTTTTTTTTTCCATGAAAGAAGTTAGCTTTGAATCGCTATGTTGCAGACACGAATACGACACGATATGGACATGGCGAGTGTGTTTTCAAAACAGTAAGTTTTTGTAGCCGAAATGAGAATGCTAAGATCCTTTGATCGATTTTACGTCAAAGGATTCGAACTGAGTGTATTAGTGGAAAATCAGAGGTGATGCATAAAATCGTCTCAAGAGGTTTGAACATGTGCAACCCAGAACAATAGATGCTCCCGTAAGGAGTAGCAATAGTATAATAATTAATGGAGAGCCGCTAGGACTAGAAGTAGGCCTAGGCGAAGTGTTATTGAAGGATTGGTTTTTGTCAGTGCTACATAGCATAGTTACCGCATTAGGTACACCTAAATCCCCATCAAGCCCGTTATGGTACGAGCATTCTTGTTCGGTGTACGCATCTTATCCGGATCGCTATGGTACTCGATCCGAATGAATTGTAGAAATTTTACTATAAATTTATTTTTGCTAGAGATTCTTCTCGATTAGGTTTCCATAGTTACACATTTCTTGTAAAAATTGACCTTGTTGTTTGTAAAATTGTTGTTTCTTCGTTGCTTATAAGCCACCACTCTGTTTTGCATGTTGCTAATCCTAAGAAGAGAATAAGCTTATGAGATTTTATGGTTCTTTTGTTATTTTGTAGGAAGGTTCCAAGTCATTTGTCATTTTATTTTACTTTATGGTTTATTTATATGTTTTGGTTTTGCAACATATTATAATTTTATTCGGAATATTGCGATCCAAATTGATATATGAGTAAGAAATATCAAGTTTTACATCTATTTGAAGAAAGTAATGAGTTTGAATTTCTTATCTTCTATATATAGTTTTCTTTTTTTTTTTTATGTTGAAAATCAAGAGTACATTTTTGCTACTTAATGGGATAAATTTTATTAAGGCGCTAGGCCAATATTTATAGGACTGCAAAGAATATTAAAAGGCATTACCGACCCTATCTAGAAATGAAAAATAGAGGAAGTTGTAAATGCATAAAATAAAGATAACTAATATGTTTTTTAACACCCCCAAACAAGCTGGAATTTGGTGAAAATAAGTCCATCTTGGAATGAGTGAGAAAGAGAGAAACTGGAGATCATCTAAGAAAGAAGGTCGGGGCTTCGATAACGAATAAATCCTGAAATAAGTCAAGAAAGCCGGATTTTACAACTCAAAAATTTTCGGGAGAAGTCACTAGAGAGTCGGATCTCACAATGCAAGAAATCTTGGAAGAAATATCCAAAGAGACCACAACAAGAAAGAAGTCACAAAAAGCTGAGTTTCACAACCCAATAAGTCTCAAAAAAAATCCAAAGAGATCAAGAAAAAAAAAGGTCACAAGAGATGAATTTCACAGCTCAAAAAATCTCAAAAAAACATCCAAAGAGATCATGACAAGATAGAAGTCACAAGAGAGCCGAATTTCACAACTCAATAAATTTCGGAAAAAACATTCAAATACATTACAAAAAAGTCTTGAGTTGCTGCTATCTAGGGCACGCAAAAAAAAGTTGTCAGCACGTAGGTGTTCGACAAGAGCCGATGCATTAAGACGCTCCACCAAGATTGTAATCAAATCAAATGGTAATCGCAAATTGTTACAATACTCCATGAAGAGAGACTGGTTGAGTCCAAACACTCCCTAAGTTGGAGATGTCAAGAATGTCATAATTTGAAATAGAGAATAGCAGAATTTGTAACAAATCAAGTGGTCATTGCGAAAGATAGTGATGCTAAGAGAAGAAGAAAGTGATAAGCCAAAGAGGGCCCTCGACTGAGAGTTGTCGAGGAGTGCAAGAGTGATACGACGGCGGATTAGGGTTTGTGGCGAAGCCCCGTTTAATTTTATTTTATTCTTTATATTTTGCATTACACTCTTTACATTAGAAGAAAAAAAAAAACTAAAATCTTTGGTTAGGCTTTGGCTCGGCCCGGTAAAAACCTGGCTAAATGACGGCTCGGCTAGGTTCATTCTCGATTAGGTTCAGCTTAAGCACCAAGAAAAGGAGTTGAGCCTATTAAGAAAGCAAGAGACTTGGCTCGTCTGGCTTGGAGGAGGGGCAAGATAGTAAACTACCAAAAGAAATCTGCCATATCTAGGGTTTAGAGCATGGAGGGGCAAAAATATAAAATGCCAAAGGTCCCATGCCAGTTCGAGGATTCCAATGGAGAGATGTGTCGGCTAGCAGAGAGTAGGCGGTAGAATTAGAATTTTAGGCGTGGGGGCTTTTCTCGAGAGGCTGTTGGTGATGTCAAAATCGTCGGTTGTCTGGGTGCTTTGCTGCTACTGGTAAAGGTTAGAGTTTGATTGGAGCTCGAATGGTGAGACGAGACCCACTATCGAAGTGCGGCTCTGCTCTTCATTGTCGACAACCAGAGACCGAAGCTCAACAAATGATCGGGGTTTGAATGGCAACAATTGGAGATCGGATCTCGACTTTACTTGTTGGATTTCTCGATCGAGTGGTCGAGATGGCAAATCTGTATTCCTGCTATGGCTAGAATGGGTTTGTGAGACGAGTGACGGTGATGGTGCTGCACGGCAACGACAAGCGTCGGTCGGCTTATTTTAAACAACAGTGACAAGTGTCATGGTCTTGGTCTAAATTGAGAGGTCACCGGAGATGTCAGCAGCTCGGGAATGTGGTTGCGTTCGGATGCAGACCCCAATAAAAAAGGTTTTGCAAAAGAAAGAGAAGAAGATGAGTAATGGAGGCTTTAGTTTGGTTGAGGAGGTGGACAGTAGAATTTAGGGTCTGGGAAAATTAATGGCTTGGATGATCTGGGTAGTGTAGAGTCAAGGATTAGGATAGCCCCTATTCTAATCCATGTAGAAAATCAAGATACTACATTTTTGCTACTCAACGGGAAAATAATTTATCAGGGCTCTTAGGCCAATATTTATAGGACAATGAAGTATATGAAAGGACATAACTAACCTTATCTAGAAATGGGAAATACTTGAAGCCATAAATGAATGAAATAGAGATAACTAATCTAGTCTTTAACACCATATATGACACAATTATCTAGTCAATTTTGAACAAGTTACTAGTATTGTCCTAATTAGAATTTTAAAATATCCTGTGAACCAAATCGGCGAACAAACTCACCCTACCCTCTCTCCTCTCTATACCTAACGAAAGACTAGCGGACCCCGTCGCGAAATATGACATAATACGTTCCAGCCTTCCAGGTAACTGTGTTACATAGGACATGGTCCTTATCAGAGCCTAATGAAAGAAGAGGATTTAAACGACCGACCTGAGTATATGTCCGACCCACATTGACACGGTTTTGGTGTCTCTTTTTAACCATATTTTGTTTTTCTTTGGTCAGTTATGGAGAAATTTGGGGTACTTAAACTAGGTTGGAACGATAGTTAGGTTGTTTTGTTGTTGTTTTTGGAATGGTTTCTTTTCCTATAAAAGGAGTTGAGCTTTGATGTTCAGGGGCATCGAGTCATCGACAGAGGCAGGAATGGGAATTTGGAAGGAAGAGAGGGGTTTTGGAGATTGAGAATGGGTATCTAAGAAAAGTTTAATTGGTTTGGAGTAACTCATGTTTGGATTAATTAGGGTTTCTCTGAGTTCCGATATCCTGAATAGGTTTTATTTTTCACAAATTAGCGATTTTTATTCATTTCTGAAGAATGTTGAGGAATGAGGTATAGTGTTACTGATGGAGTTAGGTTATTTTGGAGTTTGGAGTGTTTTTTTTCTATAAAAGGAGTTATGTTTGGGGATACATATGGAGTTTTGGGAGGAACCTCATGTTTGAATTTTCTCCCTATTTTGAAGATAATTGTGATATATGACCAGGTTGGGAAGAGAGTTATCCAGTAAAGTTAATTTTGGAGTTTGGAGAGTTTTTTTTTCTATAAAAGGAGTTCTCTATGATGTTTAGGGATATGGATAGAATCATAGAGGTAGGAATAGAGTTTGAGAATGTTACATGAGGAAAGTTCAATTGGATTGGAGTAATTATGGTTTGGAGGGATTTTTTGGATTAGGGAGGAGTTCCTCCTATTGTTGGGCACCCAAAACTCAAAAGGGATTTTTCTATGTTGTGTTCTCAAATCACATTTTAAGGAGCATTTAATGTTCCTTAATTACCTCCGAACGTCAACTCTAACTTCGGCAATAATTATAATTTGACAAGACTTATGAGCACGTTGTGTAAGATCATAAATATAACTTTGTATATGAGTTTATCCTCTTGAGTGTTTAATGTGGGCAAGTTTACTGAAGCTAAGTTCAATTTGCTCCATTTGTTACCAAACAGAGCTTGACAATGGTTATCAAAATCAAACTTGATTCAAGATCAAATTATGCTCATCCAATATTAACTAAGAAAGCCTGCATTTATCTGCTCAGCTTATTTTGACAACTCACTTCAGCATGGACTATTAGTTAAAATAGGATCCTTTACCATGAGTGTGTGCGCCAAAATAAGATTTTGCTCCTTTTTTATAGAAAGGTGATGCAAGTACATATATATATATTGATAACTATTGGTTTTAGGAAGATGCAAGAAACTACCAGTGACATGCAAGATAATAAATGTGTGATGTTTGAAGGATTTCATTTTGGTTATATTCTGGCTGATTTTGGGTTTCCTTGAAATTACTTAATCTTCCATATGATGTTTCTGAATAGTCTTTCATCTTTGTGTCAGATTGGCTCTACAATTTATTCATGAGATGCAGTATAAAGCACTAAAGAACTGGGATGCCAGTAAATCACAAGCGCTACCTGTCTTTGGTGTTGGGGTTGCTTTTATAGATGAGAGCATTTTGTCTCCCAAACCATTCCATGAAGTTGAGAAAGTAATTGAAGATATTAAATTAATTGTATCAGATCTAACTCCAGCCCATAAAGAATTGCATATTGCTCCAATTGAAAGAATTTATTCTCTAGATTTAATGGAGGGAAGAGGTAAACTGAAAGAGTTGCTCCACTCTATTGCTGATGCCACTGGAAGAGAAGATTTTCTGCAGTATTTACGCATGCTTTCCTTGCAGAAGGTTCTAATTTCCTTTGAATGTACTTCGCAATGGTCTTATGTTTGCCTCAGGGGTAAGTTGTTTTACAATGTCTGCTTTGATTGCCCTCCAGATTGCTTTGGACAATAAATATAATAAACTGGTGCTAGGATCATGTACATCAGGAATTGCACGCCATGTACTATCTTCTACTGTGAAGGTATGTGAATGGTCATCAGTGCAATGCTACATTTTAAAGAAGTGACAAAAGAGGTCCCTTAACTAGATAATGCTAGCATCGTTGTGTCTTCCTATAGGCTATATCCTACATGTCATTTATCATAGTTTCTTATAGATAGTAGATAATATTACTACATGAGGTCCTTAAGCTCTAATTTCTTTTCTCTCTCCAGGGTCAAGGTTATTCATTACCTGCCGATTTACAGTATGTCGATTCAAGGTGGGAAGTTCCAGTTGTGCTTCCTCTTCGTGACTGTCTTGCTCAAGAGCTTAGCATGCTTTGTAACCTTGATGGGTAACATCTTTTACTTGACCGTTCTCACATCTTTTACTTGATCGTTTCACATCTTTTACTTTACTATTCTCATATTTGACTTTAGATGTTTCAATCTAACTATGATGCAGTTTGAAGTTGCAGCAAGTGCTTGACAGGCCATGTGCTGGCATCAATGGTTTGGTTTCATCATTTGTATCACTTTTGCAGGTAAAACTGACCATTTTTTATAGTTTTTTGACGAATAATATTCTTGTCAACTTGTAAGCTTGATAGATTTTTGACTTGTTTTTATAGAACGAGAAAACTTTCATATGCAGGATGAAAATCCTTCTAGAGAACGGACTATAGTAAGAACAGCAGAAAAGTTAAAGCCATTTGGTTTCAATAAATTCGTTGAAAATGGCTATCATGATTTCCTGCCTTCTCGACTACGTCCCAAGTTTCAAAACATTATTAATGAGGAAACCAATCATTCTGAGGTTCTATGCCCAATCTGTGGAAGTCCACTCAGTGAATCAGAACTGCTGAGTTCAAAAACAACTTGTGAGACTTCCCAAACAAGTCTGGAGATGTTTGTTGCCCATTGTTGTCAAAGCTGCTGCTTTCAAATCCTCCCAAGAGAAACAAAGTCACTTGAGCAATTTTTTTCACTTCTACCTGGATCAATGATGGATAGAGTGAAGAATGACATGTCTGCTAACTGTAGAAAATTAAGGTGAGTTCGTCCTTTTAGACCTGTAAACTTTTGTGCATTCTATTTTTGCTTATTTTCTAAACAGCTGTTCGGTTAATATTGTTCAGAAGGACTTGCTCTTTTACCTTAGAATCTCGATCATATTGTTCCCTTTATCATGTCTGATCTGTAAACGTTAATTTCCTCAAGTGTTTGGATGCTTGACAGGAAAAATGGTTGATGGAAAGAATACTTGAAATTAAAAGGCAGTGTTTGGATACCAGACAAACTATTTAAAAGGATCAAAGCCAGCATATAATTACATGCTACTACCTTTTTGGTTGTGACTTGGGAGATTTTTAACAATATAGACTTGCCAGACTCAGATCGTTCATATTATCTATTAATGAGGTATAACCTCTAAGTGGGGTTCTAATTGAGTTACATCATAGCATGTACACCTCAATATTACAACCTTAATCTGATGGAGGACCAGTTTGCATTGATGAGTTATTTGGATAGTCCAGTTTAGTCGATTTGAGTCATTGGGATTTCTTTAGTAGCTTAGCATAAATTTGGGAACTTTTTAGTTGGCTTGTCCTATTATGATTAGGATTAATTACTTGATGGCCAAGACTTCTTTGGGTATATAAACATGATCAGGACCTCTTTTATTTAGTGGATGATTTGAGAAAATTAATTGAGAGTTATATGGTGAGATGTCAACCCTAGATTAGTTTTCTTCTTCCCCCTGCCATATCCTCTTCAAACCCGTGTCCACAACTTTCTTCTTCCTTTCCTTTGATGTGATTGCTTTTGTTGCTGTTTCCTGCAAATCTAAGAACCGACCAGTAACAGCCCCTCCAACCTGTTCCTGCACCCCTGGTTGCACCCTCTTGCATCCCTGAACCTGGCTGCCTCCTTAGTTGATGTTGCTATTAGAATTGGCAGCTGGGAAGTCTCCTCTCCGCTGTGTTAAACCCAACAGCAAATGGGAACCTCCTTGCTATGTAGCCCAAAAACAGTCATAATACCATGTTCATCTTTCTTTTGTACATCTAACTTTGATCCTCTCAGACAATTACAAAACCCCAAATCAGTCCTTTTGTTTTCATTACATCCAAGCCAATTGTCAACATCTACATACACATCAAGTTCCCATCACTGCAAACAAGGTTGATCATTGGATTTCAGACACGGCTTCTTCGAAGCGGAGGAAAAATCATCTGAGATCAAGATTTGGGTTTGTTTTCTATTTTGTGGACTTCTCAATCTTTCATAAACCCTAGCTTTGCTTTTGATTTAATTGCAAATTTCAAATACTATTAGGGTTGTCTACTATTAGACTATGTATGCTCATTTGTCTTCTTTTTTTTTTTTATAAAAATATCATCGGGGCCGTGGCTCGATCCTGAGACCGCCCACCCAGCCACCCGTCAGTCTTATACCTCTCCTCATTGACCACTATGTGATGCTCATTTATGTATTTGTTATATCGCACGGAGTTCATTTCTTGTCGTCGCATAAACCCATTTAATATCCAATTTGACACTCCATCCAGTGGTTCACAGCTGCAGAGATAGGTTGTGAGCTTCTGTTGCTCTGAGCAAGCATTCTTCTTTCAGAACTATCCATAATGTCCGAATGCAAGTTCCCGATTTATTCTGATTTGGTAGTATTGTGTTCCTTTGCAGGATCGTATTCCATTCCAGCCTCACCGAATCTTTATCTTAACGATAGTATCTATCCGAATTGAAGTAGCATTTGGTGTATATCTTCTTGTGGCTTGCCATGATCAAATATATTCATCCTTGCATGTACAGGAATCTCAGAATTATCCAAATCAGTCTTCTCTTAGCAATATTATCAACATAATGATTGTTTTAGTGTCCTGATACAGGTTTGAAACTTAAGATGTTGCCAACTTATACCTGAAAACATCTCCGGAGTAAAGTTTGCAGTATCGGCCTATACAATTTGACATCTCCCTATCCGATACCAACCAATACCGATGTTGCGGGTCCCTTTTCCAGTCAACTTGGCAAAGAAAATTGAAAAAAAGGACCAATCAACAAGGGTGTAAAAAGCATACTAAGGTCCAATGTTGCAAAAAACGGCCTGGGCGGCCGACTAGTCGGCGACTAGTCGGCAGTCGGCCGCCGCCGACTCGATTTTGCACCTGGGCGGTCCAAAAATCGGACAACGCAAGAAGTCGGCCTAGTCGGCCGACTAGTCGGCCCTGGGCGGCTAGTCGACGCTAGTCGGCCGCCTAGGCAGCAGAAAAGCAAAAAAAAAAAAAAAAAAAAAAAAAAAACGGGTGAAAGAGGAAACCCGACCCGTACCCAAATTGGGTTCAAAAATCTAACATTCTTACAGCAGTAGCAGCCAACAAACAGCTGTTCCCAAAAAAAAAAAAAAGAGAGAGAAGAAGAGTTCGAAGAAGAAGAGTTCGAAGAAGAAGGTTGAAAAACCTAACCTCGGCTTCCCGCCGACCTCAGAGCGCCACCGTAGACCGCTGACCGTCGTCGTCAGCCGCCGAGCGCTCGTCCCGCCGACCTCAGCGCCACCGCCACGCTCGTCCCTCCGGCCGCCGACCTCAGCGCCACCGAGCCAAGTTCGAAGAAGAAGGTTCTTCTTCTTCCTTTGCTTCTTCTTCTCCTTTTTTTTTTTTTTGGTGAACAACACTGAGCAGCATCTGCTGCTGCACGTTTAAACCCCCCACCCACACACGTGATGGTGCACTTGCAAGCACAGTGCAAATTTTTTTTTTTTTTTTTTTTGCATTGAAAGCAACAGCAGCAGTGGAACAGCACCACACGTTTTTTTTGTTTGTTTGCATTGACTCAATCAAAGCAACAGCAATACCACCACCACACCACAGACTCACAGTGCAATTTTTTTTTTTTTTTGCATTGAAAGCAACAGCAGCAGTCTGAAAGGAACATCACCACCACCACCAAACGTTTTTTTTTGTTTTTTTGCATTGAAAGCAACAGCACTACCACCACCACACTTTTTTGTTTGTTTGTACATTGACTCAAAGCAGCAGCACCACCACCACACGTTTTTTTTTTCCCCTCCTGCTTCTCCTGCACAGTAGTGACACTACAGTGAGTACACTGAACAGCAGCATATATTATGTGTAATGATATTTAATATCATTCAATTGTTGGTTTTTTTTTCCTCCTGCTTCTCCTTTTTTTTTGGTTTATTTACTTGTTATGATATTTAATATCATTCAATTGTTTAATAGATATGACTACTTCGTCGGCCGCTTCCAATTCCAATGTTGGTGAAATGGCAAGTGATTTAAACATCCAAAATGCTCTCAAACGTGCATCCGGTGACGTTGGATGGGATTATGGTGAACTTGTGGATGTGAAGGCATTAGATCGAGTTCGATGCAAGTTTTGTTCAAAGATTGTGTCCGGAGGAATCTACCGGCTCAAATGTCATGTAGCCGGTCGTGCCGGAAATGTGAAAGCTTGCAATAAAGCCTCCAAAGAAGCAATACAAGCATGTGTAGAGGCACTTGATGGTGCTAAGAGGAAGAAGACACAAAAGCAAAACGAAGAGACGGAACTTAGAAAAGAAGTTTCGACATCACATGATGCTATGGAAATGGATGCCGACATTGAACTAGTCACGAGACCGAAAAGGTCTACTATGGATAGATTTGTGGAGATCAACCCAGAAAAAAATAAAGAATCAACAATGTTTACAAAACAAGCTAATTTGACGGTGTTGATGGACAAGAAGAAGGTGATGGATACACAACAATATATAGCACGGTGGGTCATTGAGAGTGGCATTCCTTTCAACGCCATTCAAAATGATAGTTTCAAGCTAATGACTGAGGCTATTGGACAGTTTGGTCCAGGATTACCTACGCCAAGTCGATATCGGTTGAGTGGTCCATGTTTGAATGCGGAGGTGTCGAGAGTTAAGGACTCTCTAAAAAAGCATGAAGAAGAGTGGGCTATATCCGGTTGTTCCATTATGACCGATGCTTGAACCGACCGCAAAAGGAGAAGCATTATGAACTTGTGTGTCCATTGTAGAGAAGGGATCTCTTTCATTTCTTCGAGAGAAGATTCCGATGCATCTCATACGGGGTCCTACATATTTGAGTATGTCGATAAATGCATCGACGATATAGGACAAGAAAAGGTGGTGCAAGTTGTGACAGATAATGCTTCAAACAACATGGCGGCGGCTACTTTGATGACTACCAAAAGGCCTAATTTATTTTGGACTTCTTGCGCCACACATACGGTGAACCTTATGCTTGAGGCAATTGGTAAACTTCCAAGGTAAGTCTCGTCTCATAAACTCTTAGTTCATTATTTAATTACTTGATTTGCTTCATTACTTATTTAATTTGTAAACTTTCAAGGTTCAAGAGTACAATTGATAAGGCAAGGGCCTTAACTATCTTCATATATTCTCATCACTCAACCTTGAGTATGATGAGAAAGTTGACAAAGAAGCGTGACATTGTACGACCGGGAGTCACAAGATTTGCAAGTAATTATCTTACTTTGCAAAGTTTGGTGGAGAAGAAAGAACAACTAAGGCATATGTTTGCTTCCGAAGAATGGGCCCGGAATTTACATTCCAAAAGTGTGAAGGGAAAAGTGGCATATGAAACCGTTGTTAGCCTATCTTTTTGGAAGTCGGTGAACTCATGCTTGATTGTTTTCCGGCCATTAGTGAAAGTCCTCCGCCTTGTTGATAGTGATAGGCCATCTATGCCATGGTTGTATGGAGAACTTGAAGTGGCAAAAAAAGAGATCAAGGAGGAAGTCTATAGTGGACTTGAAAAGAATTATAAACCAATACTTGACATTATCGAAAGTAGATCCAAGGGTAGACTTGATTCCAATTTGCACTTGGCGGGATATTTCCTTAATCCATACTATTTTGCAAAGAATAGAGTGGAGATCGGAGATGATGTAGCTTGTATGGAAGCTATGCTCGATTGTGTGGAGAAATTCTTTCCCGATGACTTGAACACTCAAGTGAAAGTGAGTGACGAAGAATTAATCATGTACAAGAATTTGGTGGGAATGTTTGGAAGAAAACAAGCGGAACTTTCCTATCAAACTAAAGGTGTCAATGAATTTAATCCCGGTAAGTCTTGACTCCTTAACTCACTTCATTACTTTACTTCATTGACTAATTACTTATCTACATGTTTTTTGTATGATAATAAATACTAGCCGGGTGGTGGAGTAATTATGGTGGCAATGCACCAAACTTGAAGAAGATGGCAATTAGAATCCTCTCCTTGACCACAAGTTCATCGGGTTGTGAGAGGAATTGGAGTACTTTTGAAGGGGTATGCCACTTTTATTTTATTTTTTGATATTCTTCATCTAACTAACTAGAATGTTCTATATAAATATTGTAGGTGCATACAAAAAAGAGAAATAGACTTGATTCGGAAAGATTGAACAAGTTGGTGTATGTCCAATTCAACTCCAAACTTCACAATAAGAAGAAAAGAGTAAATGATGATAAAGATGTTCTTCAAGCGGATGATTGTACTCATGCTCAACATTGGTTGGTTGATGGGATGGATGATGAGAGTGATGTTGATCCCGTCACCGGAGCTACATGGGAGGTACTTGACCAAGCGGTGGGAGCAAATGAACTACTTGAACCTAGGAGGAGCTCTAGGATCACAAGAGAACTTGATGAGGAAGAGTTCATCTCGGAGGCCGAAGAAGATGATGGAGATGATGACTTTGAGTCCGATGAAGAAAGAGATGTGCCATTAGTGAATGAGCACGATGATATCTTTGATAATTGAGCACTTTAATCTATCTCCTTTTCTTTTTGTGACATTTTGATTATGTACAAGACTTTGGAATTTGGGTACTTAAGTTAATATTTTGATGTCATGTGATATATATTGCATAATTATATTTTTTTATTGCATATATATATATATATAATTCAAAATCGACTAATCCGACTAGTCCCCGACTAGTCCCCGACTAGTCCGATTAATCCCTAGTCCCCGCCAACCGCCTAGCGGCCGACTAGCGATTTTTACAACCTTGCTAAGGTCATAAAAGCATATAAGTGAAGAAAACTTATTTATTGCAGGTAAACCAATCAGCAGGGTGATTATTATTTCATTCAATTTCAAAACTACTAAAAATAACACATAAGATACTTATTATGCCTAAATGTACAAAATATTTTTCTAAATTTTTATTAATTCATGAACAATTATTTGCTTTCCGATACCAAAAAAATCCGATACTCCGATCCGAAACCATCGATAATGCCGATAACGTCAATCCCAATACTCATAGGAAGGGTCCGATCCCGATTCCGATACCTATACTGTGAACCTAGTGGACCAGACATAACATGTTTATTAGTACTTAGGAAGAAGCTTTGATTATTAGAACTTCCAAAGCTTTGTTTGATTATTGTTTATGATAATAAAGGTCTAGATACTTTTGATATCTTACACTGGACTATCTTTTTTCACATCTAAAAGTTCAGAAATTTCTATACTTTTATGTATATGTTTGATAAATTTCATGTGGGTCTTTACACAAATGTTTCACTACATATTTTGCTCGTATTCTGATGATTGTTATCTTCAGCAAAGGCTGCAATAGCTTAATTTGATCACAGCTTGCTGAGCATCCATATGCTTTTTGGTTAATATATGACAATTATACATTTTGAGGGTGTGGTTAATGGTTACTAGTCCCTACTTGTACCTTTAGGCAACTATACATTCTTTTATTTTGCTACTAAGTGCATCACTATAACTTCTATCTGCGTGTTTTTTTTTTTTGGTCTAGGGAGCAAATTGAGGATTGCTTGCTTTCAGACGACGAGGAAGGAACGTGAAACTGATTTTGCAATGGAATGGTGATATCATTGTGAAGATATAATCCGTTAACGGAGTGTCACCAAGGTGTTTGGGTGATAATGGCTTCTAGTTGTGCAACTCCTAATTGTTAGATTGTTGTGAAAATTATTATGGTCAGCGGTTCACTCAGGTTAGATGATGAGCCTGATGCAAGCAGCAATAGAATCCATTGGCTTGCATAGTAACAAGTATTCAGCTTAGGCAAGCGTGCCACCTATCAACTTATAGTCCGAAGATTGATCTCTTCAATTTCGAATTCTGTTTTGAAGTTGATGACAATTTAACTGAAGCTGCTACTTGTTGGGCCTTCGTAAAACATTTGGTTCGTGAAAATATTTGTATCAAGATTTAAGCACATATGCATGCATTCTTTAAATATGTTCATTAATACGTCTCTACAAGTGACTAATGAAATGTTTTAATGATCGAAACTAGTTCCTCATTGCTATGTCTTTCGTGTTTCTTTGAGTGAAGCTGCCAGCATGAATCTGTCAAATTGTATTACAACAACAAAGCCCTATCCCAACAAAAGAAGAAGACATTATATTTCGAAACAAATAAACTTCCGTAGAAAAACAAATTATCACACAACATTAAGCTATGTCATGTGCCTGTGTATATATCTTTCACTGCTGAAAGATATTGAAGGAAGCATTGAACCTGTCAGATTATTATCAGATGTAGATGTTGAAGAAGTATACTTACTGAGAAACTTAACTAAGCATTATACTACTTTCAACCGTTAAAACATTTTTTCCCTATCATTACAATCTTCTATGCTATGTATTTATCCTTCCAGTGAAGATTTAAGCACATGCCCAGTGAACAACATTCCAGTCATAGCTTCTCTGATCACGAAAAAAGAACCGGCTACCTGCAACGAAATCGACAGGGAGATCGACAGGGAGTGAAGGTGACATGGCAGCAGTAGAAGCAGCAGCTTCAGTCCCTTCAGTAACTTCGACTACAGATTTTATAGAAAATTTTAGACATGTAAAGATTATAACCTTCTCAACAAACCTTTGAACAATCCACCATAAGGCAAGACCATACCCATTCTTTTTAGGACTTTGGATGCTCGAAAGAGATCTTGAACCTTGGGATCTTCATTAATTCCCTCATCCGCACATCTAGGAATCCAGGCTCCGAGCTCAAATTTTCTGGTAAGTTTAAGAGGCCGTCTCCTTTCTGGTAAGAAGAACAATAATTCCAAGGGGACACCAAAATCAGACCACATGATGCGGCAGCCTATGCATTGATAACATTAATGTTGTGGTCCCACATGATCAACACATAGCTCAGCTGCAACCTGATTGAACTTGTTCAATGTTTACCATGCACATTATAATTAACATATACCAAGTGGCACACATGTATCACTAATACAAATACTTTCCGAGGCCGCATATTACACTCATTCTACTACAAATTCTACAATGTCTTGTGGTACTAGTCCTATGATATGGGATTACTCTGCCAGTAAAGGGTTAAGCACATGTCCGGTGAACAACACCACTCCAGTCATGTCTTCTCTGATCACGAAAACAAAAGGGTGATCCGCAACGAAATTGAAAGGGTCTACGGGCAAAGACCTCAATATCACCACAGCAGCAGTAGCAGCAGCAGCTTCAGTTCCTTCCTCGTTAACTTCAACAACCGATTTATGGTAAATGGAAGAGACGGAGAGGCTACCTCCCACAGGAGAATCCACCATCTCAGACAGATCACACTCTGCGGTAAAGGGCAACACCAAACCCAAGCCTTTTAAGACTTCAGATGCGTCCAACCCAAAAGAGATCTTGTAACTTTGGGATCTTGAAATTCTCCACCGAGGCCTTCTGTTGAGGTCGATGATGACCTAGGAACCCAGGCTCAGAACTCAACTTCTCCAATAAACTCCACAGGCCATCTCGTGCATCCGGTAAAAAAATGTACATCGAGAACTGTCTTTTATCCTCGCCTTGCTTGTAGGGAAGCCTGAGGACCGAGAAATCATTGTAGGAAGAGATGAACTGCTTCGCTTTGCTAGTCATGAAGGGTACTTGAACAGAGGTTCCATTGAGTAGATAGAATTCTGATTCTTTGGTTTCAGATGCCTCAAACTTCTTGTCCCAGGCTCCTTTGAAATACAATGCGCTGCCTACAACAAGCCTTGTGCTGTTGTCGACAGAACCTGGAGGAAGAAGATCCTTGATAAGACCAGCAGTCTCATTTTGTGCCCACTCATTAACTTCATTTGTGACTTCAACAGCCTTCACAAAACATCCAAAGAAATAACTATTATCATCTTTTATAGTAAAATCACTGCTATCACATAAATCCATATTGAATCGAAACAAAAAAAAAAAAAAAAAATCAATAAAGGACAGCCAACAGAGCGATAAGAGCAAGACCAGAGTAAAAAAACCACTCTTCCGAATAACCACGACCCTAATTAACCTCCAACTAGAAAAACACATCCAGATCCATTTGCAAATCAAAACCAATGACCTGGCAAAGAGTAAATAGAATACTACATTTTGGGATTTCCAACATCATACCAAGTTCAGATTCTAAATAGTTCCTAAATGAGAAACATCTTAACTTCCATCCAATAAAATCTGTTATTTCGCAAAACTTGGAAACATGTTCATCACATCAAAGAAGTCTCCTATAAGAAACTCAAGGGGGGGGCCTTTAATTAGTCAGCTATGGTTCTCTTAGCCTTTCACAAATCCAACTTAAGAATATTAAATCTCATAAACAAAACTGAAAGACGATTGATGTTGATAACTTGCTTCTCAAGCCTCTAAAAGAAATTCTAAAGCAATCATAGCCCTTGTCTAGAAACTCCGCTGAAAGTTATTCCAATAAACACTTATATTTTAGCTAAAAAAACTAAAATAAGCTGCAAACTTCTACACGAACATAGTAACAAGACGATGATGGGGGTAGACATACCAATTACAAACTGAAGAAAAAGGAAATCAAGATTTCTTCCTATATTCAATCTTAAAAGATTCGACTCAGAATTCCTTTAGATGATGAATTTAGAACAATTTCCCATCTGTGGAAAAATTATGATGTAGTAGTTACAAACTTATAATAGTCAAGCGAAAATAATTGGCGGAGACTAAAATCTCAAATTATAAATACATCAAAAAGTATGAAGGCCAATAATATATAAGAAGCATGCCCGTAAAAACGAATGTGAACCTTTAATAAAACTGAATTGACGGACTATATTCATTTTAACCAACCCCAAAATTGTGTACTTATGGTCTTGTTGTTATTGCATAGGAAAGAAGAATCATGCAAAAACCCATATTATACATAAACACAGAAGACACATACCAACATTTAAAATCTAATTTTGAAAGAGTTTCTTACTAACTTTATCAACTACAATAGGCAAAAATAATAGCCAGGTTAGTTACTACAAATAATTTGAAAATTCAAATCTTATAGTACATAGCGATGATAAGAGAGAGAAAACTCGAATTGAATCCTTCTACTGTAGTATACACTTTACATCTAAATGTGACAGGACAGAAATAGTAATTTAATCAACTGATCACAGGTAAAGACGATACATCATGTTATAACATATCAAAAATCCTTCCACGAGTTACAACTAAAACACATGATCCAAAAGAAAGTATAGGATAGAGCAGACGATCACCACTTCACGGAGCAGCCTAATTTTTCTAACCTATATATGACAAATCCTGGAACCCAGTAGCAAGTATTAAAATATATCCAAATTTTGGACTAATTAGTGATATAAAGTAGAAATAGCAAACCCTTTTTTGCGATTTGTGTTACAATCCTAGTTCCTAAACCCACAAGATCAAAAGTTCATACTAATTCATGATGGGGTAAATTACAGGAAACCCCCATAGTTTTATGTTTTTATAGTTTTCCCTCAATGCTATTTGTTTTCTCGTAACCGTGTCGTCCATTTTTTGCCCAAACCATTGGTTTACAGGTCAAAAATGAAAGGGGAAAATCCATATTTGGTAATAAAAACTATTTTCAAAATACAGTTAAAATTTTATAGAAAAAGAACCTCCCGTCGTTTCCTCTCCTTCCCCGCCACACATTCTTGTGGAGATCCAAATATTCCAATAGATTATATATTAATAATTAATAGAGAAAGATGCGACCTAACTACAAAATTTGAATGAGAACTTATTTAGCATGTCCTTGTCAATTTACAAAAAATCACTTCCAAATACTCCACAAGATCCAATATTTATACTAATTAGCACACCATAAAACTAGAAAAAGAAGTGCCTAACTACAAATCACACATTTTCACATTGCTAAAATCCCTGCCACTACACAAGAACTCTAGAGTTGTCATAAGGATTTAAATATTTATATTATTCCTAAGGGTTGAGGGTACAAAAAGTGATCCAATAACCCAATTTTATCACCTTTTAGTCGATTTACACCCAGTTCAAAAATAATCAACAAGATCGAATCTTTATGAAGAAAAAGCTCGTGATAGAAGTGAATAAGAAGTTGAACGTGGTATCAATGTGAATACAGGGAAAAGAAATGAAGGCATTTCTATGCATAAAAATTTGGGGGAATTTTGCCACCTATTTACTATTAATCCAATACATAAAAACTATAGAAAGATCCAATTTTTTACACCAATTAGTACATGGGTATTTTGCAGTTAAATACTATCAAATTTCAATTTCTTACAAACTGCTACCATAATTTTTTTTAAGCAAAGTACTACCATAATGTATCAAACAATAGCAATTAATACCATACGTTAATTTTCTGTCAAAAAATTCCCATGTGACATGCACATGACTAATCTATGACATTTTTACACCTCGGAAGAGAATTAAACCCCAATTATATCCCTCTCTCTCCCATTCTTCTTCTCCTAACCAAAATGCTTCATTCCTCGTTCTTGTCAAATTAAACCCAAACTCTATCCTTCAATATGTCCCTCTTATGTCTAGATATAGTTTAACATATCTTGTTCAAGTCAACTTTGCCAAACAGAAATTTTGGGTTTTGACAAATGAAAAACCTTAACAAAAAAAACCGAGGATTTTAACAAAAGAGAGGAATCCTAACAAAAACCTAGGATTTTAATCTACCAATAGGAGATAATTTACATCATATACAAAGAAAACATCATTTTTATCACATTACCCAAAAACATTATAGATTTAAGTTATTTTATCAAAAAGAATCTTTTACCTCTTCTAAAATTAAATTTCATCCGTCCTCACAAGTCTACAATCTTCTCTAGATGCCAAAATTGAATTCACTCTAGAGAAATTCAAATTTTATAGGCAAAAGTTTGATGTTCTGGAGGAAGAAAATGGTTTTTAACTTGGGTTAGAAAAATTAGGTTTATGAACCAATTGTGAATGAGAAAGGATTAAGAGGGGGTTAGTTTAAGGGACATAAATGTCGCGTCATTTTTTCCCTAACGGTGTTCTGGTATAAACTAACGCTTGAAAGTTTATGGTAACAATCTGCTTAAAAATATTTTATGGTAGCAACTTCTTAAAACTTGAAAGTTGATGGTATTTAAGTGCAAATTAGCCTTAGTACATATAATTATACAATACAAGTAGTAAGTACATAAACAAGTGACCTAACAACCCAAAAACTCAGTTCAAAGCAATCAAAAGTATCCAATTTTATACTTAGTACAAAACCACCACATAACTATAAAATTAGTGCCCTAACTACAAAGTCTTACTTAGCAATAAACGGAACCTTTTTTAGGGATTTTCTCACCTAGTAACCAACAACCTAGTTTTAAAAAGTAGAGAAGATCCAATTTGTTACAGCAATTAGCACATATAAGTACAAAACAAGTGATCTAACAACCTTATTTTGGGATTTTTAGTCTAGTAGATTTATAAAAAAACGTTGCAAAACAATCCTAAGATACAATCTCCATGGAAAGTTTGAGGTAGCCAAGTGAACATAAAAATTGTCAGCGGTATCAATGTGAATATAGAGAAAAAGAGATTTAGGTTCTCACCTATTTATGACTAACTGCAAGAAAGCAGCGAAGCTCAAACTTTTACACTAAACGCATACCAGTAAAAAACAAGTGACCTAATAACCCTAACTTGAACTTCCTCGTCTATTATGAAGAACCCACTTCAAAAAAAAACTAGTGTCTAAAAAAATGCATCAATTAGCAAATAAGAGTATAAAAGCAAGCGAACCAACAATCCTAATTTCGGTTTTCTAGTATATTTAGAATGAACCCAGTTCCATACAAAGAAGCTTTCTCTTTTTACATATTTTCTCACCTTCTTACTACTAAACTCAATTCAAAAATAGACAATATCCAATTTTTACCAATTAGTACATACTAGTGTATAAACAAGTCATCACCCAGTTGAAAAGAATCCACAAGATCAAATCTAACCAGTAAAAAGAGTATTCTTCTGGTTCTCACTTCTTTTTTAAGTGATTCCAGATCATAACAATCGACAAGATTCAATATATTAGTCCATCTAAAACTATTTAGGACCAACCCACTTCAAAATAAGTACAAAAGATCTAATGTTTTACACTAATCAGCACATAAAAGTACAAAAGACATGATCCAACAACCCTAATTTGGGATCCTTTAGTTGATTTACGAACAACCCAGTTCAAAACAATCGACAATACCCAATCTTTTAGTCAACCTAAACCTATTTAGGACTAACCCTTTCATCATAACTAGAAGACCGAGTTTTTGAAAGTGATCCAACAAGCCTCATTTGTGATTTTTCTAGTTGGTTCACGAAGAATCCAGTTCAAAACAATCGACAGGATCCAAACCTATCAGTCGATCTAAAGCTATTTAGGACAAGCCCTGTTCATTATAAGTAGAAGATCCAATCTTTACACTAATCAGCACGTAAAAGTACATAAACAAGTGATCCAAAAACCCTAATTTGGATTTGTCTAGTCAATTATGAAGAACCCAGCTCAAGGCAATTCGACAAGATCCAATCTTTCAGTGGACCTAGACTTATTTAAGGCTCACCCAGTTCACTATAAGTAGAAAAGATCCAATCTCTACACTATTCAGCACATAAAGTACAAAAAGCAAGTGACCGAAAACCAACACTATTCAGCACATAAAGTACAAAAAGCAAGTGACCGAAAACCCTAATTTGGGACTTCTCTAGTCGGTTTACGAAGAATCCAGTTCAAAACAATCGAGAAGATCCAATCTTTTTATCCATCCAAACCTATTTAGGACAACCCATTTCATTATAACTGGAAAATCTCGAATTTTTTTACACTAATCAGCACATGCATAAAAAACAAGTGATCCAACAACCCTAATTTGGGATTTTTCTAGTCGATTTAATCGACAAATCCAATTTTCATAGTAGAGAAAAGGAGCTGAACTTTGTTTGGAAATCGACGGCTTTGGCCACGGCCTTGTATCCAGAAGTGACAGTCTCCTCGAAACCCTTCTTGAGAGAGACCGACGAGTCGACCCACACCCCGTTGGCGAACGCGACGCGGGGCCCGCCAGCCGCCGAGCCGTCGGCGAGGACGAGGCCGACAGTCTGGGTCGAGAGGGAGTGTAGGTCGGCGGCTGAGGGGGACCCGACAGCGGAGAGGATCTGGGCGAGCGTGGGCCCCGCCGACCCTGCGGCCAGGAGGGAGAGGTTGGCGTGGAGGGAGAGCGGGGAGAGAGCCATGTTCCGGTCGCCGGCGGCGGCGGACGCGTGACGGGAGAGCCGGAGGGAGAAGGAGCTCTGGTTCGCAATGGCTTCTCGGAGGTCCATTTTGGTTTTTTTTTGTTTTTTTTTTGTTGTTGTTGAATTTTTGGCTTTCACTTTTCTTTTCCTAATGAAGAAAGTGGAAGACAAGAATGGGGGACCTTCATATGATTTTACATGCCAGCCTTGCCTAATAAACCTTATATATAATCATAGAGATGGAAATAAGTCTTTATAATATAACAGAAAATTTTCTCCAAAATAACATATTTTAAGAAAATTAGTTAAAAAAGAAAGACAAATTTTTGAAAAGAAAAATGTTTTGCAAGTAAGGCAGTTGTCAAAAAATTTACCAGAGAGCGACAGTTTTTTCCCAAATTTTGCCAGTTTGTTTGGCAAAATTTTATGCAATTTCTTTAGAACAATTGACAATCGTTAAAACTCTAACACTAAGAATAATTTGACCGAACTCGAGTGACTCTTATGGTTACCATGAAAATGTATAAGATCCTGGCTGGACGGCAGAAAACCAATAGATGGAGCCGTGGGGTGTATTATTCATTCCATTTTATAATAATGGTGGAAGGTTGGGGATGTGGGCCCAAAAGATATGCAACGTAGGGGTGAGCATTATTCGGTTTTGGACCGAAAATCGAACCGAACCGAACCGAATAAGAGGTTCGGTTCGGTTTTAAAAAATTCGATTCGGTTTCGGTTTTGAAAATACTAAAATTTCTTATTCGGTTTCGGTCAAAAACCGAAAACCGAATAAGAAAATTTAATTAATTAATATATATATATATATATATATATATATATATGTGTGTGTGTGTGTGTGTGTGTGTGTGTGTGTGTGTGTGTGTGTGTGTGTGTGTGTACTATATATATATAAGTATTAATATATATAGGTACATACTAAATATATATAGGTATATACTAAATATGTCTATGTATATTTAGTTACTATATATATTAACAAAAAAAAGCTCAAAAAAATCAAAAAAATATGAATAAACCGAAAACCGAATCGATTTAATTCGGTTCGATTTAATTCGGTTTTGGGCCAATTCGGTTCGGTTTCGGTTTTGCTTATTCGGTTTCGGTCCAATTCGGTTTTGGGTTATTCGGTTCGGTTTAAACCGAATAAACCGAATGCTCACCCCTAATGCAACGCATCATTCACAGTCCCGTGCGTATCACCGGCATCTCAAAAAAATGGTCTGCTTGGATTGAAGGGAGAGTTAAGTGGGGTGTGTTTAATAACAATTGCTTGGATTGAAAGTTTTGAGTAAGGAGGATTGATAAAAATACAATAGTTACCAAAATACTCTTATTACCTATGTCAATTTTATTAGAATTTTGATTAGAACTTGTCAAAATATCTTCACAAATAAGGAAGCTACGGAGCATCATGTTGAAAGCAAAAAAATGGAAAAAAAATATATTTTATAGGACAAATAAAATATATTTATAATTTTTTAAACAAAATTCCTCAATCTCTCTCGTTAACCCTCCAATTTGAGAGGTTAAAAAATAGACAAAAGAGAGTTAAATAAACCTTCACTTAACCTTCTATAACCCCCCTCCTAAACTCCTACACTTAATCCAAGCATAGTTTTTATTTTTCACTCGCTTAATTTTTCCTCACTTAACTCTCTTAACCCGCAATCCAAGCTGACCCTAAGCCTACATTGTTATTGACTGTTGGTAGCAATTCTAAAATTTATTGCATGAATGGTATTGTCGTGTTCTTCCCGAGAGTAAGCATGGGTCGGACAGAAATATGTGATTAAAAAAAAAACTAATTTTGATAATATGGATATCAACCATAAAATCTGAATCCTATAACTGTAACCCTAAGCCCAATCCTAATCCTAATCCTAAACCGTAAATTCTAAACATAATTATTAAACCCTAACCATAAAACCCTAAGCCCTAATCATGAAACCCTAACCCTAACTATAAAAATGTAACCCTAAAACCCTAACCATAAAACCGTATTAACAGTAAACATTTTCAATATATTTGCACTAATCTTAACGTTCTGATATATTAGTCGAAACTGTAGAACCAAATCGACATCAAACATTTTTTATTTAAAGAAGGGGAGAAGTGACACTGAGAATTAATAAGCCGAATCCAAAGGCTGTGTTTATTTATAAAGGCGGCTATGAAGCAC
Organism: Iris pallida; assembly: GCA_029216955.1. NCBI lineage: Eukaryota > Viridiplantae > Streptophyta > Magnoliopsida > Asparagales > Iridaceae > Iris > Iris pallida. The sequence goes on from JANAVB010006400.1 coordinate 350,221, forward strand.
CATCGCCAACAGTAAGAGTGGGGAATCGTTTGCTACCGATACAATTCTACAATTTTGACGTATATATCGAAACATTGAGATTTAAGCGGATATATAGAAAATATTTGTTGTAGGACGATTTATGTAGGGTTAGGATTTATGGTTAGGTTAGAGTTTTAGGGTTACAATTTTATGGTTAGGGTTTCAGGGTTATGATTTAGAGTTTTATGGTTAGGGTAGGGTTTTAGGGATACGGTTTAAGGTTTAGGTTAGGATTTATGGTAGGGTTTAGGATTAAGGTTAGGATTATGGTTATAGGATTAGGGTTAGGGTTAGGGTTAGGGTTAGGGTATTATGCTTAGTATCCATCTTATAAAGTTATTTTCTTAACATGTTTTGTCCGACTTTTGCTTATGTTGGCACACCGATTTTGATATATTGACTTTAATTAAACTATGTACTGTTTTGGTCCTATTTATTCTACAGGAACGAACAAGTCAGTCAATGATAGAAGAAAAGAAGATTCAAACATCTACAAGAAGAAACAAAACTTACCAAGTCTTTCGGAACAAAGAAGAAAAGATGTTTTCAATCACTTACAAATAGCAGACACTTTAAAGCACTCAAGAAAATGATGACAAGCAAAATAATTCCAGATCAAAAGCTCCTATGTCTTTCTAAGAGTCTGTAAGTGTCTAGGAAATTATGTATGCACTTTAGTAAGGATGATAAACTAATATGGTTCAAAATTTGAATTAAGTATTTCTGAAGAGTCGGATAATCCGCCGGATCTCCGAGGAAATCCGATGGATAATCCGATCAGAAACAGTAAGTATTTCTGGAAAAGTTTGGATAATCAGTCAGAGTTCCGTTATCATCCGACTGATAATCCGAACTCAAGACATCAAGTATTTCTGAGAAAGTTCGGATAATCCTTCAGATTTCACATAAATTTGTCGGATAATCCGAACGTGAAACAACAAATAATTCTAGTGTAGTTCAGATCATCCGTCGGACTTCCGCGTCATTCCGACAGATAATTTAGATTGCCTTGCTGGCTATATTCAAATTCAAATCCAACGGCATCAGACAGTCGCATTAAATGCATCATACGGCTCTTTTTCTAGTCGTTACTGTTGGACGAATAATTCGAAGGATTTCCACAAAAATCTATCAGATAATCCGTTTGTCGACTGAAAGCTCTTTATGACTTTGGATTTGTATAAATAGGCATCCTCTCTCTTCATAAAAACTTATCCATTTTGAGCTTTAAATTTTTCATCTACCAAAAAGCTCCACCATTACTCTACAAGCTTTAATTTGTCATCCAATTAAAAGTGCTAGAGTATTCAAGAGTTGTAATCTTAGATCTTCAAAGTGTTCAAGAAGATCGAAACCTTTCTTTCTCTGAAGTTGAAGTTGACGAGCCTTCAGAGGAAAACTCGTATGTATGAAGTTGACGACCCTTTGGAGGAAAACTCGTGTCTAAGAAGTTGAGGAGCTCTTCGGATCCAAATCGTGTTAGAAGTTGACGAGTTCTTCGGATCCAAACTCGTGTTGTAACTATTTACTCAAATAGTGGATTAAAGCTGAAGAGAGTTCCGGGACTGGAGTGCCCCTTGGAAGGATACCAGGATACATCGAGTGTTTGATTCTCTATTCCTTATCTTCCTTTAAATTGCTTATTGTTATTGATAAACTTTTTATTACCCTATTCACCCCCTCCAGGATTCTACAATTGGTATCAGAGCCTAGTCTCTTGATTTGGATTTACATCCTTAGAGTGATCCATGGCCACTAACCCTATAGTACCAATTCATTCCACAATGAGGGACACTCCACAAATAGATCTCCTCTATTTGATGGAACCAACTATAACTATTGAAAAATTAGGATGGACATTTACTTGAAATTCCTAGACTTCAATCTATGGGATTGTGTTGTAAATGGCATCCCTAAGTCTTCTATAGTTATTGAGGAAGTAGCTTCGAAAACTCTTAAAGAGAAACTTTTCGAAAACGATAAGAAGATTGCTAGTCGGGATGCTAAGGCTATGAACGCTCTTTATTGCGCTCTCGATAGAAATGAATGCAGTATGATATCTACTTGTAAAACTTCGAATAAAATTTGAAAACTTTTGGAAGTCACTCACGAGGGAACATCACAAGTGAAAGAATCAAATATTATTAGCCTCACACAAGAGTATGAATCCTTTAAAATGAAACAAGATGAGTCTATTACTCTTATGTTTACTCAATTCTTTGATATCATTAACCCTCTCTCTTCTCTTGGCAAGGAATATTCCACTCATGAAAAGATTCGAAAGATTCTCAGAGGGTTGACAAAAGGATGGAATCCTAAAGCTACCACCATCATTGAGGGAAATGATCTAACAACTATGAACCTTGAGACCCTCATGGGAAAGCTAATGACGCACGAGCTAGACATGAAGGAGCAAGAGGAATCCTCCATACAAGAAAATGAGAAGGAGAAGACGAAGGAAAAAAGTCTCTTGCTCTCAAGGTCACCAAGTTCTCCTCAAGAGATGGCTCCGATGATGATGATTCGGATGATGAAGAGATTGCTCTCACCGCCAAACACTTTTGAAAATTTCTCAAGTTTAACAAAGCAAATCGTACAAGATAGGACAACGATGAAGAACCCTCTTGCTACGAATTCAAGAGAACCAGACACATTAAGAAAGACTATCCAATGGGAAAAAAATAATCGGACAAGTATGAGAAGTCTAAAAAAGGAAGCTTATCTTCCAGAAAGTACGCCAACACTAGCATCTGGTGCGAAAGTGATGCTAGCAACTCGGACGACGACAATGAATACAAATATAATGCAAATGTCTGTCTTATGGCAACATAATTAAACCAGGTACTCAATGACTTCTCTATGAATGCTCTTTCTTACATTGAATTAGAAAATGTCATTCTTGAACTACACGATGAACACAAGATTATAAGAAGTATAGAAAATCTCTCAAAGAGATTGACACTCACAAACAAGAAATAGAAAGACTCTCCAATATCATTCTTGATATAAAAGGAAAGTCTCCTACTTCTGACATCGATGAGACTGAGTCTCTTCGATTAAAGCTCTAAGAAGCCCAAGACGTCATCAAGAAAAAGGATGTTGAATTTCAATCCCTCAAAAAAGGATATGAACTTGCTATGCACAAGACACTTGCCGCTAACCAAAGAGAATATGCAACCTCTATCAAATACAATGACCTTCTTACAAATAGTAAGAAATAAGTTGATAGAGACATGGCTCACACGAATGCACAATGCCATAATCAAAGGCATCACAACACTAGCCACAAGAACACAACACATAGGTCCTACCCCAAACATATGCACACGAAAAGGACCCTTTGAAAAGAAAAATACATCACATCATGCTTTCTACTATTATCACCACAACACTCATACATACTCCTCATTCTACTAGAACTCCTCATACACATAACACTCACTCACCTTCCTCTAGACCTATGACACACCCATGATGTGCCACTATTATGGTTTACTTTGACACACATCTCATTATTGTCAAATAAGAAAGCATGTTGACATGAGAATGTTTAAATGGGTTCCTAAAACTAACAGTCAAGGACCCAAACATTTCTGGATACCAAAGTCTTCATCTTCAACTTGTGTTGTAGGTGAATCTTCCATCGCATGCTAGAAGCAAATGGATTCTCGATATCGGTTGCTCACGGCACATGACCGGTGATGCTTCACTTTTTACAATGCTATCGATGAAGAAGGAAAGACATGTATCCTCCGACAATAATTTAAAGGGGTACATTATTGGACATGGTAATATCGACTCTCCTCATTATCCTTGTATTAAAAATGTCTGTCTTGTTACAAATCTTAAACACAACCTTCTTACCATTAACTATCTCACAGATAAAGGCTATGATGTTAATTTTGTTAAACAAAAGTGCTTCATCTCTGTAGCTCCCCTTCCCGAAATTTTTTTTGAAATATTTTTATTATTATTCATTTGATTTGAATGGGGATTTTTAGGATTTTATAAATGATTATTTAGTTAATTATTATGGTAGATGATTTTAGCCATGGTTGAGATTTGGAGTACAAGGTGACTAGGAATTATGGCACGGATAGTGCAGTGGCGTGCTTTGACTAGTGTTTAGCCATGGTAGGGGAGTGCCAAGCCATCGGTGTGTCCTAACTAGAAAATCAGGCTAAGTTGCGACTTAACCTTTATAAATAGTTTAATGTTTCATTATTAATATTATTTGACGGTTAAGTGACCCGGTCGTACCGAACTAGTCAAACTGGATCCGAACTGAATCCAAGCCCATGTAGTCATGTAGTGGGACCAAATACGACCTTGTAGACATGTTTAGGAAATGCAAATATTTTGTATATATTTTAGGAACTGGCAATTATTTTCTAAATAATATTATATGTAAGTTATAGGTATTATTAATATTAAATAGCGTCTTAAAGTATTGATACAATTTTCTAGGGCCCAGTAATGGGAGTATATGATATGCCCATCCAGGAGCTACTATTGAATAATTTTAATTACTAGTGAAATTATTATTATTAATAATATTATTATTATGGTCATTGAGAATAAATTATTTATTATTATTAGTTATTATTTATCAAAAGAATAAATATATATGTGTATATATGTGTATGTGCATGTATATATAATATATATACTATATACGTGTATGTGTATATATAAATACAAATAATACAATGTGTACAAATATGTGTACGTATATATAAATATATAATATAATATGTGTGTATGCATGTATAAATGTATATAAATATATATATGTGTAGGTGTATATATATAAATATATATATATATATATGTATACATATATTTGTATGTATAAATATATATATGTATACATATATTTGTATGTATGAATATAGGTAGAAGAAATAAAAGGAAAAGAAATAAGAACAATGCAGCCAGGCCCGGCCCACATGATAGAACTCCCAGCCCGGCCTAAGTCCCACACACCCAGCCCAACACAGCAGGCAACCGAACAGTAGAGTCCCAGCCTAAACCCGATCCTGAGAACCCCTCGACCCCGGGTTGTAAACCGAAGAGTATATATAAATAGAGAGAAAGAAGAACGAGAAAACCCTAAACGAACCCAGCGCCTCCACCACGCGCCACCCTCCCACGAAGCTGGCACACCCCCACGTGTGCACGCACCACCCTGGGCCGCCGCCGGCCGCCGGCAGCGTGGCCGAGCGCGCACAGTAGTAGTGCAGAAGCAGTTGCAGGTACCTACTTTATGATCGATTTTCTAACCATCTGCTCGATCATTTTTGATTCCGTAAGTCCCTATGGAGAGACGATGTAACCCTCTAGGATTCCTAGCAATTTGATTCGAGTTTCATCGAGGTTTAAAGTCAGGAAATCGATGGGAAAATCCCAAAAAACTGTTCGGATTCGAAACGGAAAAACAGTCCAATCATCCATATTAGAAGCCAGTTTTTGAACTATATATTAAGGTTTTCAAAAAACTAATTAGACACACTTGAAGACAACATATAGGAAATGGAATCCTCTTTAATATTTTTATTTATTGTGGTTTAAACAGTAGGATAATCCAGCTTGAAAATCAAGAAAAACCTATAAAACTGTTTTCAAAAAAATTGAAAAACCATTCGATACGACGTGCGTCCCGCCAATCCGGACGACGTGGTCGCGCACCGTAAGCATCAAAAGGCGCATAGGATATTGCGGACGTGTGGACTTTGACGAAATTCAAATTAGTCGCGTGTGCGTGACGAATTTGATGCGTATCCGTCGAAATTCACCGTATCGGTCACTTTGCAAATTTTCCAATTATTTTGTGCACGCTCGTCAGATCGAGACGAAACTTACGCCAACAGGATCGTATCGTTTTTCTTGTCCTATATGCCAAGTTTGGTCCAATTCTGAGACAGTTGAATCGGACTGCCGTTTTGCGGGCTCCACGGTCCGACTCAACGGACAATTTTGTGCACGGCCCGCCGGAATCCAACTTTGGACATACGGTTGGGTTCGTATCAGAAAACCCGATCTGTTGACATATAGTTTGAAGACTTTAGATACCGTAGACTCAGGCACGCTTTTCGGTGCAAAGCGGGTACAACGGCGGATACCGTTTTGGCCCAAAATTACCGTTTTGCCCCTGTGTCCAGAATTGGACTTAAGGACAGGCAATCCTAGCTAATTTGACTATTCTGAAAATTTTTATAACATCTATTACAGCTTCTGGAGGCAATTGTGAGATTTTGACTCTCTGACTTGTTGATTGGCGATATATTGTTGGTTCTCCATGCAAGCTTCAGGCAAGTATTGTCACGATCCGCTACCCAAATTGTTGGGCCAGGCCGAGTCATGTCCAGCCTACGTTGAGATAAAACATAGTAAGCTGTTCTAAAGGCAACAGGATAAGACTAAATGTGCTAACAGTTCTAAAAGTGAAGAATAATCATAAATGCTCCAAACACAAAAGTCGTCGTATATAGTGAAATGTCCAAGTACAAGTGAACTGAAAAGTAAAACTGGATACATGTCCAGTTACAAAAAGATATAGTCTAATACATGTCTACTCTCAAAAGTCTAAGTAAACAAAAGACAACTAGACGAGGTTCCCTGCAGGAACATCCTCGTAAAGCAGAGCCGGGTCCTCGGCAGTAACCCCATAATAGGTGTCGCAGAGTAACTCCTCCTCAGTAAGGACACCTACAACGTTATCCTGTCAGGACGGGAGCAAGTACTGAATCTAGAAAACTAGCATATGAAACATGGAAATGAACATGAGAGGAAATAACTGGAAACATGGCATCACACAATCTATCGTGGTAAGGATACATATGTCATACAGACAGATGTACATGTAATGTTTAAAATTGTAGCAAGTATGTGATCGTCAATAGGTGTAAAATGTACTGTGGTACAAGTATATAAAATGTACTTCCGTACAAGTAAAATAAGCGATAGATGTACATACGTACAAATACAGCTGGTGCACCTACGACAAGGTATACATAGAATGTCAACCTTGCTCGGTACATACGTACGAGTAGGGGGCATGATCACGTACGCTACTAACAGTTTCCCCATAACCCATATTCTAATCTTGTGAGAGGTACATCAAGACTGTTCTAAGCATGGTAGTAACTGAAAGTACAACATGTAGAGATCTAACTTGCTATCCCAAGGATCAGCATTTAACATGGTGGGGTTTGCAGTTCATTTATGTGACAATATGTAAAGTTCGTAGAAAGTACTTGCCTCTAGCAAAGCAAAGCAAAACAAGCTGCGATAAAAGTGCTATAGATGTCCGGTAACTCGTCACTGTAGAAGTAAAATACAATAACTTAGTTTTTACACTAAGCTAAAACGCTAAGACACTAATCTGTGAAACACGACTTGTGACTGGGTACCTAGCCAAAATGATGACTTTGGCATAGGAGACCAAAGTGGGGTGACACACTACTTTAACTAACTTTCTAGGGTCTTTACACTAGTGAGGGGTGAGGTTCAACACGGCTTAACTCAAAATAACGCAAAAAGCTACAAGTCGTAATTAATCAATAATTAAATAAAAAGACCATTGTGTTCTAACAATTTTGGAGATAGACAAAAAGCCTAGTTTTGTTTAAAGTAAAGTACCAAAGTGATCTTGTTAATCATAGAAATTTATTATAATTTTTCTGGAATTTATTAACCAGTATAAGTATTTTATAAAAATCAGTTTTCCTAAGTATACAGAAAATGAGTTTTGGTTTCATATGCCAAACTAGTGGCAAAACAGTAAATTAAATACCACAAAAATTATATTAAATTAGCTAAAGTAACATAGTATCTAAAGACTATTTTTCCAGAATTTTAGCAGTACTTTAAGTATTTTTAGAAAATCAAAAACAGCATCGCACACAATAATTAATTATCTGCGTATTTTGTCCATGTATATAATTTGAACCAAAGTTCAAATACAGGACCCAAGGCCATGAATCAAGTCCAATATGACTTGTACAGGTCTTGAATGTGTAAAAACACATTTGGGCCCAAATACCCATGCTAGGCTTGGACACCAAATGGTTGCAGTAATTAAATACAAAAAAAAATACAATTTGGTAACAGTGTAAAAATAATATTAATATTTTAATAAGGTAAATTTGTACAAAAGAATATATACATACCTATGCTAAAAGTATATATATATATATATAAGGAAAAATACTTAATTTATAAAGTATATATATATATATATATATATCTATATATATATATATATATATATATATATATATATATATATATATATATATATATATATATATATATATATATATATATATATATATATATATACATATAAGGAAATAGATATATATATATATATATATATATATATATATCTATATATATATATATATATATATATACAAATATATATACAAATATATATACATACAAGAAAACACTTAATAATATAGTGTATATATATAATATATATATACATACGAAAAAAAAATATATATAAACATATATATATAAAATTTACTAACTATAAAATATATACATATATATAAAATACTGTCAAAATACAGTATATACATATATATATATACTAACATATATATATACATATATATATATATATATATATATGTATATATATATATATATATATATATTTTTTTTTTATATATATATATATATATATATATATATATATATATATATATATATATATATATATATATGAGGAAGGATAGGCATCCCCGCACTTTTTGCATCCCCAAGCATCCCCCCTATTTACACCGTTGGATGGTGCTTTAAGTCATCTAATCTTAACCGTTGAGTTTTCAATGGTTAAGATTAGATGACTTAAAGCACATCTAACGGATGTGAACATGGGGATGCATGGGAATACAAAAAGTACGGGGATGCCTATCCTTCCTCTATATATATATATATATATATATATATATATATATATATATATATATATATATATATATATATATATATATATATATATATAAAACAGAAAAAGAAAAAGAAAAAGGAAACAGAAAAGAAAAGGAAAAGGAAACAGAAAAGAAGGGGGGGGACTCGAACTCGAGCGCGCAGGCTGGGGGGGGGGTTTAGTTTAGGACGGGCTGGCCAGGGGGTTAGCCCATTAGTTTTGTTAGAGTTAGGACTTAGGTAGATTTTATTAGGTTTTGTTTAAAAAAAACATAAAAAAATAATAAATATGAGCCTGTGTCCGGACAGTTAGGGACACAGGTATTAACGTGTCTGGGCTAGCACGACACGCACGGTTCGATTCTCACGTGTCCAATTCTACCAAAACGTTCGCCAGGACACGACGAACCAAAAAGACACAACACGAGACACGCACGACTCGTAAGGACACTGCTACTCACGTGTCCAGATCTGGGGGGGGGATTCGATGGTCGTGGACGGCGGAGGAGGCGTCGTGGCGGTGGCGGAGTGGTGGCGCTGCGGTCGTCTCGTTGAGGCGAAGCAGATGGTGGTGGTGGCTGGTGACGACGACGGCCGTGGAGCTGGTGGTGGGGTTTGGTCGGAGCTAGGGTTCCGACGAACTTGAAGTGGGGAAGACGGTGGCGGTTGTGGTCGGGGTGAGGTCGAAGTGGTGGTGGTTTATCGAGGGGGCTGCGGGGGTTTAAATAGGGGAGTTTGAGGCGGTCGGGGCAGCCGGGAATGGCGGGGGCAGGACGGCGTGGCGGTCGGGGCAGTCGTCGGTCGGGGTCAACGAGAGTGGGTGAGGAGAGAGAGAGTCTGGTCGGGGGGGGAGGGGGGGTGTCTGGGTAGTTAGCAGTTAGGTCCCCGTAGATTTAGGATTTACACAAAGCTTTAACAGTGGTTTAAATGCAAAATAATATTTGCATTCCCTAATTAAAAACAATTCACTAATTACAAACTGATATAAAAATATTTCAAAAAATTGCAAAATGATATTAAAACATTTTAGAAAATTACAGATCAATATTTTTGTATTAAAATTTATTTAAAAATCATTTAAAAATCATTTAAAATTTCTAAAAAATTCCTAAAATCCTAATAATTATTTTAAAGCTAAAAATGACATTAAAAATCAATTAGCACTAATTAAAATGAAATTTGAAAATCAGGGGCTTACAAGTCTTCCCTCCTTGAATAATTTCGTCCTCAAAATTCACAAGAATTGAAGACCCTACAAAATTCTAACATGGCAAGTAATGCACACAAAATGACTAAGGTTGCGATCGAAACTAACCTCTAAGGTATCAAGCGGGAACGGGTGGTTCCCTCGCAGCAGTTGGATCGAACAAGTAAGGGTACCTCTCCCTCATGTCCGACTCCCTCTCCCAAATAGATTCACCTGGGGAGTGACGGCTCCAAGCTACTCGTACTAGGGGTATAACCTTGTTCCTCAGCCTCTTCTCCCTCATGTCTAATATCTCCACTGGCTGCTCAGAAACTGTAAGGCTCGGTCCGACCTCCAACTCTGAATTATCTAGCACATGACTGGGGTCTGGAACATATCTCCTCAGCTGAGATACGTAAAAGACGTCGTGAACTCCTGCTAGGTTGGGTGGAAGTGCAACCCTGTAAGATACCTCTCCGATCCTGCCAAGCACCTCGAACGGCCCGATGTATCCGGGGCTCAGCTTCCCTCCTCGTCCGAACCAGATCGTCCCTCTGGTAGGTGATATCTTCACTAGCACCATATCACCGTCTGCGAACTCCATCGGTCTGCGACTAGCATCAGCCTAGTGTTTCTGTCTATTCTGAGCTACTCTGAGCCCGTCTCTGATCATCCCGACTTTCTCTGCTGCATCCGTGATCATCTCTGGCCCAAGCATAACTCTGTCTCCGACATCATCCCAAAAGAGCGGTGTGCGGTATCGTCGTCCATATAGTACCTCGAAAGGAGACATACCAATACTGGCCTGGTAGCTGTTGTTGTATGAAAACTCTACCAAGTGCAGATGGCTCTCCCATGATCCTCCAAAGTCCAGCACGCAGGTCCTCAGCATATCCTCCAATGTCTGTATCGTCCTCTCGGACTGCCCATCTGTCTGCGGGTGGTACGCCATACTGAACTTGAGCCTACTGCCCAACTCCTCCTGCAAGCTCCTCCAGTAGTGGGATGTGAATCTGCTGTCTCTGTCTGACACGATGCTCACCGACACTCCGTGCAGGCAAACTATCTGCTGCATGTATAGCTCTGCCAATTTCTCGGTGGAAATCCCCACCTTGAAGGGTATGAAGTGCGCACACTTCGTCAGCCTGTCCATGATGACCCAAATGGCATCCTTCCCTCCTTGGGAACGAGGAAGCCCTGAGACGAAGTCCATCGTAATATGTTCCCACTTCCACTCGGGAATGGGTAACGGCTGCAACAAACCAGCTGGCCTCTGGCGCTCCGCCTTGACCTGCTGGCAAACTAGGCATCTCGAAATGAAACGTGATACATCCCTCTTCATCCCGTGCCACCAAAGATGTTCCCATAAGTCACGGTACATCTTGTTAGCACCAGGGTGAATAGAATATCTCGATCGGTGCGTCTCTTGCAAGACTGCCTCTACCAGCTCTTCCTTCGGCACGCACAATCGGCTGCCATGCCTCAGGGATCCATTCTCTGCTATCGTAAAGTCATCCAGCAATCCAGTTAAAGCCTGGGGTCGAAGTCTGCGAAGGCTCTCATCTGTAGACTGTGGCTCCCGGATCTGCTCCATCAAACCTGACTGAATGTCAAGCGCCATCATCTGTATCACTGATCCTGGCCGAACTAGCTCGATACCGAGCTTCTCCAGATCCTCCCGCAAATGTCGATCAATCATCAGGTACCATGCCATCGGATGCCTGCTCAGCGCATCCGCCACCATATTTGCCTTTTCGGGGTGATACTGTAAATCGATGTCGAAGTTCTTCATCAACTCCAACCATCGTCTTTGCCTCATGTTCAGCTCTTTCTGCGTGAACACATACTTCAAGCTTTTGTGGTCAGTAAAGATCTCCACACGCTCTCCATATAAGTAATATTTCCATAACTTGAGTGCAAAGATCACCGCAGCTAACTCTAGGTCATGGGTAGGATAATTCCTCTCATGAGTCCGTAATTGCCTAGATGCATAAGCAATCACTTTTCCATGCTGCTGTAGGACACATCCTAGCCCTTTCCCAGAAGCATCGCTGTATATGGTGAAACCTCCAGAACCTGAAGGTAAAGTCAGAACTGGAGCGGTCGTCAGCCTCCTCTTTAGCTCCTCAAACGTTGTATGGCAGTCCTCTGACCAAATGTACTCTGCGTCCTTCCGCGTCAGCTTCGTCATGGGTTCAGCTATCCTAGCAAAGTCTTGGACGAACTTTCTATAATAGCCTGCTAAACCCAGAAAGCTTCTGATCTCTGAAACTGACGTCGGAGCCTTCCACGTCTCAACTGCAGCAATCTTCCTGGGATCCACCGAGATTCCATCTCCAGTGACTACATGGCCGAGAAACTCCACTCGGTCTAAAAAGAACTCGCACTTCGACAATTTGGCAAACAATCTCTCCTGCCTCAGAATCCCCAAAACTATCCGCAAGTGCTCTGCATGCTCCTCTGGCGTCTTCGAGTATATCAGGATGTCGTCGATAAATACTACGACGAACTTATCCAGATACTGGTAGAATGTCTTATTCATCAAATTCATAAAGACAGCTGGCACATTTGTAAGACCAAATGGCATCACCAGAAACTCGTACTGCCCGTACTTCATGTTGAACGCCGTCTTCTGGATGTCTGCTGGCCTAACCTTCACCTGGTGGTACTCGGATCTCAAATCTATCCTGGAAAATACCTTCGCCCCGCTCAACTGGTCGAACAAATCATCTATCCTGGGCAGAGGATATTTGTTCTTGATGGTGATGGCATTCAAGTCCCGGTAGTCAATACACAACCGGACTGTACCATCCTTCTTAGGCATAAAGAGAACTGGTGCTCCCCATGGAGAAGCACTGGATCGAATGAAACCCTTTTTCAACAGGTCATCAATCTGCTCTTTCATCTCTATGGCCTCCTTGGGATTCACTCTATAGCAAGCCCGGGATACTGGTGATGAACCCGGTACTAAGTAGTGAATTCCACATCTCTGTCAGGCGGAAGCCCTGGAAGATCCTCTGGGAATACATCCATAAACTCCCTAATGATAGGGTGTGGCGGTGCTGCGTCCCCGACTGTCGCACAACAGTTCGGCTCTAGGCTGATCTCCGGCCCTGTCCTTCTGACACTGAATGGTGCTGTGCCCGGGGGACTGAACAAAATACTACCCTCATGACAATCTATAGATGCATGGGCATAGCTAAGCCAGTCCATCCCTAATATGATATCATAACCTGGGAGTGGCATCACAAAGAATCGTCCCCTGAACTCCCTCCCGGCTATAAAAATAGAACATCTATAAATAGATCTAATAGGCACTGGTCCTCCTTCCGTCATCACTCTACTAATCTTCGCAGTAGGTGTAGCTACTAGATGATGTTTATGCATAAACTCTAATGATAGGAAGCTATGAGATGCACCATAATCAAACAAACATACAGCTAGAAAAGTATACAAATAAACATGACCTGTGATGACGTCAGCTAAGTAATCCGGCTCCGAAACCTGCTTCGGCTCCAGCTCGAGGGCTAGGCTATAGACCTTTCCCTGAGGTCCCTTCTGCTGCTGCAGATGCTGCCCAAACCTCTGCTGCTGAGTCGGAAGCGGTCCTCTAGGTCCCTTGGCTACCGGGCATTCCCGTATCATGTGGGTGGCAAACCCACAAACTAAGCACTGCTTTAGCCTCTTCCTGCAGATGGAGTAATCGTGCCCTGGTCTTCCGCAGAAAGAACATATAGCTCCCTTCTGCTGCTGCTGTCGGGGTCCCGGGGCTCTAACTGGCGGGGTCTGATGATGTGATGTAGGAGGACGGTAAGTCTGCTGGGGTGGCATCGGTGCTCTCTGCTGGAAAGCTTGACGCTTGGACGGTCCCTCATGATGTACAGAAGCCGGCCTCTTGTATGACAGAAGATGCTCCTCGATGCTTCGGGCCAACTCTAGGCTCTGGTAGTAGTCAGTCGTACCGTTCGCCACTATAAGGATGCCAATGTCTGGAACTAGACCATGGCAAAATCTACGGGTCATCTTCTCTGGATCTGCAACCAGACTAGGAGCAAAATGGCTCAGACGACTAAACTCTGCCGTATACTCGTCAACGGAACGGGTCCCCTGCTGGATGTTCTAGAATCGTAGCCCCATGGCTACTCTAGCAGTGGTCGAGAAGAATTTCTTCTTGAACTGGGTCTTGAACTGGTCCCAGGTGGCTCTCCCTCTCGCAAACAATGGCTCATTCCGGAACCAGACTCCTGCTAAGTCTATCAGCAGAAATCCCGCTGCCTCGACCTGAAGGTCATCCGGCATCCTGACTCCGAAGAGCTTCCTTTCTACCGAATCTAGCCAGTCATCTGCTACTACTATGCCCTCTGCCCCTAAGAACTCCTTAGGATTCAGACCCATGAAGTCCTTAATCGTCCCCGCTCTCTGTCGTGGCTCTACATGTGGTGGGACCACGGGACGTCCCTCAGAACGCTCTATGCTCTGGCGGAGTAGGGTAGTCTGCTCCTGATGGGTTATTAGGAACCCCTGGATCAGTGTGAGCAGCTGGTTCCCGTCGAGTGTGACGGAAGCCTGGGTGGGTATAGTGATAGGGGTTGTGGAAGTATCGGGTCCTGATGGGCCTGTGATGTGGAAGGTGGTATCTGGGTTTGTGGATCTGTGGAGTGGGGGAATGTGGTAGGTGGATATGTATCAGTCAACTGGTCAACTGACTGGATATGGAGGGCCCCATTCTCGGAGGTAACATACTGGGACGAACGAGTAAGCACCATCTAAATTACACATAAAAAAGACTTATAAGGACTTTATTTAAAGTAAGTAATCATATGCAAGGAAATCTAATTATAATAGCAAACATGTGATGTATATCCTATGTTGCAATCCTAGCATTCCTCTAGGTGTTCTAAGCGCCATTCCTAATGTTGTCTAATTACCTTAATGTTCCTAATTGCAGGCATGCTTGGTACAATAACGTAACCAAACAGTTTAGTCAGGGACCTGCATGGGCCACCACTAAAAATATGTCACGACCCGCTACCCAAATTGTTGGGCCAGGCCGAGTCATGTCCAGCCTACGTTGAGATAAAACATAGTAAGCTGTTCTAAAGGCAACAGGATAAGACTAAATGTGCTAACAGTTCTAAAAGTGAAGAAGAATCATAAATGCTCCAAACACAAAAGTCGTCGTATATAGTGAAATGTCCAAGTACAAGTGAACTGAAAAGTAAAACTGGATACATGTCCAGTTATAAAAAGATATAGTCTAATACATGTCTACTCTCAAAAGTCTAAGTAAACAAAAGACAACTAGGCGAGGTTCCCTGCAGGAACATCCTCGTAAAGCAAAGCCGGGTCCTCGGCAGTAACTCCATAATAGGTGTCGCAGAGTAACTCCTCCTCAGTAAGGACACCTACAACGTTATCCTGTCAGGACGGGAGCAAGTACTGAATCTAGCAAACTAGCATATGAAACATGGAAATGAACATGAGAGAAAATAACTGGAAACATGGCATCACACAATCTATCATGGTAAGGATACATATGTCATACAGACAGATGTACATGTAATGTTTAAAACGGTAGCAAGTACGTGATCGTCAATAGGTGTAAAATGTACTGTGGTACAAGTATATAAAATGTACTTCCGTACAAGTAAAACAAGCGATAGATGTACATACGTACAAATACAGCTGGTGCGCCTACGACAAGGTATACATAGAATGTCAACCTTGCTCGGTACATACGTACGAGTAGGTGGCATGATCACGTACGCTACTAACAGTTTCCCCATAACCCATATTCTAATCATGTGAGAGGTACATCAAGACTGTTCTAAGCATGGTAGTAACTGAAAGTACAATATGTAGAGATCTAACTTGCTACCCCAAGGATCAGCATTTAACATGGTGGGGTTTGCAGTTCATTTATGTGACAATATGTAAAGTTCGTAGAAAGTACTTGCCTCTAGCAAAGCAAAGCAAAACAAGCTGCGATAAAAGTGCTATGGATGTCCGGTAACTCGTCACTGTAGAAGTAAAATACAATAACTTAGTTTTTACACTAAGCTAAAACGCTAAGACACCAATCTGTGAAACACGACTTGTGACTGGGTACCTAGCCAAAATGATGACTTTGGCATAGGAGACCAAAGTGGGGTGACACACTACTTTAACTAACTTTCTAGGGTCTTTACACTAGTGAGGGGTGAGGTTCAACACGGCTTAACTCAAAATAACGCAAAAAGCTACAAGTCGTAATTAATCAATAATTAAATAAAAAGACCATTGTGTTCTAACAATTTTGGAGATAGATAAAAAGCCTAGTTTTGTTTAAAGTAAAGTACCAAAGTGATCCTTGTTAATCATAGAAATTTATTATAATTTTTCTGGAATTTATTAACCAGTATAAGTATTTTATAAAAATCAGTTTTCCTAAGTATACAAAAAATGAGTTTTGGTTTCATATGCCAAACTAGTGGCAAAACAGTAAATTAAATACCACAAAAATTATATTAAATTAGCTAAAGTAACATAGTATCTAAAGACTATTTTTTTAGAATTTTAGCAGTACTTTAAGTATTTTTAGAAAATCAAAAACAGCATCGCACACAATAATTAATTATCTGCGTATTTTGTCCATGTATATAATTTGAACCAAAGTTCAAATACAGGACCCAAGGCCATGAATCAAGTCCAATATGACTTGTACAGGTCTTGAATGTGTGAAAACACATTTGGGCCCAAATACCCATGCTAGGCTTGGACACCAAATGGTTGCAGTAATTAAATACACAAAAAAATACAATTTGGTAATAGTGTAAAAATAATATTAATATTTTAATAAGGTAAATTTGTACAAAAGAATATATACATACCTATGCTAAAAGTATATATATATATATATATATATATATATATATATATATATATATATATATATAAGGAAAAATACTTAATTTATAAAGTATATATATATATATATATATATATATATATATATATATATATATATATATATATATATATATATATATATATATATATATCTATATATATATATATATATATATATATATATATATATATATATATATATATATATATATATACAAATATATATACATACAAGAAAACACTTAATAATATAGTGTATATATATAATATATATATACATATGAAAAATATATATATATATATATAAACATATATATATAAAATTTACTAACTATAAAATATATACATATATATAAAATACTGTCAAAATACAGTATATACATATATATATACTAACATATATATATACATATATATATATATATAATATATAAAACAGAAAAAGAAAAAGAAAAAGGAAACAGAAAAGAAAAGAAAAAGGAAACAAAAAAGAAGGGGGGGACTCGAACTCGAGCGCGCAGGCAGGGGGGAGGGTTTTAGTTTAGGACGGGCTGGCCAGGGGGTCAGCCCATTAGTTTTGTTAGAGTTAGGACTTAGGTAGATTTTATTAGGTTTTGTTTAACAAAAAAACATAAAAATAATAATAAATATGAGCCTGTGTCCGGACAGTTAGGGACACAGGTATTAACGTGTCTGGGCTAGCACGACACGCATGGTTCGATTCTCACGTGTCCAGTTCTACCAAAATGTTCGTCAGGACACGACGAACCAAAAAGACACAACACGAGACACGCACGACTCATAAGGACACTGCTACTCACGTGTCCAGATCTGGGGTGGGATTCGATGGTCGTGGACGGCGGAGGAGGCGTCGTGGCGGTGGCGGAGTGGTGGCGCTGCGGTCGTCTCGTTGAGGCGAAGCGGATGGTGGTGGTGGCTGGTGACGACAACGGCTGTGGAGCTGGTGGTGGGGTTTGGTCGGAGCTAGGGTTCCGACGAACTCGAAGTAGGGAAGACGGTGGCGGTTGTGGTCGGGGTGAGGTCGAAGTGGTGGTGGTTTATCGAGGGGGCTGCGGGGGTTTAAATAGGGGAGTTTGAGGCGGTCGGGGCAGCCGAGAATGGCGGGGGCAGGGCAGCGTGGCGGTCGGGGCAGTCGTCGGTCGCGGTCAACGAGAGTGGGTGAGGAGAGAGAGAGTCTGGTCGGGGGGGGGGGGTGTCTGGGTAGTTAGCAGTTAGGTCCCCGTAGATTTAGGATTTACACAAAGCTTTAACAGTGGTTTAAATGCAAAATAATATTTGCATTCCCTAATTAAAAATAATTCACTAATTACAAACTGATATAAAAACATTTCAAAAAATTGCAAAATAATATTAAAACATTTTAGAAAATTACAGATCAATATTTTTGTATTAAACTTTATTTAAAAATCATTTAAAAATTATTTAAAATTTCTAGAAAATTCCTAAAAATCCTAATAATTATTTTAAAGCTAAAAATGACATTAAAAATCAATTAGCACTAATTAAAATGAAATTTGAAAATCAGGGGCTTACAAGTATACCTTGCCGAACATATACAATATTTACATTGTTTTTCTATTATTTTTCTTTCATATTGTCACATGACTCTATATTGTGATTGATTTGTCCTTGATTGCTTTACTTGTTCTAGATTACGTGCACGTATAGGATATTCGACATTGTTTGATTATTGGTCTCTTCGTGTTATCTTATCTCGTGATTGAGTTGTCAGTTTCTATATCTGTTCTTGACTTGACCATTCTTGACTGGGAGTATCTTATATTGTACTACAGTTGAGACATACTATAGATTGAGAGTATCTTACATTGTACTACGACCTATAGCCGATTCTTCTACCTTGATATCACTTGATTGACTTGACTTGAGGCATGCCATAGATTGGGAGTATCTTACATTGTACTACGACCTATGGCATATATTTATTGATTGATTGACTTGACTTGCGACACTATAAATTGGGAGTTTCTTGTATTGTACTACGATTTATAGGAGTCTACTTGACTTTGTATCCTTTATGAGAGGAAATCGATACTAGAATTGGCTAATCTTGACTGGGAGTATCTTACATTGTATTACAGTCAAAATCTACTATAGATTGGGAGTATCTTGTATTGCACTACAAGCTATAGAGGTTTATCGATTGATTGGTAGCCAAGTCTAGTATTACATTTCCACACGACTCGTCGTCCTTAGATGTTCTCCTTGCAGTGTTCTTATCCTTCTTACATGTTATTTACTGTCATATTAGTAGGCATATTTTATGTATCTTACTAGTCCTCTGAGGACCTGATGATCTCTTTAGGTAGCTGATTGCACGGAGTTAGTTAGCTGATCATGTGGTAGTTGACTTCAATCGCATGGTTCAGGTATTTTGTTAGTATTATCGATTTACTATCTTCTCGTGCTTTCATGATATATCCTGCTTATCAGCTTAGCTTTATAGACTCATACTATTCTTAGAGTCTAATCGGACATATATGCTAGTGGGCTGCAGACCACGACCCATACGTGTTCATTCTTGTTTTACATGATTCTTGTGGATTGAGATATAGTTTAGATTAGACACGATACCATGACCTTGACAGCTTATACGTATTCGAGTCGGGCTGGAGTCCGCTCGATACGTAGCTGGCTTGCTCACGAACTAGCGTCCGAAAACCGGGTACGGGTCGTGACAAACTCTGATAGCACAAGTGGTTCTACTGTGTACGAAGATATTAGAGAAAAATAATATTTATGTTATTTATCTTGTTGAAAGTACTAACAATGACAGATGCTTAGTAGCAAAGAATGATGAGAGTTGGCTTTGGCATATGAGACTTGGCCACGCCAACATGGACACCATCTCCTGACTGGCCTCCAAGAAGCTTGTTAGATAACTTTCAAGCATTCCATTCAAGAAAGACATGGTATATGAAGAATGCGAGAAGAGTAAGTTAATAAAATTTTCTTTCAAATCTATCAACTCGGTGAGCACTACTAGATCTCTCCAATTTCATATAGATTTATTTGGTCCTAGTAGAGTAGCTAGTCTTGGTGGTAAACTCTATGCTTTTGTTTTAGTTGATAATTTTCGAGATTTACTTGGATTATTTTCCTTACAAATAAAAGTGATACTTTTCGTGAATTTGTTGCTTTTTGTAAACGAGTTCAAAATGAGAAAGACATTATGATCAACAAAATTAGAAGTAATCATGGAGAAGAATTTGATAGCCAGTTTTAAAAGATTTTGTGATAAAAATGGTTTTGCTCATAATTTTGCTTGTCCTAGAACTCCACAACAAAATGGTGTTGTAGAAAGAAAGAATAAAACACTTAACGATATGGCAAGGGTCATGCTAAACAATACAAGCTCCCTTAATATTTTTGGGCGAAAGCCGTTAACACGATATGTTATGTTATAAATAGAGTCTTGATTAGACCTATTTCTAAGAAAACTCCATATGAGATTTGGTTTGACAAAATTCCTTTTATTAAATATTTTAAAAAATTTGTATATAAATGCTTTATTTTGAACACCAAAGATAACCTAGGCAAATTTGAAGAAAAAGTATATGAAGGTACCTTTCTTGGTTACTCTATGCATAGTAAAGGTTTTCGTGTATTTAACAAAAGAAGTCTTATAGTCGAAGAGTCAATCAATGTCTCCTTTGACGAACTTAACACTTCCACATCTAGCTCCTCGAATGATATTGATGACATCTCTTTCGGTTTGGAAAACTCTTCTTTTGGAGATACTAGTACTCCTTCATCTAGTAATGAAGTTGAGACTACTCCACCCGAAGACTCTCCACCAATAGAGCCTCCTCAAGGGGTCTCCCCAAAGAATGGAGATTTGTTCCCCATCATCCCAAAGAGCTTATTATTGGTGACCCTTCCTCACGAGTTAGCACTAGATCTTCTACAAGAGATCATTGTGCAAATATGGCTTTTATTTCACAAATAGAGTCTAAAAATATTAATAATGCTTTTAATGATGAATTTTGGATGATTGTAATGCAAGAAGAGCTTAGTCAATTTGAGCAAAGCAATGTTTGGAAACTCGTTCCTAAGTCCCACAACTATCCTATTATTGGGACAATGTGGGTGTTTCAGAATAAACTTAATGAGAATGGTATAGTCACTCGTAACAAAGCCTAATTGGTTACTTAAGGCTATAACCAAGAGGAAGGCATTTGACTACGAAGAAACTTATGCTCCGGTTGTTTGTCTTGAATTAATTTGAATGCTTTGTGCTTTTGCTTGTTTTAATAATTTTAAACTCTTTCAAATGGATGTCAAAAGTGGCTTCTTAAATGGTGTTATTAAAGAAGAGGTTTATGTCAAGCAACCTCCCGATTTTGAAGATTTTTATTTTTCTGATCATGTTTTCAAACTACACAAAGCCCTCTATGGCCTCAAGCAAGCTCCTCATGCTTGGTATGAGCGTCTTAGCTCCTTTCTCATTTTTCACAACTTCTCAAAGGAAAAAGTTAACACCACACTGTTTATCAACACTTATAATGACACACTTCTATTAGTTCAAATTTATGTTGATGATATCATTTTTTGTTCCACTAACAAGACACTCTGTATAGAGTTTGCCAAAGTTATGCAGGACAATTTTGAAATAAACATGATTGGTGAATTATCCTTCTTTCTTGGTCTACAAATCAAGCAAGGACCTCAAGGCACTTTCATCAATCAAGCCAAATATACAAAAGATCTTCTTAAGTGCTTTGAGCTAGACTCATCCAAATCAATAAGAATTTCGATGGCTACAACGACTAAGCTGATCAAGATGAAAATGGTGTCTCGGTCGACATTCGTAAGGTATGATCGGTAGTTTATTTTACTTAATTGCTAGTCGTCCTGATATCATGTTTATGTTTGTTTATGTGCACGATACCAAGCAAATCCCAAATAATCACATTTATGTGCCATTAAGTGCATTTTTTAGTATCTCAAAGGCACCATTAACATGGATCTTTGGTATCGAAAATCTTCATCTTTTGAGCTTATCGGCTACTCGGATGCAGATTTTGTCGGATGCAAGATTGATCGAAAAAGTACTAGCAGCATATGCTAATTCCTTAAAAAATCCTTGGTTTCATGGTTTAGTAAGAAACAAAACTCAGTTGCTATTTCCACAACTGAGGCCTAATACATTGCGGCTGGATGTTATTGTGCATAAATTCTTTGGATGACACAAACACTTGTAGACAATGGTATTTCTTCATATAGTATTTCTATTAAATGTGATAATACTAGCTCTATTAATCTTACTAAGAACTCGATTTGTCACTCACGCACCAAACACATTGAGATTCGACACCACTTTTTGTGAGGTCATCAACTCAAAGGTGACATTCTTCTTGAATTCATAGCCACCGAACATCAACTTGTTGATATCTTTACCAAACCTCTCGCTGAAGATCGGTTCTCCTTTATTTGTCGCAAAATTGACCTCCTTGAGAAATCCTTTTAAACTCTGTTTTTCAAGTATCCGGATTACCCGAAAGATTTTCGTAAAAATTCGTCGGATAATCTGAACTCATTTCAACAGCTTTTAACACTGCCACACAGGATCTTCTGCCGGATGTCCGGAATCATTTGTCGAATTTTTTGGCATTAAATTTGGCACAGACTGCCAGTCGCTGACTTCTTCTCTTCCAAAATTGATTTGACCATTCACCTACCGCCATAAATTCATTCCTATATGGAAACAGATTTTTTGCCGACAAACCGCAGAAATTCATCAGATAATCCGATTTTGTGGCACTGGTACAACAAACGAACCGTTGCTGCCCCCCCATCTTCTTTCAAAATCTATTTTTCTTATTAAACGCTGCTATCTCTTCACCTACCCACCAACCTACCCCTTTTCCTCCTTTTTAAACCCCTCATTCTTCTCATTTCCCCTACTCCATCTCAACCATCTCCACAAACGCAATAAGCTTCTCTCAAACTCCTCCATCTTCTTTCCATGGCCTCCTACAACAAGCGTTCCCGCCATGATGGATCTTCCTCCTCCGCCACTTCACCTTCCGCCGCCCTCTTCTCTCATGCACCGACCCAAGGCTACAATCCCACTATCTTCAAGTCAGCCCAACATTCACGGAAGTGGTTCTCTTTCTACCACAAAGCCCCCATCTGCCCTGGGAAGCCTATCTCTTGGCTCACTTTTCCTTTCCATCGCGAATACTTTGAGTTTTTCGGGATTGACGAGCTTCTGGAACGACAAGTAGACATCTATCCAAATGCTATCAAAATGTTCTACTGCAACTTGGTTTTCGCCAAGAACGGCAGAGTTTGAAACTAAAGTCAGAAGGGTGAAGATCACTGTCACTGTCTCTGTAATGCCCCGCTCCGCACGGTGCATTACGCTAAGACGTTGACTCAAAGAGTCGCGTTGACCTAATAAAATGTATCGATACAAATCGATACGAGAGTAACGTTGTCCCGAACAATGCATCGAACTAAGTCGATGCGAAGAGTTGCATTGTCCCAAAGAATGCATCGAGTTGAATCGATGCGAAGCTCTGCATTGCCCCGAAGGATAAGTGCGTTGAGTCGGCTCGAAGATTCTAAAAAATCGAATCGACCCAAGGCGCAAGGCCGAATCGATGCAAGTATTGATTTTAGTTGATTTCATGTGCAGGCTATCCATTTATGCTGAAATATTAGAGGTCGGCATTTTGTCTCATTCGCAACGGGTCCGCAAAACCAAATCACTGTCTCGCAACAGGCTGAGACTTGGGCACGGTAGGCCAAAATCGATCGAATAGTTCAATGAAACAAGAAGTGCTTGAATGGCTAAGTCAGAAGATTTGGCCGTGCAACAAAGTTATAAAATCGAGCCACATCGGCTCAGTAAACAACAAGGAGTATCGTCTTAAGGTGGGGGGGACTTTGAATTCTCTTTCCTACTCCTTCATGCCTAAGTAAAATATATAATTGTATACTGAGTTAACCTATCGAGACCACAGGCGTGACCTGATCGGGAGATCAACGTAGTGCGTGTCGAATACTAGATATAATAATTAAAATGGATCGTACATCAAAATGTATGAGTCGCTATGGAACATTGAATATCGCAAGGCGAGCGCCTCGGTGCGTAAGCCATAAGAACATGGGATAACTGTATCGACGATGCCTCAGCGCATGAGTCATTCCATGCCCCTGCGTACGAGTTATTCCGTGCCCCCGCGCACGAGTTAGTATGCTAGAACATTGAAAGACTATATCGGCATGAGTGCCTCAGTGCACGAGCTATAGAACATTGAATACCCTTTCAAGACGTGCCTCAGTTGCACGAGTCAGAGGAAAGGAACTTAAGTCTAATGCATTGAACACTAATGCGTAGAATATAGAAATACTGAATCGAGACGTGCATCGAATGCATGACTCAAGGAATGGTGAACGACTATATCAAAGCGTGCGTACGTGCACGAGACTTACAAAAGATGACTTAGTTGCGAAAAAAATAGTTGCGGCACGAATGTGGCAAAATTATTGGATGTGGCATGGTGCCTCGGAATTGTTTATGGCCTTCGTAGCGTTCGTTGATGAACATTGGGATATTGTGCCAATTGAAATAGAGATAAGGGAATTTGCTTGGTTGTATGAAAGATAAGATGCATTGCATGGTCAAATAGACTTAAAGATATGAAGAAGCCTGTGTACGGGCATCCTTCGAACGTGGTATGCCAGGGTGCTGGGACCGTTCGGCTGAGGAGGGATATTGGATAAAGTTGGTATTATTGGTGTACTTCATATAGACGGTTAGCGACCTGCTATTGAATGTGATAAGCCACTTACCAAGTATTTCGGGGGTCCTCTGATTTGTTTGGTTAGCAACCGCACAGAGTGATCATCGTCTTATATATTCGATTTGAGAAATATAAGTCCATTCTAGTCCAGAAAGCTAGTGACCTTCATATAGATAAGAAACGATGGGTCGAAAGTGCAAGGTACGCATATATCCTGCACAGATAGATCCTGGATCGAAAGTGCAAGGTACACATATAGATCTTGTATAGAGAGCACTTATAACATGACAGGGAAAGATGGTAGGCGTATTCACCTTGCGTCGGTGCAAGGGCGAGTGCGTCGATGTTGGTAAGAAGTCACGAAACAATACGAGATTGCTATTGATTGTCTGCCTGTTTATACGTATTGAAGTAACGTGCTTGCCATGATAACATGCTTTACAGTCTTTGAATATGCCGTGAACTAATCCCGAGGAGAACATAGAAAGAGAACTAAATTGTATGCTTGCATGAATCAATACGTTACTAAATGTCGGTTTGTTAAGTGGGTCTTTGATCAGTACAGTAAGGACGAAAGTACTAATTTCCTACTAGTTTGCTTACAGGTTCAGGGAATGGTCTGCTCGCAACGGAGCTTCGCTTGATCGCGCTGAGGCATGGAATGCCGTAGCGTTTGAAGCGTGTGATCGCATTGACGCTCGGTCTTGCAACAGGATTGATGCGGCCGAGATATAGAAGACATGATGTATAGAACGGTGAAATCATTTGTGGACAAGAGAGAACTTGAGCATTGTGGCCAATTTGGCAAATTTTGTTGGGCTATTGAAAGCCTTTGTAACCTCAGTTCATTTATCAGTAAAGAGAATTGTTTCGTATACTCTATTTGCCTCCGTTACTCATATCAGAATCAAAGATAACCATTTGAGAACTTGTCATCTTGTCTTGTACGAGTGTAACTCCAGACTCGTACGGCATCATGCCCCAGCAAGGACGATGATTCGGATAAAATTGATGCGAGGACGAGTAATTTTTTGGGTCGGGGCGTGACAAATTGGTATCAGAGATCTAGACTCAATTTCCTCATGACGCTTGCTTTGTTTCAATTCCAAAGAGTTGCCCAGCACCAATCTAATCACTCTTGACTCTATTCGATGCCGCACTGGATGTTCCATACAATAAGTCTAATACAAATAGTATAATTTTGCCGCATGTGTTTTGAAAATTACATGATGTTTGCTGAAAAAGATCATGATGCATTTCGTTGCATTGAGTGCAACGAACCGAGAAATATTGTTGATGTAAGTGCAACAAGTTAAAAAAATATGAAATGAGATGTTCGATGTTGCAATACAACAAAGTTGAATGGGAAATGAAACGTTGCATGAAGTGCAACGAAAGAAATAAAAAGTTGCATAAAGTGTAACGAGTGAAATAAAATGTTGATGTATCAAATTACAACGATTGAAGTATGAACGATGCATGCAAGACTAATAAAAGTTGATATCGAATGTGTTGAACGGATTCAAACATTGGCTTTAAATGTCACAGATAAATAATTTATAAGTCGGTCGAACGATCGAGACTAATAAAAAGTTGATATCGAATGTGTTGAACGGATTCAAGCATTGGCTTTAAATGTGTTGACTCGATTGGAAAATTTGTATGACGATGTGTTAATGCAAGTGTTCTTCAAAAATTGGTTGGAACGATAGGGCGGGTACTCGTATCAATGAATGATACGTCGGGAAAAAAATTATAAGTCGGTCGAACGATCGAGACTAGCGAAACGATTATGCCTTGAAGCAATAATCGAATCGACGGGAAAGGAAAACTTGAACTTACAAACGAGTCGCATGACTTGCGATCTCGATAGAAATGTTGGGCGAGGCGAATCGAAATCGAATCGTACAGCTTGCAATCTCGATAGAAATATTGGGCGAGGCGAATTATAATCGGATCGCACGATGTGAGACTTCGGTGAAGAGTTGGTTGATGCAGGTAAATAGTGCCTAAGAGATAGTTGGTTACGTTACGGCAAAACTCATTTGAGTACGACTGAAACACG
Organism: Iris pallida; assembly: GCA_029216955.1. Taxonomy (NCBI): domain Eukaryota; kingdom Viridiplantae; phylum Streptophyta; class Magnoliopsida; order Asparagales; family Iridaceae; genus Iris; species Iris pallida. The sequence continues at coordinate 377,117 of JANAVB010006400.1, forward strand.
CAAAAACTTAGAGGACATGATCGTATAACTCGAGAGTTCGATGTTGGATAATCGGTAACTCGGTTACGCGATCAAAGTATAGCAGGATGTGATGAAAATAGAAAATGAGTTGATGCATATAGAAAAGTTTGTAGTAAACTTGGATGTATGCAATACGAACTAAAGTCGACGTTAATGCGGATTCAAAGTTGACCCTCGTGTTATCGAAATTGATACGACATATTGGAATCGATACGTAAGGAAACGTAAGCACGATGTGAGAACACAAAACAGAGCGGGCCTACGATATCGAGATTTTGGAATAGTAATACGAAAGTGTCAAACTGGTTGATCATAAACTTTGTGATTGATCAGGGCGAGACCGTAAAGTTATCGACGATTATTTTGATGCGTATAGCATCTCGGATGTCGACCGTGGGTAGATAGACTTGAACTCAATACGAGTAGATGTTTCATGAATTTTGAAATCATCGACGGTAATACATGACTTTACTCAAAGGATAGTTGCGCATCAGTTGTGCCGATAGAAATAGTTTTATCCTAAATTGGGTAGTCGTATAGAAATCGTCGGAACATGATTTGGCTCTGAAATAAGATATAGCATGGTTTGTAGTAACTGTCCTTCGTTAATGATCCACAATTATCGAGCATAGCTTCGGGGCAGCTGAACCTAGAAGACTTGACCGCCAAATCAAATCGAATGTTACAAACCGTAAGATCACCCAAGCGATATCGTATATGAAATTGCATCGAAAATAAATATAATGTGGTGTATGTTGATGATAAGTCTAGACGATTTTGAGAATCGTGCTATGCACAGCACGAGTGGTAAGAGAATGACTTACGAGTTATGTTATTAGATTTGGATTCACCTTGCAATTGAGCTTGCGTGAATCGAACTTATATTCGATGTTGCGAGACGGATAAGTTGGGAATTTGGCTAGTGAATTTCTAATCATTAGGAATCAAATGTAAGATGCATCGTAGAGACTTTGAGTCAAAACGATTGTTGTCTTGAGCACCGTCGCCTCGATGTAAATTTTTATGTCGAATAGATTGTGGCCTTTGTGCAATGTCAATTTAAAGTTGCGTTGGAAGAATTTAAGCATGGTGTATAGGTAAGTAACCTGGCGGGCGTAGTCCTGAATGTTGATGCATTTGTAAGTCAACAAAGAAAATTGTATCGAGATAAGTTGCATGGCCAGACTTCAGAAATAGTTGGGCGGCGACTTCGAACGCAAGGCATTACGAAGGATCGTTGCGATCGGATGTGCGACGGCTCGACGCAACCTATAGAATTGATAGTCCATACAAAATATACGAAATGAGAAATACGATTTTGAATCGCGTCACGTGCAGTGACTTATTGAATGAATCACGTATGTATCAAATATACGTACGTGGTAAAATTTCGAGAACAGTTGCTAAAGATAAGTTCGATGGAGAGTACGAGATGGCAAGCATAGGATTGAAATTACCTGTCAGCTTTGTTCCAATTCTCTACCACTGGGCTTGGCTGAAATACACATATTTTTGGGACGCCTTGAATAGGTGTACGATCCAAATCAAGTTGTATACTGAATTCAAATTGAGCTGCAGAAAAGACTGAAAGTTAATGAAAGCTTGCACGTGTGTTTGAAACGGAACAAACGATAGTTGGACGAGATTGTGAAACGATCTATAAAACACTTAATCGGAGTGTTGGTTTTGGTTCGAAGACGAACCTTGTTTTGAGTGGTATATTCTGTAATGCCCCGCTCCGCATGGTGCGTTACGCTCAGATGTTGACTCAAAGTGTCGCGTTGACCGAATGAAATGTATCGATGTGAATCGATACAAGAGTTATGTTGTCCCGAGCAATATATCGAACTAAGTTAATATGAAGAGTTACATTGTCCCAAAGAATGTATCGAGTTGAATCGATGCGAAGCTCTGTATTGCCCCGAAGAATAAGTGTAGTGCACCGTCCCGCTCAGTCGATCGGAGGAATCAAAATGTTGACGACGTTCGGACTTAGCCTTGCAACGGCTTACTCGAAGGTCCACTCGGTCGAGGCGACTCCTCACTCAGGTGGGGTAGTTTCGGTAAACTTGCCTAATCTTGGCCTTCACATAATAAATCATATGTTTTTAACTTGCACTAGTAGGCTTGAAAATAAAAGAGACAAATCCACATAGCTAAAGGAATAATCTCGACGGGTCGAATTGAGTTAGAATATAGAAAGGTCCAACGGTCGGCTTAGAGTTGGTGCATGTCGTGCTTTGAAAATGACATTCGATCCTTCGTTCCGTGGCATGGGAGAAGAAAAAGTTAGTCTTCGCCACAAAGTTAAGAGTTAGCCTAAGTCATAGGCGTCGTCTGCATAAATACTTCATAAAGCATGCACGGTCCCATCGTCCAAGGCTTGGCATAGCCTTGACCCACCCCTTGAGTTAAGTTGCATTGCACGGCTGGTGGCATAAGTTTAGGTGCCCAAATGACTTGGTCGTTCAAAGTCGAACGCGTGCACGACACTTTCCCCCGATGCGAGGCTTGACATAGCCTTTGCTCGTCAAGTTGTTACACGATTGAGTTAGGCTAAGTTATGCTAGGCGATTGAAGTCTTTTCTAAGCACTATCCTACGTTTCCTGCGGATGTCTAAACTACTTGGTTCCACGACCATAAGGCCCATCATATAGAGTATGAATTGGGCGGTGGTGTCGCATAGAGTTCAAGCCGGTTTAAGGCACGAGCCACGGTTGATTTAAAGTGAGTTTGGAAAAAGGGCTTTCGATAGGCATTCCTGAGTCGAGTAATAAGGATAGAGCAACAAGGGGGAAGACTCGCGATCGTGGGTCGTCGAGGATCTCAATTGTTAGAAGTCTTGGACTTGGTCCTGAAGGGAGGGTAACTTCGAAAAAAGAATGATTGTGTGAGACATCAGTTCGAGTCGAGTCTTGCATGGTCATGGACAACTTGTCGACAAGTAAGAGTTTCTTCGAGTGGCTATCTGAGGCCACGGCACCGACTCGACCTAGAAGGAAACATGGTATAGTCGTGCATAAAGTTTTAGCACAGGTTAAGCGGGGACTTTCCACGGTGCTCGCTACTCGCGTCGAAAGGACCCCAATTAACAAAACTATACGTCCATGATAGCTTGTTATGCTAGTGGCCTTTCATATAGATGTGTCGGCAAGGGCGGCAATCCGTGTGTGTGCCTTTGGATTGAGTCGAGTTGAATGTGTGTACAGTTAGAACACAATGTTTGGGCCTAAGATTTGGCTTCAACATAGGCGACGTGCTTCGGCATGAGTGGTGGCATCGAGTCTTATGTTATTGACAGATAATTGCATAAGTTCGTTTGAGTCGTTGGAGTTTAAGTGAGGAAACCGCTGCAAGGCAAAGTTGGTTAAGTGACACTAAGTTCACAAGTCTTAACTGGGTTAGTTAGTGATCAAAGTAGCAAGGGCCGCGAGGCGGCAATATGGTTAAGTCTCACTGAGTTGCGAGGCACGGCCTCAATAAGGATTTGTAGCACGATCACAAGAAAATTGGGTAATATCGTGTAGCTGCGCCTCTGATTATGGGCCGAAAGACAAGCACAACTTGATAGGTTAACGTTGTTGATACGAAAAGGGCCGAGTGGTGAAGTATGAGTTAACATTGTTGTTGCAAGCATGAAATGGTCTAGAGACACAAAATAGGCCAAGGTGTCTGTCCTAAAACTAATCCTAAGGCAAGAGTAGAAAGATAATACAAAAGGGACTAAGTTGCACAAAGTAAATCAAACGTATTGGTTTTGTATGGGTGGACGAGGAGCTCATTCTACCAGTACAGTTGAGTACTGACACCCACATAGTTTTCATGTACAGGCACAGGTAGAAGCTCGTAGTGTGGAGCTTGCTTGGATGCGTCGAGGTACGAAGTTCCTTGGCGATTTGTAGCGTACGGCCGCATGGAGTCAAGACTTATACGGGACATAATGTATGAACATCGCCTCTCCGAAGCATCCACTGGTTCAAGACTTGTATTGAGAGATGAGAGAGAGAGCTTAATAACTTGTAATGTGAGAAGAGTGAGCTTGAGTGACTTGTAATCTTGGCCTTGCGCCCTCTGTAACCTTTGTTTCAATATCAATAAAGAGCTTCTTTTGAATAACTTGTGTTTTGTTTTAAATTTTTGCTGCTATTATTCAATGTCTCTGCTTGGGACTTCTGTGCGATGACCCTGTCGCAGCCGCTGTAATCGGCCGGTATGGAACCGCCTTGCACGAGCACGATCTAGGCTTGTGCGGCATCATGCCTTAGCAAGTACGATCGCTCCTACGGGAGCGGGACGTGACAATAAGTACGTTGTGTCGGCTCGAAGATTCTAAAAAATTGAATCGATCCAAGGTGCAAGGCCGAATCGATGCAAGTATTGATTTTAGTTGGTTTCATGTGCAGGCTATCCGTTTACGCTGAAATATTAGAGGTCGACATTTTGCCTCATTCGCAACGGGTCCGTAAAACCAAATCATCGTTTCACAACGGGCTGAGACTTGGGTACGGTAGGCCGAAATCGATCGAGTAGTTTAATGAAACAAGAAGTGCTTGAATGGCTAAGTCAGAAGATTTGGTCGTCTAACAAAGTTATAAAATCGAGCCGCATCGACTCGGCAAACAACAAGGTGTATCTTCTTAAGGTGGGAGGACTTTGACTTCTCTTACCTAAGTAAAATATATCATTGTATGTTGAGTTAACCTATCGAGACCACAGGCGTGGCTTGATAGGGAGATGAACGTAGTACGTGTCGAACACTAGATAGAACAATTGAAATGAATCGTACATCAAAATGTACGAGTCGCTATGGAATATTGAGTATCGCAAGGGCGAGCGCCTCGGTGCGCAAGTCATAAGAACATGGGATAACTGTATCGACGAGTGCCTCAGCGCATGAGTCATTCCATGCCCCCGCGCATGAGTTAGTATGCTAGAATATTGAAAGACTATATCGGTGCGAGAGTGCCTCAGTGCACGAGCTATAGAACATTGAATACCCTATCAAGATGTGCCTCAGTTGTACGAGTCGGAGGAAAGGAACTTAAGTCTAATACATTTAACACTAATGCGTAGAACATGGAAATACTTAATCGAGACGTGCATCGAATGCATGACTCAAGGAATGGTGAACAACTATATCAAAGCGTGCGTACGTGCACGAGACTTATAAAAGATGGCTTAGTTGCGAAAAGAACAGTTACGGCACGAATATGGCAAAATTGTTGGATGTGGCATGGTGCCTCGAAAATGTTTATGGCCTTTGGGTCGTTCGTTGATGAGCATTGAGGCATTGTGCCAATTGAAATAGAGATAGGCAAATTTGTTTGGTTGTATGAAAGATAAGATGCGTTGCATGGTCAAATGGACTTAAAGATATGAAGAAGCTTGTGCACGGGCATCCCTCGAACGTGGTACGCCAGGGCACTGGGACCGTTCAGCCGAGGAGGGATATTGGATAAAGTTGGTATTGTTGGTGCACTTCATATAGACAGTTAGCGACCTGCTATTGAATGTGATAAGCCACTTACCAGGTATTTCGGGAGTCCTCTGATTTGTTTGGTTAGCAACCGCACAGAGTGATCATCGTCTTACATATTCAATTTGAGAAATATAAGTCCATTCTAGCCCGGAAACCTAGTGACCTTCATATAGATAAGAAACGATGGGTCGAAAGTGCAAGGTACGCATATATCCTGTACAGATAGATCATGGGTCGAAAGTGCAAGGTACACATATAGATTCTATATAGAGAGCACTTATAACATGATAGAGAAAGATGGTAGGCGTATTCACCTTGTGTCGGTGCAAGGGCGAGTACGTCGATGTTGGTAAGAAGTCAAGAAATAATACGAGATTGCTATTGGTTGTCTGCCTGTTTATACGTATTGAAGTAACGTGCTTGCCATGATAACATGCTTTACAGTCTTTGAATATGCCATAAACTAATCCTATGGAGAACATAGAAAGTGAACTAAATTGTATGCTTGCTTGAATCAATACGTTACTAAATGTCGGTTTGTTAAGTGGGTCTTTGATCAGTACAGTGAGGACAAAAGTACTAATTTCCTACTAGTTTGCTTGCAGGTTCAGGGAATGGTCTGCTCGCGACGGAGCTTCGCTTGATCGCGCTGAGGCATGGAATGTCGCAGCGTTTGAAGCGTGTGATCGCATTGACGCTCGGTCTTACAACAGGATTGATGCAGCCGAGATATAGAAGACACGATGTATGGAATGGTGAAATCCTTTGTGGATAAGAGAGAACTTGAGTATTGTAGCCAATTAGGCAAATTTCGTTGGGCTATTGAAAGCCTTTATAACCTCAGTTCATTTATCAATAAAGAGAATTGTTTTGTATACTTTATTTGCCTCCATTACTAATATCAGAATCAAAGATAACCATTTGAGAACTTGTCATCATGCCTTGTACGAGTGCAACTCCAGACTCGTACGACATCATGCCACAGCGAGGACGATGATTCGGATAAAATTGATACGAGGACGAGCAATTTTTCGGGTCGGGGCGTGACAGCCTCCTCTATGGCCGGCATTCTTGGTCTGTAAGAACAGAAAGCCTACTGCTCTCTTTCGAATGCACTCATCCACATGACTATTACTCTTGATCTCAGCTATGAGGAATTCCTCTTCAATATTTACGGTCGTCCTACTGTCCAGAGGCCGGAGGACAGACCTAAATCATTTCTTCCACGACTTCCATCGTATCCTTTGTCACACCCTCACTCCAAAATATGAGAATATGGATAGTCTCACCACTGAAGAGATTATTACTATGTACTACCTCATATCCAAGCAACCTTTTTCCTTTGCGAAGACCATTATTTTTACTATGATCCTTATCCGAGAATCCCCTCATCGCTCCCTCCTCTTTGGCATGTAAATCACCATAATCCTCGAAGCTAATAGGGTTGACCTGACTCACTGCCCCATCAGTGATAAGCCCACTCTTCTTGCCAAATCTAAGACCCGTAGTCGTGCCAATCCGACAGTGGCTGCTGATTCTGTTGCTTAGCCTTCTACGATCCTCACCCCCGAGGTTCGTCGCTACATCGACCACAAGTTCGACTCTTTATCCGTCTCCTCTACGGAGCGCATTCAGACGGCCACCCGAGGACTTTGCACCTTCATTCACCATGGCTTCATGGATCAAGCCCACTACTTCCAACACATGCTACAGGAGTGGAACTTGTATGTCAACTCCAATGCTCTTTATTCTGACTTCCCCGGCCCACGCTTCACTAATTCAAACGTCTATGGCAACATGTACCCGAGAGGCATTGACCTATATGGTGCTTTTCCTCCAACTCTGGGTGTTGATGAGGAACAGAAGGTAGGTCCATCTGGTGCTCTTAACAGTTGATGAATCTTGGCTTCTAGTGGGGCGGTGTCTTATTTTGGCTTAGTTGGTTTTTGTTGTTTTGTGTGTAGTCCTTCGTGGACTTTTAAAAATGGTTATTGTCTTGTGTAATCCTTCGGGGACTAGTTTTATGTTTCTTTTAAGTATGTCTGGTATGTCCTTCATGGACTCATATAATGTAGCACTGATTGTTTTTATGCCTAATATTCAAACAAGTCAGTATTCTTAACAAATGTTATATCTTTTTTCTTTCTTTCCTCTTTTATTTTTTTGGCTTCTATCTTGTGCCATCCTATTTTGTATAAATTCCAAAGGGCGAGAAATTGTATTGAGGGGGAGATATCATATTACGGGAGAGCTATCTCCTAAACCCGTATATTTTGTTAATTATGAAAATGAGGAAGATTAGTGACACACCGATTTTGATATATTGACTTTAATTAACCTCTGTACTATTTTAGTCCTATTTATTCTACAGGAACAAACAAGTCAGTCAAAGATAGAAGAAAAGTAGATTCAAACATCTATAATAAGGAACAAAACTTACGAAGTCCTTCGGAACAAAGAAGAAAAGATGTTTCCAATCACTTACAAATAACAGACACTTTAAAGCACTCAAGAAGACGATGACAAGCAAAAGAATTCCAGATCAAAAGCTCCTCTGTCTTTCTAAGAGTCTGTAAGTGTCTAGAAAATTATGTACGTACTTTAGTAAGGACGACAAACTAATATGGTATAAAATTTGAACTAAGTATTTATGAAGAGTCGGATAATCCGCCGGATCTTCGCAAAAATTCTACGGATAATCCGATCAGAAACAATAAGTATTTCTAAAAAAGTTCAGATAATCCACCGGAGATCCGCTATAATCCGACGGATAATCCGAACTCAAGACAACAATTATTTCTGAGAAAGTTCGGATAATCCTTCGGATTTTCGCAAAAATCCGTCGGATAATCCGAACGTGAAATAACAAGTAATTCTAGTGTAGTTCGGATCATTCGTCGGACTTTCTCGTCAATTCGACGGATAATCCGGATTGCCTTGCTGGCCGTATTCAAATTCAAATCCAATGACTTCAGACAGTCGAATTAAATGCATCCAACGGATATTTTTCTAGCCGTTACTGTTGGCCGGATAATCTGAAGGATTTCTTCAAAAATCCATCGGATAATCCGTTTATCGGCTGAAAGCTCTTATGACTTTGGATTTATATAAATAGGCATCCTCTCTTTTCATAAAAACTTATCCATTTTGAGCTTTAAAATTTTCATCTACCAAAGAGTTCCACCATTACTCTACGAGCTTTAATTTGTCATTCAATTAAAAGTGCTAGAGTATTCAAGAGTTGTAACCTTAGATCTTCAAAGTATTCAAGAAGATCGAAACATTTCTTTCTCTCAAGTTGAAGATGATGAGCCTTCATAGAAAAACTCGTGTATTTGAAGTTGACGAGTCTTCGGAGATAAACTCTTTTGTAAGAAGTTGACGAGCTCTTCGAATCCAAACTCGTGTTAGAAGTTGACAATCCAAACTCGTGTTGTAATTATTTACTCAAATAGTGGATTAAAGTCGAAGAGAGTTCCGGGACTGGAGTGTCCTTTGGGAGGATACCAGGATACATTGAGTGTTTGATTCTCTCTTCCTTATCTTCATTTAAATTGCTTATTATTATTGATAAACTTTTTATTATCCTATTCACCCCCCTAGGGTTCTATAGCTTACTCTTATAAACGAACATGACAATAGCATTCTTGCAATAAAAATAAAATATTAGGGTTAGGATTTTAACGGTCGACAACTTTTACAAAAATTACAAAAATTCTGTCAGACGAACTGGCAAATTTTGGACAAATTCTACCAGTCTATCACATAATTTTGGCATCCAAAATTCTGCCAGTAGCACTGGTGAAACGTTTCCCTTTTTAAAAATTTCCAAGACCTATTTCTTTTCAGCTGTTTTACTTAAAATATATTATTTTGTAAAAAAATTTCTAATAATATAATGATACCTTTGTTGTAGTCATTACTGCTGCCATCAATCATTATTGTTGCATGCATCTTTTGTTGTTTAATGAATCAATGATTGAGCATAATCAATGACATCCATTCCCCATATCTGTAATTATCATTTTCACAACTTGCATATGTTATTGGCAGCACACCTTCAATGGTTGCTTGCTTAATTGCTAATTTCTAATATAGATTTCTTTAGTCTTTTTCTAAGGGCACTACCAATTTTACTTGGGGCTAGCCCAAAAATGTTTCAAAATATTACAAGTTTGCCATCCATTTTTTTTGCTTGGGACTAGCCCAAGCAAAGGTATAAATAACAACTTTTCTTTTCTTTTTCTCTCTCCCTCTACTCTTTTCTTCTCTCCCTCTACTCTTTTTTTCTCTTCCTCAACATTTCTAGGTCATATAATTAAACCCTAGTCCAAATTTTCCTCCAACCTAAATTTGTGAAGATTATTGGTAAAATTTATAGTAATAGTGTCATTTACTTCTCCCGTTTATTGGTAAGTCATCGAATTAAAATATATTTAATATTTTCAACATGAATTTCATATATAAAAGTTGAATTATATTGTTTAATGTAGAAAAAATGAACATAGAAGAATTCGAGTCATCAAATATAGTAGACTCTCTTCCCGCTACGTCCGAAGAACACATTGATGCTTCGGAAGCCCTCTTGGTAACTAAATTTTAACTTTTTATCGGGTGAAAGTCGGGTTGTGACATAGAGAACTCCCACCTCTCTGGCAGTCCAGATCTTAGGACAGGACTGTCAGAGAGGAGGCAGACATGCATATTATTAGGACTGCCGGGCTTGCTGCAGTACTACATATTGTAAGGACTACCTCACTCCCTGCAGTCCTATTTATTTGCAAAAAATTTCACATTTGATTTGTATAGTTGTTTAGTTTTATTAACTTTAAATCTCTATTGTAGGACTTATCATCTTTCGATATTGTGGTACCTGCTCCAATTGCAATCGATGTAGGCCATTTATTTTGGAATGATCTCTAGTTTGAATCAAGCGACGGTGTGCTATATTGGTGCCGAGAAGTTGGATGGAAAAACAACATAGTTCTTATGATATCCAGATCGGCCCGAAATCGCTCGGGACGACAAACTTTGGTGGTTGGATGTGAAAGAGGTGGTGTATTCAGAAGCAATAAGAAAGATACAGTTATCCAAAGTAAAGTTCCCCAAAAAATGTTGGAACGAAGAAATGTGGTTGTCCATTCACGATCCATATTAGAAACGAAGAAGAAGGGAAGTGGACAGTCGAAGTCAAGAATGGAATCCACAACCATGAGATTGTCAAAACACTATTGGGTCATCCGTATGTCGGATGATTGAACAATACGGAGAAGAAGATAGTCAAAGACAAATATATTACGTCATACGACATGAAGATGAGAAGAACAAGTCTACAATGAAGTCAATATACAACGCCCTATCTACTTCGAATGTTATTCGGATGAAATCAAGAATGACGATGCAAGAAGTGCTTAAGTTGCTTGTCGATAATCATTATGTTGAGTTCCATAGAAGACATCCCCGGAGTAATGAAGCCATTTTACTCTTTTGGGCTCATCCCGACTGCACACATATGGCCAGGTCTTTCGTCGGCGTGTTAGTCCTTGATTGCACGTACAAGACCAATAAGTTCAAGATGCCTCTCTTTCATGTTATCGGGCTCACCTCTACTTGGAAAACATTTCTACTTGCTTTTTGCTTCATGAAAGGTGAGAAACTTGAAGACTATACATGGGCGTTGGAGAAACTGAAAATACTTTACACCGGTTATAGAGAGACGTCTGTTCTTGTTATCGACAAAGAGTATGCTCTAATTAATGCTATTTGCATTATTTTTTTCTCAAGCAGATACATTGCTATGCACTTGGCTTGTCAATCGTAATATTTAATCCCAATGTAAGTTGAAGTTTCGAAAGGTGGATGGTAAACTTGACATACAAATTTTTGACGAATTCTACAATGAGGGAAATTGTGTATGGCGAGCCTCTACGATTGCCAGTTACAACGCCGCATGGTACTTGTTCAAGGAAGAGTGGGAGGCGAGGGAGCTGGCATATATTTTTTACATCAAAGATACATTACTTGAACCACACAAAGAACAATTCATCTTAGCATGGACGAATATGGTGATGCATTACGGCACGATAACTATCAACCGCATCAAAGGAGCACATTCAGTATTAAAGAGACACCTAAGCTCATCTCTCGGCAACTTTGTATCGGTTTAGCAAGCTATACATCTATCGGTAGACCGGACGGTGAATGAAATTAAGGCATATTTTGAGATGAGCTTAAATATAGTCAAGCATGAGCATAGAAATGAAGCACTCTTGGATGCTTTAATGCGTGTGGTATCTCATAAGGCGTTGGCATTAATATTTGATGAGATTGACAGGTCAAAGTTTTTTGGGTTTGATCTCGAGGTTTACGGATGTGTACACCGACATACACTGGGCCTCCCTTGTGCACATCAGATTAATGAATATCGTCGTGAATCCATTCCTATTCCAGTAGATGCTGTCGATGAACGTTGGAGGTAGTTGTCTATAATGCCTGTGGTGAAGAGGAAAGATGATTTCTTCTCTTTGCCACAAGTAAAACTTCTCCATGCAAGGTGGTGTGCCTCAGTAGGAGCGGAGCGGGAGTGCATTGAGCTTAAAATCCAAGAAATTGCATGCCCGGTGACTACTAGAATGCATGAGCCGTCCGTTGTTTTCAATCCTAAAGGCAGGCCTCAAACAAGATTGAGTAGTTCACAAAAGAGAAGGCTAGAGTCAATTAAGAGAGATCCAACATCCTTTGAGCATGTTGAATGAAGCTTACAGCAACCTCTGCCTGTATAGAAGAGCAACTTGTCATTCGCCGAAAAAGGAGAAAATAGACCTCCCAAGAGAAGATACCGTGGATAGCCAAACACTGAGTTTGTATATTGACAAATTTCAACTTGAGATTCGTAGTTACATTTGGTCTATTGTCGATGTCCCGGGTGATGGCCATTGCGGATTTCATGTGCTTGCAAGACATCTTGGTTATTCTGACAAAGACGGATGGAGACAGGTGAGGCAAGAGCTGTACGAGGAGTTAGAGATTCGTCTTCCATTCTACTCTCGTATCCTAAGCGAAGAAACAGTTGCAAGTTTGTTGTTAAGTATCCCTTGCACCGACAATGTTACCGGGGAAGACCACTACATGTCCGTCCCGTCTGTCGGTTATTTATTTGCTAATAGGTACAGGATACATGTACTTATTTCGTCGGGTATTAGCAATACATTATTTTTGATGTGCACACCTCCGGCGGAGCACGAACATTCTAACCTATGCACTATAGGTCAAATCGGGAAACACTTCGTCATACTAAAGATGATCGGTCATTCTTCGATTCCTCCACCTTCAACAGTTTGGTACAAAAAAGTACCAGTCGAAGCAATCGCCTGGACCACACCTTTCGTTGATCAAATCAACCATTGTAAGAAGTTGTTGAAGATTGAGGAGCCAACAGACTTACCTGTTGGCCACTACGACATCGAAATCGACTGAGTATGGATATATTTACACTTTGGCATTTTGTATATGGAGGACCACTTTTGTATACAGTAAATTATGAAATATGAAGTCCAATATATGTTTTTCACTTTTACATGTGTGGTATTTGTGTGCAAAATGTAAGTAAGTGTGTTATATGTGTTTACCTCGGTGTTATATGTGTTTACCTGTGTGCAAGATGTATGAAAGTATCAGTGTCAAAATATATCAATTTATGAAAGTATCAGAGTTTTGTCAGAACTGTCAGACCAATGGCAGTCCTTCATTAAGTTAGGACTGCCATGGGTCTGGCAGTCCTATGTGAAACTCTTTGTGAAGAGAGTTTCACACACAAACTCTCTTCACAGAGAGTTTGTGTAAGGACTGCCAGACCCATGGCAGTCCTAACTTAATGAAGGATTGTCAGGAGGCTGGCAGTCCTACATGAAACTCGCTGTGAAGAGAGTTTCACACACAAACTCTCTTCACAGAGAGTTTGTGTCAGGACTGCCAGCCCCATGAAAGTCCTAACTTAATGTAGGACAGCCAGGGGGCTGGCAGTCCTACATAAAACTCTCTGAAGAGAGTTTCACACATAAACTCTCTTCACAGAGAATTATTGTCAGGACTGCCAGCCCCATGGCAGTCCTAACTTAATGAAGGATTACCAGGGGCTGGCAGTCCTACATAGAACTCTCTGTGAAGAGATTTTCACACACAAACTCTCTTCATAGAGAGTTTGTGTAAGGATTGTCAGACCCATGGCAGTCCTAACTTAATATAGGACTGCCAGGGGGCTGGCAGTCCTACATGAAACTCTCTGTGAAGAGAGTTTCACATACAAACTCTCTTCACAGAAAGTTTGTGTCAGGATTGCCATCCCCATGGCAGTCCTTCATTAATGAAGGACAGCAAGGGTGCTGGCAGTCTTACATGAAACTACCGGTAAAGAGAGTTTGTGTCAGGACTGACTGTAATGCCCCGATCCATATGGTACATTAAGATGAGTCGTTGACTCGAATAGTCGCGTTGACACGATTAATTATCGATGCGAATCGATACAAGAATTACCTTGTCCCGAGAAACGTATCGAGTCAGATCGATGCAAGTGTTAAGTTGGTCCGAGAGAAAGCATTGAGTCATCTCGAAGATTCTAAAAAATTGAATCGACGCAAGGCTTTAGTCCGATTCAGACAAGTATTAATTTTAGTTGGTTTCGTGTGCAGGCTATACATTTACGCTGAAATATAAGAGGTTAACATTTTGCTTTATTTGAAATAGTGTCCACAAAACCAAATCGTCGCCTTGCTACGGACTGAAGTATAGACACGGTAGGCCAAATTGCTTGAATAATTCAACGTGGCTCGATCGAGAGATGAACATAGTGTGTGTCGAACACTAGATAGAACAATTGAAATGAAACATACATCAAATGTACGAGTCGCTATGGAACATTGAATATCGCAAAGGCGAGCGCCTCGGTGCGCAAGCTATAAAAACATGGGATAATTGTATCGATAAGTGCCTCAATGCACGAGTCATTTTGTGCCCCCGTGCACGAGTTAGTATGCTAGAACATTGAAAGACTATATCGACGCGAGTGCCTCAGCACATGAGCTATAGAACATTGAACACCCTATCGAGGCGTGCCTCAGTTGCACGAGTCGGAGGGAAGGAACATACATTGAACACTAAGGCTTAAAACATGGAATTACGGTACTGAGGTGCGCATCACATGCACGACTCAAAGAATAGAGAACAATCGTGTCAAAGCGTGCATAAATGCACGAGAATCATAAAAGATGGCTTCGTTGCAAAGAGAATAGTTGTGGCATGAATGTGACGGAACTGTCAGATATGACTTGATACCTCAAAAATGTTTGGGACCTTCGTGTCGTTCGGTTGACGAACATTGAGTTGGGGCATGATGCTATTGAACATTGAAACGAAGAATGGAATATGAGAACATGGTAAGTTAATATGAGAAATACGAGATGATACGAAGTTTGAGTCGCGGACTCAAGACTATGTTTGGTTGTTTGAATAAGACACGCGTTGCATGGTCGAATGGACTTGAGAAATGAATTGGAGATAATCTCCCATGCACGGGTGTTCCCTCGAATGGGTGTTCCCTCAAATGGGTTTGCGTCGGGGCGCCGGGACCATTTGGCCTAGGAGGGATTTAATCTTTGATGGACGCCCATCTGTAAGACGACTAGCGACCGGTTATTGATGTGAAAAGTCACAAATAATGGTATACAATGGTAAGTCTTCGGTTGTTGGGATAGCAATCCACCCCGTTAAGTGCCGGGCTACCCAAATTGAGAAAAGAAAAAGAAAAAAAAAAGAGAATGAAAAAAAGAAAAAGAGATAAAGAGAAACACCTTTAGTCCATTCTGGCACGGATACGCCAACGACCTTCATATAGATAGGGAACGATGGGTTGAAAGTGTAGTGCCCCGTCCCGCTCATTCAATCGGAGGAATCAAAATGCCAACGACGTTCAGACTTAGCCTCGCAATGGCTACTTGGAGACATCGCTCGGTCGAGACGACCGCTCGCTCAGGTGGGGTAGTTTCGGTGAACTTGCCTCATCTTAGCCTTCACGTAATAAATCGTATGTTTTTAACTTACACAAGTAGGCTTGATAATAAAATAGACGAATCCATATAGATAAGAGAATAATCTCGACGGGTCGAACTGAGTTAGAATATGGAAAGGTCCAACGGTCGGCTTAGAGTTGGTGCACGGCATGCTTTAAAAATGACACTCGATCCTTCGTTCCATGGCTTGGGAGAAGAAAAGTTGGTTGAGTAGGCAAAGTTATGAACGTAGCCTAAGTTATAGGCGTCGCCCGCATAAATGCTTCATAAAGCATGTACGGTCCCATCGTCCAAGGCTTGGCATAGCCTTGACCCGCCCTATGAGTTAAGTTGTGTCGCATGGCTGCTGGCGTAAGTCTAGGCGCCCAAATGACTTGGTCGTTCAGATGTCGAACACATGCGCGACACGTTTCCGCAATGCAAGGCTTGACGTAGCCTTTGCTCGTCGAGTCATTGTGCGTTTAAGTCAGGCAAGTTATGTTAGGCTATCAGAGTGGTAGCAAGCACGGTCCTACGAGTTCTACGGTTAGGTATAAACACATAGTCTTACGGTCCCAAGGCCCGTCGACTTGGGCAGGAGTGTCGCGTAGAGCACGATTGGCTTAAGGCACGATGCACGGACTTAGTATTTAAGGCATGAACCATGGTTGATTTAATGAGTTTTGGAGTAAGGACTATCGAACAGGCATTGAGTTGAATGAAATGATATGGTAACAGGGAGAAGGCTCGCGGCCGTGGGTCGTCGAGGGATCTCAAGGAGCATCAAGGGAGAAGGCTCGCGATCGTGGGTCGTCGAGGGATCTCAAGGATAGAAGTCTTGATATTGGTTTAAAAGAGATGGAAACATTGGAAGAGGAATGACTGTGTGAGACGTCAGTTTGTGTCGAGTCTTGCATGGTCATTGGACAACTTGTCGACAAGTAAAAGTTTCCACGAGCGGCAACCCTGGGCGCCGAGGGACCGCATCGTTCCGGAGGGAAACACGGTATGGCCATAGCTGGACGAACAGCTCGGGTTATTCGAAAACTTTCTTCGAGGCTAGCTACTTGTGATGAAAGGGTCTTCGAATAACAAGGCTATAAGTCCACGATAGCTTGTGGTGTTAGTGACCAATTCATATAGATGGGTCTGCACAAGCGGCAATCCGCGTGTGTGCCTTTGGATTTAGTATAGTTGAATGTGTGTATGGTTGGAACACAAGTGTTTGGGCCTAAGGGCTACAACATAGGCGACGTGCTTCGGCATGAAATGTGGCATCGAGTCGTATGTTGTCGGCATATAAGTTGTATGTTATGATTGAGTTGTCTTGAGTTTAAGTCAGGAGGTGCCGCAAGGCAAAGTTGGTCGAGTGATACTTAGTTCACAAGTTGGATGGGTCAGTTGAGGATTTAGTAGCAAAGGGCCGCGATGTAGTTGTCACGACCCGCTCCCGAATAATCGGACACGAGTCGGACACGTCCAGCCTTCATTGTTAGACACAATGAAGTAAGCTGTACCAAGCTAGGGAAAACTAACTAGATAAACATGAAAATATAGAATCACAGCATCTAAAACGTATCCCAGAATGATCACCATAATCCACAAATCCAGATATCATAATGTACCAGAATCAACAGGAATGAAAAGTACTATGAACTCTAAAGTCAATATCTCATAGTAAAGCTAAGTAATCTAAACCTGAAACCTCAAGCTAAGCCTCATCCTGCTCAGCTAAATCCTGGGCTCTGGCCCATAGAGTAGATCAATGTCCTGCAAGCATACCTGCAACATATCCTATTCAGGAGCGGAGCAAAGTACAGTTCTAGGTAATGAAACATGAACATGATATGAACAGGGTACAGGAGTACAGGAAAATGAAATACAGGAATGAACATGAAAGTACAGGAAAGTAGTACAGGAAAATAAGTACAGGAACTATAGTACATGAATGTAAAGTACAGGAACATGTAAAGTACAGGAATGAAACTATAATCCTGAAGTACCAGACATGACAAGTGCACAATATCGAAATACATCTAGTCCATGTGACCGGCTGGGGTAAGTACATGAGCATGCACAGGAGTACATGAATATGGTACGACTTAGGACCCGCATGCACAGTGCGAGGCCTAAGCTAGGTACAGGAATATATAGTAACCGGGATTGGTCACATGGCTAGTGTATTTCCCCACCCGACACTAATAAGTACAAGAACAAGAGTACAGGAGTACAGGAGTACAGGAGTACAGGAGTACATGATATCGTGCCATGACGTGTCACAAGAAAGCGTACAAGAATGTAAATGCACAAAACCGTAGAAAAGTACTTGCCTTGCTCCGGAAAGTACTGGTGAACAATGGAACTGGATGTAAGCCTGTATTTATATTGGTACAAGTTGGTTAAAAGATAATCAACTCTAAATTGGTGTTTTGTAGTTCTATTATCAATATTGATTAACCCATTATTAAAACTTAGTAATAACCCTTTACTCTATTCTTAAAACCCTTATCAAGGCATAAGATTAGCTAGGTTCTCAAGTTCTTAAGACCAACACATATATGTATACACTCAAGTTTTATTGGTGAAACTCTAACATGGCTTCTCAGATATAAGGAAAGATACTGATGTCTTAGGAAGCAACTTTTCTAATGCAAATGGCAAAATCAGTTACTCTACTGAAACATAGTGTAGGCAATCTCAGGTATTCAAATGAGACTTCAACCTTACATTCCAAAATCTTCACATTGCAAATATGGTTCAAAACAGTCCTAACTACTAGTCTTTGCTTAGACAAGAAAGTACTCTCCAGACAAACCATAGTTTAAACAACTGCAATATTCCCAACTATATATCATAACAGTTTAGGAATGGACTACAGGTTATTGAAAAAGTATTTGGAACTGGTCAGAAACCTGGAAAATCAAATGTAACTATTACAAAAGAATTCCATGTTCAACAATTCCTAAAGTACTGATAAATATAACCCAACCAAACAGGGAAATAGCTAAGGCTCAAGGCAAATAATAGATGGTTCAAAAATTCTAGTTTAGCATAGAGGAGAAATACAACAGTCCAGAATAGGTTAGTCCAACTCAACTGAGTACAAAAATTCCCAAACATTCCTGGCACAAATTGCTAATACAGATGCTTGAATCCGAGCTTAAACCTCAACTTAAAGATCTAAAAGAATTATACAGGACTAATCCCCCCTTACCTAATCAATATACAATTTGAAATAAAGAATATACAGTTCAAATAAATAGAAATTAATGGAGACTCAGAGCGATCAAGGACTGTAAGCAACTGCTCCCCAACCCCAGAAGAATTCTTCATGCATAACCATTCTACAGGTTCAACACACCAGTTGCTAAATGGTTCAAAACACCCGACACCCATATTTAGAAAATGGCTAGCAGTTCACGAACAAGTTGGACGCACGAAAACTCCAATCACGAACAGAAATTGAATCAAGGTCACATGGCTGCAAAACCCGGGTACAAGGTCCTCTCCAACACAACCAACACGAACACGAAGCAACAAATACGAACACAACAGCACGAACGCTGGCACAAACACAACCAACATTACCCCTTCCCAAAAACAACCAACAGGAAATTAAATTGGAACAATTACCTGAAGAAGAACACACAGAAACTCGGCTTCAGAACCCGCACTCCACTGCTCCCAGGTTCTAGCAACTCACTGTCCAGGCATAAATTCGACAAGTTCCACGCAAAATCAGAAGGCAAAAATCCAAAGTGAAGTCATGATTTCTCGTAAAATATGAGTAAACTTACCCAACAATTTAATTCTGATTCCTTAGTCTTCCCAAACCCAGATTCAATCAACCCGATCTACACTAATCAATAATAGCCTACAGTTAAGGATCGACTGTTACAGTTCGTAATTCTCATAAAATAACTGAATTAAGCTAACTACAACTTAACTCTCACCGAAATATAGATCGAACTATTGGAGGACAGTTAGCTTCGATAATCCGACTGGATCGACACTCGATCTAGGATGCCCTGTTGAATCATTCAACACCAAGGTTCGTAAGACTCAAAGGAACACCCAACGGTCATAGTTCAAACAAAATAATTAAATAAAACAAACTCACAGATCGAACGTCACCGGACTCCGTGAACAAGCTCCCATCGGATCTGTCCAGAAGTTCTGAGATCGCACAGATCGATCCCTGGTGGTAAATTCCACGAGAGAGGAAAGAGCGATTAACCCCAATTTGAAAAACTGAACACACAAAGAAATTCGAGATTCACACTGGCATGGGTGGGGCTTACTGTGAATCAACAATAGAAGGGGAGAACACCAGGATCTGCTCGTCGGCGAAGTCACCCAGCTACTGTCGCGAAGACGAACGCCACAGAGAGTCGAGCTTCGTCGTGAATGAGCAGTACATCGCCGGAGAAGCCGATCTAAGCTAACGAGCCGTACGCCGGAAGATCGAAGAGCTGCTGGAGAAGATCCATCACCTGAGCGTCGTTGGGGTGGCCGATCTCCGTCACCGCCGCCGGAGAAGCTGCCTGGGTCACCGAGCCCAGCCGAGTGAAGGATTAGGAAGAAGAGAAATGAAGAGTGGAGGAACACTCGAGAAGGGTGGCGGAATCGAGAGAAGAGGTGGAGAGTTAATGCCACTGCTGGCTCTCTCTCTCTCTCCACTCAATTAATTTAAAGGAAAGAAATAGACTTTTGCAAAAACCACCCCAACAAATCAAATATTACAAAATGACCTCCCCGCCAAGAGTTATTTCTAAATTAGCCCTCTTCCTTTTCATTATTCAGGAATGGCTTGAAAAATTAGTTAGGAAAGCACATGGTGGGCCCAAAGTGGTTATAACAACTTTTCAAATTTGAAAGTTGTCCAAAAATTAATTCCCTCCAAAATCTTATCATCCAAAAATTTAAATGAAAGCTAAAATTATTATTTAAACTTAATAATGACAATTGCATAATAACTAGAATATATATATATATATTTTTTAAAAATACCGAGAAGTGGAGTTACAAATCTCCCTCCCTTAAAAAAATTTCGTCCTCGAAATTCAAAGGACAAAATAAGCAACACAAAATCTCAGCAAATCACAAGGGTCCAAACACTAGTCATTTATTGGAATTAGAATCCCACAACAGAATACAATCAAATCAATCAAATAAAGTGGGATAGCGCTCCCGCATCTCGTCCTCGCGCTCCCATGTGGACTCTCCCGGGGAGTGATGTCTCCACATGACACGAACGAGAGAGATAGTCTGGTTCCGTAAGCGCTTCTCCCTCCGGTCCAGGATCTCTACTGGCTGCTCCTCATAAGTCAATCTCGGGCCCACCTCTAGCTCGGAATAGTCTACCACATGGCTGGGGTCTGGAATGTATCGTCGGAGCTGAGATACGTGGAAGACATCGTGCACTCCCTCCAAGCTAGCTGGAAGTGCTAAACGATATGCCACCTCGCCAATCCGCGCCGTCACGTCGAAAGGTCCGAGGAATCTCGGACTGAGCTTTCCGTCTCTGCCAAATCTGATGAAGCCTCTAATTGGTGAGATCTTCAGGAATACTCTATCTCCAATACGAACTCCAGTGGCCGTCTGCTGCTGTATGTCCAGTGCTTCTATCGATCCTGACGCTCTGAGCCTTGAGTATAAGTACACATAAGAAGTTTGGGATATCACGCTTTGACAAAGATCGAGGACCAAATAGTCACGAAGTGGAAGGAATTTCAATTACAACTTAGAGGAGCAACATCATGAAGACACAAATATTAAGTACGATCAAAATCGATAGTTTAACACAGGTGGCTAGCACAAGATAGGAAAATCATGGTCAGACAGACATGATTTAAGATCAAAATTTAGACAAGACACAAACGAAGTATGGAATCAAAATCTGGTAATGTATAATTTGAGAAAATCAATGATCTAACGATACAATACTAGAAGGTAATTAGCAAGAGTTGATTTGAGGAACGTACGAAATACTCAGGAGATACAGTATCAAATCAGGGTGAACATGCAAGGATTTGTGATTTTCGAAAACCAATAATCATATGAAAAAGGAAATATAATTTCCATGATACCCGAGAACATATAGGTATTTGAAATCACTTTGCTTAGAATCCCTACCCCGCCAGTATATATCTGACTGCAGTGGACTTTCGGCTCTGTGACTCAAATAACAATATGTCACCGAATATTCTGTGTACTATATCCCTTTTCCAACAATCATCAACGAAGCAACTCAAGAGATCACGACAGAGGAATTTAGGACAAGTCTTCATAATACCCGAAACCTATGAATGTCTGAAATCACTTCAACTTAGAGTTCCTGCCCTGCCAGTGCGCTACTGGCTGCAGTGAACCCTCAGTCTCCATAATCCAGCTAATGGCTGCAGCGCGCAACTATCATGCCATAGTAGGTCATCGAATAGCCTTTCGACTTTATCCCTAGGTATTTCAAAAGAGTTTCAAGAAGTTCAAAATGAGTTTCAGTAGTCCAAGTCACAGAAATGGTGAAGTTACCTGACTGTTAAAATATAAGGATTTATTAGGTACTATGAAGTAACACGGAATCCAATCGAAGAGTAGTGAGTATAAAAGGGCAACCAGGGAGATTTAAAATTTCAGACAGGGAGCGAGGTTTCAAATTATAACAGAATTTCAACTGATATCTAGAATGGTAACAAGATTCCATATGTGGGACGTTATCCCGAAAGGATAACAGAGTCTCGAAGGATGAACTGAGGCAAGTTATTAGATAGGAGACAAGTTTCAAAATAAATAAAATTTCGTACAAGTTTCAATAAAATCTCGAATATCAATGAAACCTCGAGCAAAACTTGAATTGAAAATGAATTCTTCAATAAAGTACACAGTGAACAATAGAAAATCAAGTATTAACAAAGTCACGGATATGACACAAAATCACGAATAGAAATCTCAAATAGAAAGCTAGGTTACGAAGAGTGAATGGAAAGCATATATCATTTAGTTAATGGAATACAAGGTATTGGATCGTGAATATGCGACAAGCGAATCTCAAATAAGTTTGAAACAAAGCCGCAGATAAAGAACAATCTCGAATAAATAGAAAATCTGGAATAGGAAATAGAATCCCAAACATGCATCAATAGAAGCGAAAGTTCAAACAAGGTTTCAGAATGATATTTCAAGTAGGAATAATTCTGGAATAGTACAAGTTCGATTTGCGAACAGAATATCAATAAACGAGTAGGTACAAGTATCCATGAGACAAGCAAAATCTTGGATATGAGACAAAATCGAAAAAAATAGTGGACCAACAACTCTCGACTAGAAAATCAAAGTCATGAATGAGGAAACAAGTCTCGAATAGGAAATGAAATCTTCAAAACCGTCAAAGGTATCCTCAACAATGTCCTAAATAGGACGAAGCACAAATAATGCTTCGAATGAGGAACAGGGTTTCGAAATAAATCTCGAGTAGGAAATAAATTTTAATTAACACGAAGTTTGATAAAAGAACAAAATTTACAAATAGGAGACATCACTAGGAAACAAGGTCATGAATGAATGTACAAACGGTATCGAATAATGGATTTCAAACAAATATCGAATTGTGGGTCTGAAACAAGTTTGTCGAATATGAAACAATATCTTGAAATAAGTTTTGAACATCAATCAAAGTTTCAAAATAGAAACAAGAAGTTTCAAGAAATGATCAATGTGTTAGGAGGAATTTAAGGGAAGACTGGATTATTAATCAAGATACATGGTTTTCCCAACCATGCAAAAGAAATCTTCTGTCTTCAGTCTATCTTCAGTATTCTTTCGGGATTGGAATCTCTTCAACCTTCTTCAACTGTTCTGTCGTAGACTGGTCCCTGTGGTAGTGCTACATGCTGTTGCTGAATCTGGAGAGACGGGTCCTTCTGTGATACTGGTGCTCCTCGTGCTTATCCATGGGCAGTGTGATCAGTGGTCTCCAGCAGTCCTTGACTTGGTGGACAGGCGATTAGCAGTACAAGCATAGCCTCCGTCTTTTGTGGCACTCTTCGTGGTGATATCCTGGCGACGACAGAAATTACAAGTGGTCGTCATATGAATCTGGATCTCCCGCTGGGCTGAAGAAGCGTTGTCTGAGTGTGTTGACGCTTTACGGATCCACAGTAGTTGTTGTCCTCGTCATAAGTCTTCATGTCTCTCCTGGGCTTCAACTTCCGGTTCCGTTCCATTGTCTGCGCTACATTCTGGATCTCCTGGTTGGTGGCTCTAATCTTCAGATAAATCGGGTCCTCAGAAACTTTGGATTACTTCAGTGGGGGCTTCACGTTCTTGATCTGCTCCTCGATGCAGGATATGCGCTCAGTGTCGGGGAAGCCCAAAAATCCGAGAGTCTGGAAATCAGGAGTCCTTCCTGGCTCGGAGAGTGTATCCACAATCTGACTTGGAATGGATGGCCTGCTCCCTCTGGTTATCAAGGGACTCTTCAAACGTCTCCGTCAAATGCATACTACCCATGGAGATAGTAGAGTGGTAGAAGGTAGTGGAAGCTCGAAGCCCTCAAGTGAAGGTGGATCAACCGTTCTGGTGTCACGTGCTTGAATTATCTGAAAAATAGAAAACTGTTAAAATATTCTAAACCTAAAACAACAAGTGTTTATAGAATATCAATATACCTGATATACCTGATATATCCTTATTTCCCGATTTTCCTATGCTGTGATCAAGTTTCCCTAGTTTAATCAAGTCCCCCAATAGTACGCTAAGACCTAGGTACCATTAGGATAGACCTGCATGGGCCACCACTAAAAACATGTCACGACCCGCTCCCGAATAATCAGACACGAGTCGGACACGCCCAGCCTTCATTGTTAGACACAATGAAGTAAGCTGTACCAAGCTAGGGAAAACTAACTAGATAAACATGAAAATATAGAATCACAGCATCTAAAACGTATCCCAGAATGATCACCATAATCCACAAATCCAGATATCATAATGTACCAGAATCAACAGGAATGAAAAGTACTATGAACTCTAAAGTCAATATCTCATAGTAAAGCTAAGTAATCTAAACCTGAAACCTCAAGCTAAGCCTCATCCTGCTCAGCTAAATCCTGGGCTCTGGCCCATAGAGTAGATCAATGTCCTGCAAGCATACCTGCAACATATCCTATTCAGGAGCGGAGCAAAGTACAGTTCTAGGTAATGAAACATGAACATGATATGAACAGGGTACATGAGTACAGGAAAATGAAATACAGGAATGAACATGAAAGTACAGGAAAGTAGTACAGGAAAATAAGTACAGGAACTATAGTACATGAATGTAAAGTACAGGAACATGTAAAGTACAGGAATGAAACTATAATCCTGAAGTACCAGACATGACAAGTGCACAATATCGAAATACATCTAGTCCATGTGACCGGCTGGGGTAAGTACAGGAGCATGCACAGGAGTACATAAATATGGTACGACTTAGGACCCGCGTGCACAGTACGAGGCCTAAGCTAGGTACGGGAATATATAGTAACCGGGATTGGTCACATGGCTAGTGTATTTCCCCACCCAACAATAATAAGTACAAGAATAAGAGTACAGGAGTACAGGAGTACAGGAGTACATGATATCGTGCCATGACGTGTCACAAGAAAGCGTACAAGAATGTAAATGCACAAAACCATAGAAAAGTACTTGCCTTGCTCCGAAAAGTACTGGTGAACAATGGAACTGGATGTAAGCCTGTATTTATATTGGTACAAGTTGGTTAAAAGATAATCAACTCTAAATTGGTGTTTTGTAGTTCTATTATCAATATTGATTAACCCATTATTAAAACTTAGTAATAACCCTTTACTCTATTCTTAAAACCCTTATCAAGGCATAAGATTAGCTAGGTTCTCAAGTTCTTAAGACCAACACATATATGTATACACTCAAGTTTTATTGGTGAAACTCTAACATGGCTTCTCAGATATAAGGAAAGATACTGATGTCTTAGGAAGCAACTTTCCTAATGCAAATGGCAAAATCAGTTACTCTACTGAAACATAGTGTAGGCAATCTCAGGTATTCAAATGAGACTTCAACCTTACATTCCAAAATCTTCACATTGCAAATATGGTTCAAAACAGTCCTAACTACTAGTCTTTGCTTAGACAAGAAAGTACTCTCCAGACAAACCATAGTTTAAACAACTGCAATATTCCCAACTATATATCATAACAGTTTAGGAATGGACTACAGGTTATTGAAAAAGTATTTGGAACTGGTCAGAAACCTGGAAAATCAAATGGAACTATTACAAAAGAATTCCATGTTCAACAATTCCTAAAGTACTGATAAATATAACCCAACCAAACAGGGAAAAAGCTAAGGCTCAAGGCAAATAATAGATGGTTCAAAAATTCTAGTTTAGCATAGAGGAGAAATACAACAGTCCAGAATAGGTTAGTCCAACTCAACTGAGTACAAAAATTCCCAAACATTCCTGGCACAAATTGCTAATACAGATGCTTGAATCCGAGCTTAAACCTCAACTTAAAGATCTAAAAGAATTATACAGGACTAATCCCCCCTTACCTAATCAATATACAATTTGAAATAAAGAATATACAGTTCAAAGAAATAGAAATTAATGGAGACTCAGAGCGATCAAGGACTGTAAGCAACTGCTCCCCAACCCCAGAAGAATTCTTCATGCATAACCATTCTACAGGTTCAACACACCAGTTGCCAAATGGTTCAAAACACCCGACACCCATATTTAGAAAATGGCTAGCAGTTCATGAACAAGTTGGACGCACGAAAATTCCAATCACGAACAGAAATTGAATCAAGGTCACATGGCTGCAAAACCCGGGTACAAGGTCCTCTCCAACACAACCAACACGAACACGAAGCAACAAATACGAACACAACAGCACGAACGCTGGCACAAACACAACCAACATTACCCCTTCCCAAAAACAACCAACAGGAAATTAAATTGGAACAATTACCTGAAGAAGAACACACAGAAACTCGGCTTCAGAACCCGCACTCCACTGCTCCCAGGTTCTAGCAACTCACTGTCCAGGCATAAATTCGACAAGTTCCACGCAAAATCAGAAGGCAAAATCCAAAGTGAAGTCATGATTTCTCGTAAAATATGAGTAAACTTACCCAACAATTTAATTCTGATTCCTTAGTCTTCCCAAACCCAGATTCAATCAACCCGATCTACACTAATCAATAATAGCCTACAGTTAAGGATCGACTGTTACAGTTCGTAATTCTCATAAAATAACTGAATTAAGCTAACTACAACTTAACTCTCACCGAAATATAGATCGAACTATTGGAGGACAGTTAGCTTCGATAATCCGACTGGATCGACACTCGATCTAGGATGCCCTGTTGAATCATTCAACACCAAGGTTCGTAAGACTCAAAGGAACACCCAACGGTCATAGTTCAAACAAAATAATTAAATAAAACAAACTCACAGATCGAACGTCACCGGACTCCGTGAACAAGCTCCCATCGGATCTGTCCAGAAGTTCTGAGATCGCACAGATCGATCCCTGGTGGTAAATTCCACGAGAGAGGAAAGAGCGATTAACCCCAATTTGAAAAACCGAACACACAAAGAAATTCGAGATTCATACTGGCATGGGTGGGGCTTACTGTGAGTCAACAATAGAAGGGGAGAACACCAGGATCTACTCGTCGGCGAAGTCACCCAGCTACTGTCGCGAAGACGAACGCCACAGAGAGTCGAGCTTCGTCGTGAATGAGCAGTACATCGCCGGAGAAGCCGATCTAAGCTAACGAGCCGTACGCCGGAAGATCGAAGAGCTGCTGGAGAAGATCCATCACCTGAGCGTCGTTGGGGTGGCCGATCTCCGTCACACCGTCGGAGAAGCTGCCTGGGTCACCGAGCCCAGCCGAGTGAAGGATTAGGAAGAAGAGAAATGAAGAGTGGAGGAACACTCGAGAAGGGTGGCAGAATCGAGAGAAGAGGTTGAGAGTTAATGCCACTGCTGGCTCTCTCTCTCTCCACTCAATTGATTTAAAGGAAAAAAATAGACTTTTGCAAAAACCACCCCAACAAATCAAATATTACAAAATGAGCTCCCCGCCAAGAGTTATTTCTAAATTAGCCCTCTTTCTTTTCATTATTCAGGAATGGTTTGAAAAATTAGTTAGGAAAGCACATGGTGGGCCCAAAGTGGTTATAACAACTTTTCAAATTTGAAAGTTGTCCAAAAATTAATTCCCTCCAAAATCTTATCATCCAAAAATTTAAATAGAAGCTAAAATTATTATTTAAACTTAATAATGACAATTGCATAATAACTAGAATATATATATATTTTTAAAAATATCGGGAAGTGGAGTTACAGTAGTGCCCCGTCCCGCAAAGTCAATCGGAGAAATCGAAACGCCGACGGCGTTGGAACTTAGCCTTGCAACGGCTGCTCGAAGGCTCGCTCGTCCGAGGCGACTCCTCGCACAGATGGGGTAGTTTCGGTGAACTTGCCTCATCTTAGCCTTCACTTAATAATGCGCATATTTTCAACTTGCACTGGTAGGCTAATCTAAAAGCTACGCACCAACATAGCTAAGGGAATAATCCCGTCGGGTCGGAATGCTTTAGAACATGGAAAATAGTCCCACGGTCTGCATAGAAGTCGGCTCAGCGTGCTTTCAAATGACACTCGATCCTTCGATCCCGTGGCTTGGGAGAAGGAAGTTGGCTTAAGTTGTTAAGTTGTCCCGACACTTGAAATAGCCTAAGTCATAGGCGTCGCCTGCGTGAATGCTTGAAAAGCATGCACGGTCCCGTCGTTTTGTCCCAACACTTGAATTAGCCTAAGTTATAGGTGTCGCCCGTATGAATGCTAATAAAGCATGCACGGTCCCGTCCCGCAAGGCTTGGCATAGCCTTCGCACGTCCCGCAAGTTAAGTCGTCTCGCACGGCTCGTTGGCTTAAGTCTAGGCACCCGAAAAGTTGGTTGTCCAGTTCGACCCCGTGCCTAGCACGTTCCCTCGACACGGAGCTCGGCCTAGCCCTCGCTCGTCGAGTCGTCGCCTGAATAAGTTAGACAAGTGTTGTGCTGGGCTATCAAAGCCATTTCTAGCACTGTCCCGCTCTATCTGCGGTTGTCAAGTTGCGTAGTCCCTTGAGAACAAGGCTCGTTGTATAAGTCTATAACTTGAGCGTTAGCGTCGCCTATAGAACCAGGCCCGTCTAAGGCACGATTTACGGTCGGTTTAGTGAAAAGCTTGCCACGAACAAAGTAAGTCCATGCGACTGGTTGTCGTCGAGAACGATCCCGCTACTTGGGAATCTCGCTATGTCCTGATATGTCCCACACACGAGATTGGTCCCGCGGCTTGGGAGTCTCGCTAAGTCTTGATAGAAAGAATGAATGCATGGTCATGTTAAGAAAGGACTGGATAGACTGGATAGATCGAGTATGCATGGTCATTGGGCAACTTGTCGACAAGGTGTAGTCTTCTCGAATGATCACCGGGGCGTCGGGATCATTCGGTCCGGAAGAAGCGAGTGTGGCTCAAAGTAGGATGCTGGATAACCGCATGGGAGACTTCGGCACCTCCGGGCTAGCTACCCGTGTAGGGACGTGACCGATATCCCACGAGCCAGTCCAAGATAGCTTGAAATTGCTAGTGACCACTCATGTAGGTGTGTCGGCAATAGCGGCACATCGCGTGTATGCCTTTGGATTGAGTCTAGAGCTTGAATGCAGGTCTAGTCGGTAACACAAGGTCTGGGCCTAAGACTGGACTGCAGCATAGGCACCGTGCTTGGCACGATAGATTGGCATCGGGATGTCATGAGATTGATGCTAGGTTTGGCAAGTCTTGTCTAAGTTGGTTCATGAGTCGAATAGAAGGGCCGTAAGGCGGCAGCATGATAAGTCTTGATATGTTGCGAGGTGCGACCTCAATCTCGAAGCACGGTCAAGTTTAAGCAAAGTCTAGAGGCACGACCTGCACGAGTCGACCCATGGCCGTCTTTGGCACTTAAATCGTTAGCACGAGGATTGGTCTAGAGGCGCTTGAGTTTAAACAAAGGTCTTGGCACGGCCAAGTTCACATAAGTTGCTCCTCGGCATAGCGTTATCTTGAATATGTATAAGTTACGAATAGAATGTGGCACGACCCTGCCGTCCCGAGTTGAAGTTTGGTCAAGTACCTAGTCGATGAGGCACTGCCTCGATCGAAACATACGTCGGTATTGTAGCACGACCCTGTCGTTGCACATCGAGTTGGTTAGACGTCAAGTCTTAAAACTGATCCTAAGACAAGACTAGAAAGACAATCGAAAGGGTTTAAGCTGCACAAAGTAAATGAACGTGTCGGTTATGTATGGGTGGGCGAGAAGCTCACTCCACCAGTACAGTGGTACTGACACCCACACAGTGTTTCATGTGCAGGCACAGGTGGAAGCTCGTGGCGCGGAGCTCGTTTGGATGCGTCGAGGCACGGAGTTCCTTGGCGAGTCGAAGCGTACGGCCGTGTGATCTGAAGACTTATACAGGGCATAATGTATGGATATCGCCTTCCGAAGCTTCCGCTGACTCAAGCATTGTGATCAAGAGAGAGAGCAGAGAGTGACTTTGTAAATGAGAGAAAAGTGAGCACGAGTGACTTGTAATTTGGCCATGCGCCCACAAATATAATCTTGTGTTCAATATCAATAAAAGAGCTTTTGAATTACTCGTGTTCATGTGTTCTTCTTTAAATTCTGCTGCAATGTATTCAATGTTTCTACTTGGGACTTCTGTGCGACGACCCCGTCGTCGCCGATGTAATCGGCCGTTATGGAACTGTCTTGCACGAGCGCAATCTAGGCTCATGCGGCATCATGCCTTAGCGAGGACGATCGCTCCTACGGGAGCGGGGCGTGACATAATGGTATCAGAGCACGACTTTACGTCCTTGGACTTCATGTCGAAATTCTCAGTTTTGAAAGCTTGTCGTTGAAAAAGAAGTGCGCGCTCTCTCTCGATTGTCCCTCGGCATGTCCATACAATAAGTCTAAATATTTTTGAAAGCTCGTACAAGCGTTCAACCGGACGCATCGATAGGCCATCGCCGGACGCATCTGTAGGCCTTTGTGCCGAACGATGTAAACTTGACTCGATAGAAAACGCATGCTAAAGTTAACAAGTCGCACGTGTGCCCGAATAGTCCTACGTCGACCTTAGAAGTCGCGTGCATGCCTAACTAGTCCAACGTTGACCTTAGCATGTGAGCATGCAAACTCGAATAAAAGTCCGTACGGGATAGCCATGTGTACGGCCTTTTGGCTAAGTTGCGTCGCATATCGCGCACCTTGACTTTTGGTGCAAACAAGTCGCGAGCGATATCAAGTACCGCTCGGTCGGGAATGAGCTACACTTAGAGTGTCTATCGATAGGAACACTATCGAGTTAACGCTTAGGCGTACACGGAAGATCGACTTGGATTTCGAGCAAATAGTACGAACGACTTAGTACGTCGATACGACGTGAGCGATTACGCTAGAGATTCGTCGAACGAATCTGAAAGATGTCTTAGCGTATGACGCGAACGCGATTGTAGGCTAGATCGGATGGCTCGAATCCGAATGGTGTATGAATTTTCTTGGAAATCATTCGAGAGAAGATCGAAGATTACGAGTATGTCAACGAGGCGATGCGATCGCGCAAAGCCCTAGAACGCGTCACGCTTAGTTGATTGTGACTTCGTGTGTCCCGAATGAGATGTCGTTCGGACAACTTGTGAATGAGCAACGCGAGTTAGAAAATGATATCGAAGTGATTCGGAATGATGAATGAAAATGAATAGTCTTGATCGAGGAAACTTAGAGGATCGCGCGTACGATATCGGATTGATGCAAATGAAAGTGACTTGAGTTTCGAAAAAAACGATCTTGAAATGAGCTTGAGGAATAGCGAATGAACTTGATCTTGAATATCGAAGAAAATTATGGAATATCCAACTCGGGCAATAGCATCAGTCGCACGACTCGAAATTGGTTGTAAAGAAAGATCGTCAGGTTATACATATTGTCGATGGTATTGAGGTGTATCAAAGATCGATATGCGATAACTCGGAGGTACTCTGACTCGACGAATGACGATCGTGCAAATGTCATTGTTCTGATGGATGCTATACTCGGGATATTAAAATGTGTCGAAGAAAAGATAAAACTTGGCTCGAGGATTTTCTAGTTGAATGAATGACGGTCGGACTATCGAACTTGGATTGGATAAAAAACGAAAATGGTTGGATTTGCTTCGTCGATAACCACAACGTCGACATTCTTGTCTTATGCGAGCGCAACCCCAGCCTCGCACATGCGTCGTGCCGATTAGGGTGATCACTCCGCGTGAGCGCTGGTATGGTGATTCATACAGCGGGAGTGATTAAACTTGGATGGCGTAGCAATCTGATTGCTTCGACTTGTGGTTTGACGCGGAGGTGACTCGAGAATGAATTTGGGTGCTTCAAGGATTGAACTTGAGGATTGAGTAGATCCAATCCGTGTATCGATAATGAGTTAGTCTAAACTCAAACAAGAGTTACGCCCCGATGAGAATGATTATTCCGCGGGTGCGTTGTATGGTGATTCATGAACTACCGTGGATAATCGGACTCGCGTGAGATTGGGGTGCAACGTATTGTCGAGCTAGATGACCTCATGATCGAATACATGAATTGGTTAGAATTGGTGATTTGAATGTATTCGAATACGCACAACGAATGCGTTGATACGAATAGGTGATCGTGCTCGATGTTTAAAAATCTGAGTGACACGAGCTTGGGTAGAAAACCCCGTACTACCAACTATGGTTTGACCCTAGGATTGGGGATAGTGTTGGCATTATTATTGGGGAACTATGATTCCAATCCTGATATTGACTTAGCCTCGCAAAGATTGGCCTAACGGTTAGGCGAAACGCCCCTGTTGCAGAGTTATCAATCGAAGAGTTGATCTTGAGGATTGGTTTGAATGGATAGCATGAATCACGAACGTAGGAAATCCTGCTCACAAGACTCGACTGACATGCATATATTTCAGGGACGCCTGGGTATGTGTACGAGGCGACTCGAGTGAGAATGACAAATTCTCTATCATGCGGCTTGGCTGAATGCATGTATTTTGGGGACGCTTGGAATGCGTGCACGATCCAGCCAAGTGATACAATAAGTTTAAGCAAGACTTGAAGGATGGGAGTGTGTCGAGATCTTAAAATCATGTTAACGAAAGGATTGATAATAGTGTGAGCGTGGCTCGGACTCAAGGAAACGCATAGGTGAAGTGCGTACGATTAAGTCTTGGCCATAGAAATGATAAGATGGCTTGCCATCAGGAAAGTCTCGAGGACGAGACTTGTTCTAAGTGGTGTATGTTGTAGTGCCCCGTCCCGCAAAGTCAATCGGAGAAATCGAAACGCCGACGGCGTTGGAACTTAGCCTTGCAATGGCTGCTCGAAGGCTCGCTCGTCCGAGGCGACTCCTCGCACAGGTGGGGTAGTTTCGGTGAACTTGCCTCATCTTAGCCTTCACTTAATAATGCGCATGTTTTCAACTTACACTGGTAGGATAATCTAAAAGCTACGCACCAACATAGCTAAGGAAATAATCCCGTCGGGTCGGAATGCTTTAGAACATGAAAAATAGTCCCACGGTCTGCATAGAAGTCGGCTCAGCGTGCTTTCAAATGACACTCGATCCTTCGAACCCGTGGCTTGGGAGAAGGAAGTTGGCTTAAGTTGTTAAGTTGTCCCGACACTTGAAATAGCCTAAGTCATAGGCGTCGCCTGCGTGAATGCTTGAAAAGCATGCACGGTTCCGTCGTTTTGTCCCAACACTTGAATTAGCCTAAGTTATAGGCGTCGCCCGCCTGAATGCTAATAAAGCATGCAAGATCCCGTCCCGCAAGGCTTGGCATAGCCTTCGTACGTCCCGCAAGTTAAGTCGTCTCGCACGGCTCGTTGGCTTAAGTCTAGGCACCCGAAAAGTTGGTTGTCCAGTTCGACCCCATGCCTAGCATGTTCCCTCGACACGGAGCTCGGCCTAGCCCTCGCTCGTCGAGTCGTCGCCTGAATAAGTTGGACAAGTGTTGTGCTGGGCTATCAAAGCCATTTCTAGCACTGTCCCGCTCTATCTGCGGTTGTCAAGTTGCGTAGTCCCTTGAGAACAAGGCTCGTTGTATAAGTCTATAACTTGAGCGTTAGCGTCGCCTATAGAACCAGGCCTGTCTAAGGCACGATTTACGGTCGATTTAGTGAAAAGCTTTCCACGAACAAAGTAAGTCCATGCGACTGGTTGTCGTCGAGAACGATCCCGCTACTTGGGAATCTCGCTATGTCCTGATATGTCCCGCACACGAGATCGGTCCCGCGGCTTGGGAGTCTCGCTAAGTCTTGATAGAAAGAATGAATGCATGGTCATGTTAAGAAAGGACTGGATAGACTAGATAGATCGAGTATGTATGGTCATTAGGCAACTTGTCGACAAGGTGTAGTCTTCTCGAATGATCACCGGGGCGCCGGGATCATTCGGCCCAGGAGAAGCGAGTGTGGCTCAAAGTAGGATGCTGGATAACCGCATGGGAGACTTCGGCGCCTCCGGGCTAGCTACCCGTGTAGGGACGTGACCGATATCCCACGAGCCAGTCCAAGATAGCTTGAAATTGCTAGTGACCACTCATATAGATGTGTCGGCAATAGCGGCACACCGCGTGTATGCCTTTGGATTGAGTCTAGAGCTTGAATGCAGGTCTAGTCGGTAACGCAAGGTCTGGGCCTAAGACTGGGCTGCAGCATAGGCACCGTACTTGGCACGATAGATTGGCGTCGGGATATCCATGAGATCGATGCTAGGTTTGGCAAGTCTTGTCTAAGTTGGTTCATGAGTCGAATAGAAGGGCCGCATGGCGGCAGCATGATAAGTCTTGATATGTTGCGAGGCGCGGCCTCAATCTCGAAGCACGGTCAAGTTTAAGCAAAGTCTAGAGGCACGACCTGCACGAGTCGACCCATGGCCGTCCTTGGCACTTAAATCGTTAGCACGAGGATTGGTCTAGAGGCGCTTGAGTTTAAACAAAGGTCTTGGCACGGCCGAGTTCGCGTAAGTTGCTCCTCGGCATAGCGTTGTCTTGAATATGTATAAGTTACGAATAGAATGTGGCACGACCCTGTCGTCCCGAGTTGAAGTTTGGTCAAGTACATAGTCGATGAGGCACTGCCTCGATCGGAACACACGTCGGTATTGTAGCACGACCCTGTCGTTGCACATCGAGTTGGTTAGACGTCAAGTCTTAAAACTGATCCTAATACAAGACTAGAAAGACAATTGAAAGGGTTTAAGCTGCACAAAGTAAATGAACATGTCGGTTATGTATGGGTGGGCGAGAAGCTCACTCCACCAGTACAGTGGTACTGACACCCACACAGTATTTCATGTGCAGGCACAGGTAGAAGCTCGTGGCGCGGAGCTCGCTTGGATGCGTCAAGGCACGGAGTTCCTTGGCGAGTCGAAGCGTGCGGCCGTGTGATCTGAAGACTTATACATGGCATAATGTATGGACATCGCCTTCCGAAGCTTCCGCTGACTCAAGCATTGTGATCAAGAGAGAGAGCAGAGAGTGACTTTGTAAATGAGAGAAAAGTGAGCACGAGTGACTTGTAATTTGGCCTTGCACCCACAAATGTAATCTTGTGTTCAATATCAATAAAAGAGCTTTTGAATTACTCGTATTCATGTGTTCTTCTTTAAATTCCGCTGTAATGTATTCAATGTTTCTGCTTGGGACTTCTGTGCGACGACCCCGTCGCCGCTGATGTAATCGGCCGTTATGGAACTGCCTTGCACGAGCGCAATCTAGGCTCGTGCGGCATCACGCCTTAGCGAGGACGATCGCTCCTACGGGAGCGGGGCGTGACACGCGAGGCGGTGATATGATTGAGTCTCATTGAGTTGCGAGGCGCGGCCTCAGCAAGGACTTATAGCACAGTCACACGAAAATGGAGCCTCATCGCGTAGTTGCGTCTCTGATTTTGGCTGAAAGGCAAGCACGACTAGATAGGTTAACGTTGAATGTTGTAAGCACGGGATGGTCTAAAAACACAAAATAGGCAAGGCATCGGTCCTAAAACTGATCCTAAAGCAAGAGTAGAAAGACAATCATAAAGGGGACTATATTGCACAAAAGTAAATCAAACGTGTTGATTTTTGTATGGGTGGACGAGGAGCTCATTCCACCAGTACAGTTGAGTACTGACACCCACATAGTTTTTATGTGCAGGTACAGGTAGAAGCTCGTGGCGCGGAGCTTGCTTGGATGGTCGAGGCACGGAGTTCCTTGGCGATTCGAAGCGTGCGGCCGCATGGAGTCAAAACTTTATACGGGACATAATTTATGGACGTCGCCTTCCTAAGCTTTCGCTGGCGCAAGACTGTATTTGAGAGATGAGAGAGAGCTGAGTGACTTGTAAATGTGAGATGAGTGAGCCTGAATGATTATAATATTGGCCTTGTGCCCCATTGTAACCTTTGTTTCAATATCAATAAAGAGCTTCTTTGGCATAACTTGTGTTTTGTTCTAATTTCTGCTGCTATTATTCAATATCTCTGCATGGGACTTCTGTGTCGCAGCCATTGAAATCGGCCGTTATGGAACCTGCCTTGCACGGGCGCAATCTAGGCTCGTGCGGCATCATGCCTTAGCGAGGACGATCGCTCCTACAGGAATGGAACGTGACATAATGGTATCAGAGCACGGCTTTACGTCCTTGGACCGTCGATTGAATTCTTTAACTTTGATGTTTCCGTAAAACTATGTTGCTTCTACATGTTGATATCGTTGGCGCGCTCTCTCTCAAATGTCCCACGGGATGTCCATACAATAAATCTAACTATTTTGCAAAATATAGGAGAACAGTTTTTGATAAAACAAAAAGATGGTTTACGTAAGAACGGTTGGCTAAGTCGGACTGGGCATATACACCAAGTTGCGTCGACCTTAGCAAAGTCGAGTGCAGAATTTGTAATGTTTTGAGCGAGAATGAGTTAGCCTTGATTGAGTAAATGGGATAACTATCGATAGGGGTGCTATCGAGCGACGACAACGTCAGTGCGGTATAGATGAGCGTGCTTGGAAATTGAGGAATGGTTCGAACGAAAAATTTGAAGAAGTGGATTTTGATTCGAATGATAGTTGAGGATTTGATAAATAACTTCATCCCTAAGTGGTGTATGCGATAGCCTCAGGGATGTAGATCGATCGATTGAGAAAAATTGATGTTGTAAAAGATTCGAGGGATAATGATCGAACTTAGATTGAATGTCGATGAGATTATCCAGTCGAACGATAGCATCATTCGCACGACTCAAAATTTGGTTGCAAAGGAAGATCGTCAGGTCACGCATATCGTCGATGGTATTGAGGCGTATCAAAGATCGATATGCAATAACTCGGAGGTACTCTGACTCGGTGAATACGATCGTGCAAGTTTGTTGTTGTTCGGTTGGATGCGAT
Organism: Iris pallida; assembly: GCA_029216955.1. Taxonomy (NCBI): domain Eukaryota; kingdom Viridiplantae; phylum Streptophyta; class Magnoliopsida; order Asparagales; family Iridaceae; genus Iris; species Iris pallida. Next base: position 414,197 of record JANAVB010006400.1, read on the forward strand.
ACTTAGGATTTTGGTTGAGATAAACATTGGATGAAAATGATTGAGTCTTGATGGTTACGCGGATAACCACAGCGTCGACATTCTTGTCTTGCACGAGCGCAACTCCAGCCTCGCACATGTGTTGTATCGTATTTGGGGCGATCGTTCCGCGTGAGCGCTGACATGGTGATACATGTCGCGGGAATGATCGAACTCGAAAAATCAGGACACGGCAACGTTGATTGTCTCGACTTGTCGGTTTGATGCGAAGGAGAATTCAAGGATGTTAGGACTTGCGATTGATGAATGAATAAAACTTGAGGATTGAGTAGGTCCAATCCGTGCATCGAGAATGAATTAGTCTAGACACAAAACAAGAGTTACATCCCGATGAGAATAATTATCTCGCGGGAGCGTGCATGGTGATTCGTGCCCACCGTGGATAATCTGACTCGCGTGAGATCGGGGCACAACATATTGTTAAGTCGGACGACCTTGTGATCGAAAACGTGAATTGGGATGAACGACTCGGACCCCGTGCGACGAATATTTGGATGTGCGTAGGGAATCGATGCTTGATGTTTAGAAATCGGAGCGATACGAGCTTGGATAGAAAACCCTGTACTATCAACTTGGTTTGACCTTAGGATGGGGTTAGTGTTGATATCATTGTTTGGGAACTGTGATTCCAATACTGACAATTGACTTAGTCTAAAGAGACTGCCTAGCGGCTAGGTAAGATGTCTATGCTGCGGAAGTTAGCATCGGAAGGATTGATTTTCAGGATTGAGTGGATGGATTGATAGGTGGAATTGGATTCACTATCATAAGGCTTGGTTGAAATGCATGTATTTCGAGGACGCCTGGAATGTTTACACGATCCAATCTAAGTGATATGCTGAATCAAGTGAGACTTGAGGAACGAAAAAGTGTCGAGGATTTTGAGATCGTGAGTTTGGAAGAAAGATTATGGGCAGCACGAGCGTGGCTCGGATTTAAGAAACGCATAGGCGTAGCGTGTGCGAGAGTTCTTGAATGTTGAGTAGAAATGATAAGTCAATAAGTAAGTACTCAGTTAGTTTCGAGGATGAAACTTTTTCTGAGTGGTGTATGATGTAGTGTCCCGTCCTGCTCAGTCAATCGGAGGAATCGAAACACCAACGGCGTTCGGACTTAGCCTCGCAACGACTACTTGGAGACATCGCTCGGTCGAGACGACTGCTCGCTCAGGTGGAATAGTTTCGGTGAACTTGCCTCATCTTAGCCTTCACATAATAAATTGCATATTTTTAACTTGCACAAGTAGGCTTGATAATAAAATAGATGAATCCACATATATAAGAGAATAATCTCGACGGGTCGAACTGAGTTAGAATATAGAAAGGTCCAACGGTCGGCTTAGAGTTGGTGCACGACGTGCTTTGAAAATGACACTCGATCCTTCGTTCCGTGGCTTGGAAGAAGGAAAGTTGGTTGAGTAGGCAAATTTATGAACGTAGCCTAAGTTATAGGCGTCACCCGCATAAATGCTTCATAAAGCATGCACGGTCCCATCGTCCAAGGCTTGGCATAGCCTTGACCCGCCCTATGAGTTAAGTTGCGTCGCATGGCTGCTGGCGTAAGTCTAGGCGCCCAAATGACTTGGTCGTTCAGAAGTCGAACGCATACGCGGCACGTTTCTGCAATACGAGGATTGAAGTAGCCTTTGCTCGTCGAGTCATTGTGCGTTTAAGTCAGGCAAGTTATGTTAGGCTATCAGAGTGGTAGCAAGCACGGTCCTACGAGTTCTACGGTTGGATATAACCACATAGTCTTACGGTCTCAAGGCCCGTCGACTTGGACAGGAGTGTCGTGTAGAGCATGATTGGCTTAAGGCACGATGCACAGACTTAGTGTTTAAGGCATGAACCACGGTTGATTTAATGAGTTTTGGAGGAAGGACTATCGAATAGGCATTGAGTTGAATGAAATGATATGGTAACAGGGAGAAGGCTCGCGACCGTGGGTCGTCGAGGGATCTCAAGGAGCATCAAGGAAGAAGGCTCGCGGCCGTGGGTCGTCGAGGGATCAGGGATCTCAAGGAGCATCAAGAGAGAAGGCTCACGACCGTGGGTCGTCGAGGGATCTCAAGGATAGAAGTCTTGATATTGGTTTAAAAGAGATGGTAACATTGGAAGAGGAATGACTGTGTGAGATGTCAGTTTGTGTCGAGTCTTGCATGGTCATTAGACAACTTGTCGACAAAAAAAAGTTTCCACGAGCGGCAACCCTGGGCGCCGAGGGACCGCGTCGTTCCAGAGGAAAATGCGGTATAGCCGTAGCTGGACGAACCGCTCGGGTTATTCGGGAACTTTCTTCGGGGCTAGCTACTTGCGATGAAAGGGTCTTCGAATAACAAGGCTATAAGTCCACGATAGCTTGTGGTGTTAGTGACCAATTCATATAGATGGGTCGGCACGAGCGGCAATTCGCGTGTGTGCCTTTGGATTTAGTCTAGTTCAATGTGTGTATGATTGGAACACAAGTGTTTGGGCCTAAGGACTACAACATAGACGACGTGCTTCGGCACGAGATTTGGCGTCGAGTCTTATGCTGTCGGCATATAAGTTGCATGTTATGATTGAGTTGTCTTGAGTTTAAGTCAGGAGGTGCCGCAAGGCAAAGTTGGTCGATTGACACTTTGTTCACAAGTTGGATGGGTCAGTTGATGATTTAGTAGCAAAGGACCGCGAGGCGGCGATATGATTGAGTCTCATTGAGTTACGAGGCACGGCCTCAGCAAGGACTTATAGCACGGTCACACGAAAATGGAGCCTCATCGCGTAGTTGCGTCTCTAATTTTGGCCGAAAGACAAGCACAACTAGATAGGTTAACGTTGAATGTTGCAAGCACGGGATGGTTTAAAGACCCAAAATAGGCAAGGAATCGGTCCTAAAACTGATCCTAAGGCAAGAGTAGAAAGACAACTATGTTGTACAAAAGTAAATCAAACGTGTTAGTTTTTGTATGGGTGGGCGAGGAGCTTATTCCACCAGTACAGTTGAGTACTGACACCCACATAGTTTCCATGTGCAGGCACAGGTAGAAGCTCGTGGCGCGGAGCTCACTTAGATGCGTCGAGGCACGGAGTTCCTTGGCGATTCGAAGCATACGGCCGCATAAAGTCAAAACTTTATACGGGACATAATGTACGGACGTCGCCTTCCGAAGCCGCTGGCTCAAGACTGTATTCGAGAGATAAGAGAGAGCTGAGTGACTTGTAAATGTGAGATGAATGAGCTTGAGTGATTGTAATATGGCCTTGTGCCCCATTGTAACCTTTGTTTCAATATCAATAAAGAGCTTCTTTTTCATAACTTGTGTTTTGTTCTAATTTTCGCTTTTATTATTCAATGTCTCTGCATGGGACTTCTGTGCGACGATCCCGTCGCAATCGTTGAAATCGGCCGTTATGGAACCCGCCTTGTACGGGCACAATCTAGGCTCGTACGGCATCACGCCTTAGCGAGGACGATCGCTCCTGCGGGAGCGGGGCGTGACAGAAAGAGCAGGCTCACATATATCATTTACATAGAGATCCTGCATAGTGGGCAATCATAACATGATAAGGAAAGATGGAAGGCGTATTCACCTTGCGTCGGTGCAAGTGCGAATACGTCGAGTTGGTAAGAAGTCATGAAATAACACGAGATTGCTATTGGTTGCCTGTTTGCTTATGCGAATCGAAATAACATGCTTGCCATGATAACATGCTTTTCTACTTTTGAATATGCCATAAAATAGATCCTAAGGAAAACATAGAAATATTACTAAATTGTTTGCTTGCATGAATCAATACATAACTAAATATCGGTTTGTTAAGTGGGTCTTTGATCAGTACAGCGAGGACGAAAGTACTAATCCCCCACTAGTTTGCTAGCAGGTTCAGGGAATGGTCCGCTCGCTGCAGAGCTTTGCTTGATCGTACTGAGGCATGGAATGTCGTAGCGTTTGAAGCGTGCGATCACATTGACGCTCGGACTTGCAACATGATTGATACGGCCGAGATATAAAAGGCATGATGTATGAAACGGTGAAATCCTTTGAGGGCAAGAGAGAAACTGAGTGTTATAAGCTAATCTAGCAAATTCAATTCGGCTATTGAAAGCCTTTGTAACCTCAGTTTATTTATCAATAAAGAGAATTGTTTCCTATACTCTGTTTGCTTATGTTGCTAATATCAAATCAAAGATAACCATTTGAGAACTTGTCATCTTGTCTTGTATGAGTGCAACTCTAGACTCGTACGACATCACACCCCAGCGAGGACGATGATTTGGATAAATTGATACGAGGACGAGTGATTTTTCGGGTCGGGGCATGACAAATTGGTATCAGAGCTCTAGGCTCAATTTTCTCAGGACGCTTACTTCATTTTAATTCCAAAGAGTTCCCCACCACCAATCAAATCACTCTTGACTCTACTCAATGCCGCACTGGATGTTCCATACAATAAGTCTAATACAAATCGTATAATTTTGCCGTATGTGTTTTGGAAATTACATGTTGTTTGCTAAGGAAGTCGCGAAATATTTGTTGCATCGAGTGCAACAAGCCGTAAAATAATCGTTGATGCAAGTGCAACAAGTTACAAGATGTGAATTGGGATATTTGTTGCTGCAAGTACAACAAGTTGACAAATATGAATCAAAATGTTTGTTGTTTCAATGCAACAGTTGAGATGAGAAATATCGATTGCATCGATATAATGAAAGTCGTAAAATATTGCGGTACCAAATGCAACGAGTTGTGAATGATGCGTTGCAAGGAAAATGAAAGTTAAAAATTGAATTTGTTGAACATATTCGAGTATTGGCTTTGAATATCAGAAATAAAAATGTTATACGAGATGCAACGGTTGAAACTTAATAATACGTTGCACGAGATGCAACGAAAAGAACTGAAATCATAAATCGATAGAACAAATCGTTCGGTTGCGCACCGAGCTTGTGTTGGCAAATGAAAATATTGGCCGAGTTGTGTCAGATTTTGATTAATCAAAAGTTACGGTTGTGATCGGCATGATCACTACAAAAATCGTGAGTCGGAATAGATTGTTGCTTCATACCGAGTATGATATGAGGAAACTAGCTTAATTTTCCAGTGGTATATGCCATACCACGTATGCGATGAATGACTCGATTCTGAGTGGTATATGCGATACCACTTGTGCGATAGATTCCATCGACACATTGTGTAAATTGCGGAAGGATTGTCCGCAATAGACGGGAGAGTACCGAGACTCGATTGAAAATTTGTATGACGGTATGTTGATGCAAGTGTTCTTCGATAATCGATTGGAACGATAGGACGGGGACTCGTATCAATGAATAATATGTCGAACAAAAATTTATAAGTCGGTCGAACGACCGAGAGTAACGAAACGATTATGCCTTGAAGCGATAATTGGATTGACGGGATAAGAAACTTGAACTTATAAACGAGTCACATGACTTGCGATCTCGATAGAAATGTTGGGCGAGGCAAATCGTAATCGAATCGCACGACTTGCGATCTCGATAGAAATGTTGGCGATGCTAATTATAATCGGATCGCACAATGTGCGACTTCGGTGAAGAGTTGGTTGATGCGGGTAAATAGTGCCTAAGAGATAGTTGGTTACGTTATGACGAAACTCATTTGAGTACAACTGAAACACGCAAAAATTAGAGGGCGTGATTGTATAACTCGAGGGTTCGATATTGGATACGGTAACTCGGTTACACGATCAAAGTGTAGCGGAATGCGGTGAATCGAAAAACGAGTTGATGCGTATGGAAAAGTTTGTAGTGAACTTGGAGGTATGCAATACGAACTAAAGTGGACGTTGATGCAGATTCAAAGTTGACCCTCGTGTTACCGAATTTGATATGACTTATCGAAATTGATACACGAGAAAATGTAAGCACGATTTGAGAATACAAAACGGGACAGGCCTACTGTCACGCCCCAGAACCAGAATACTAGAGAACATGAGCAAAACAAAGCCAACTACGTATATTAGAGTACGCCAGTACCCCAATATGCGATCAAAGCTGTCTAGAAGACAAGTGGGTGGACTCTAGCATGCAACTGACAACTCCTATGGTCGAACAAAACCTATCTCAATCCAATCAACACAAGAAGCAATAAAGAGTAAATCACATATGAGATGGGCAAGGTGTCCCAAACACAAATACATACATAATCATGAGAGTTGACATAATGAAAAGATACATCAACTGAATATACCAAAGATACATAAATGTACAACTAGCCATGGTCCAGAATATACATCTACGCCATATGAAGACGGAGGGAACAAAACCCAGATACAGGGACTAATACAAGTCCTTGGCTAAACACCACTAATTGAAAGTACAACAATGGAGTAGGAGATAAGGTAACCCACTCGCCAATCCGTGTCGGTCTTCTGAGAGCGAACCATCTGAAGAAGAAGACGGTAGATCCTCGGGATGAACTATGGAACCTGGCCATGCAAAACCAGTGGGATCATACCCCAAATAGCAAGTACCACAAGGAAAGCTCGATGTGAACGACAAAGCCCAACAACAACACAACAACATAATGACAGAAATAAATAAATACGGTTCGAGACTAGTACGGTACAAATGCACGTATCTCGAGAATAGAAATGGTTGAATGAAAATAATGAACAATATAGCAATAGAGAAGAATAAGCCGATGAGCAACAAGTGACATGGGAACTACTCGAAGTCGGAACCACAAACCTTAAACCAAATAAGGATCGAGGTTGCAGAACCTTTCCCGAGCAGAACTTAGCCTCTGGCCACTCACCGACACGTAGAGCATAAAGAGTAACGCACAACCAAAAGTACACGGCCAATCAATGTCTACGGCTTGCTATCATTAACTAACTAGGGTTGTCACAAACCTAATTACTAGAATGCAAGTTGAGGAACTTCACTACCACCTACATTGCAGTAAATTGGATGGCCAAGGGGGCGACGACGGTAGAAAGAAAAGAAATACAAACAACAAATAATCTCTATCAATAGTAGATAAACAACATCTACTCAAAAATAAATATATCAATAGTAGATAAACATCTACTTAAAAACATATCAATAGTAGATAAACATCTACTCAATCAATAGAGATCAGGAGCCCACGTCGGTCGAGGTTATCCTTGCCACTGTGGGGGCCCATAGCGACCCGAGTCACGGTAGCATGAAGTGTCCTCCCCTCCCAATGATCTATATGATTTTACTAGCCAATTACCTATAAGATTCATTTTCAATTCTCAAGTCGTGGACACTCAAGAATCGTCTTATAATGACGAGTCGTGGGTACAAGTCATTTGCGAGATATCTCTGGCAAATGTTTTCAATACACATTATGTGCGATACAGTGGACAATACTCACACTCGATTGTCCATTGCCAAAATGCAAATAGATTACACATATAACAAGTTAAATCCATGGTGTCAATAAAGAACATGCATTCAATCTCAATTTAGAAGTTAATCAGAAAATCAGTACGGAAGTGCGCTACTACGAGACACTATATCAATCTGGACATGTACGGTAATCATAAGTACGCCATGACAGGCTACTATCAATCGATGTATAGCTAGATAATAAATGTACTAGACAATAAAATCTGGAAAGGCATGGCAATACATATCATGGCATGTGAGAAGAAATCAATAGAAAAACATATCATGGCATGTCAGAAAATCAAATAGGAAACTATATCATGGTATGTAAGAAGAAATCAATAAAGATAAGTGCATGACATAAAACAGTTTATGAACATATAATATATCAAGTGTATATAGGGTGTATAATCGTTATCTAACTATACAAGATCATCTAATCAATTAAGAGTTCATTACAGTCGAAGAAAATATCAAAAACGGACAAAAACGGGCAGAAATGGACAAAAACAGACAAAAACAGCCTAACCGGATCATCCGACGGATTACCAGCAGATTTTTTGAAGTGTTACAGCAAGTTTTGTGGTACAAGTTCAGATTTTCTGACGGATTTTAGACGAATTTTCCGAACCGTCACAGAAAGTTGATTTCTGAAAACTCGAAACTTGTTTCGGCCATAAAAACTTCGTTTTAAATTGGACTTCGAATTTTCAAAAGTCAAAATTGCATAGAATTGAATTTCCTACAACATGGAATCATTAGTTTTCACAAATTCAAAATTTTGATAAATAAATACCTCAAAATACTCGAAAATTATATCTAGAAACTCAGATCTACGTAATACCACCGATCAAAACCAAAAGTGCTATATACTAAACATGTTACAATTTAGAGGAGCATATTATAGAACAATAAAACTTTAGTTGTTATGGAAAACAAAAAATAAAGCATGGTCATATCACAATTGAGTAAGATGTAATTGTCTAGGTTTTAGCAACCAACCCTAACCTTCCACTCCACCACCACCAAAAGGGGTTCTGAAACCACACTCTAGGCCTCAAGGCCAAGCTTTCCCAATCTTTGAGGAAGAGGAAGGAGAGTGAAGAGGAAATGAAGAAGGAACAAAAAGAGAAAGGAGAGAGAAAGTAAGAGGGTATATATAGAAGGGATAAATTAATCGTGATCGTTGGATCATGATGCATGTAAAAATCTAAGTCAATCTCATCCATTGAAAGAAAACTAACAGTACAATGGATAATAGGATACATCTATACTATTCACCAAAATATCTAAATAATATTCATCAAAATATCCAAAATACTATTCACAAAAATATCGAAAACACTATTTACGAAAATACCTGAAATCTAAAATATCTAAAATATAAAAAATTTGTCCAAGCAGTATGCCTTCGGTATATATCGGTACACCATCGGTATGCCAGTCAAGAAGAAAATCTACAATTTTAGAAAATATTTTAAAGCGTTCCGAAACCAAAAAATACGAAATACAGTACAAAATACGTATCTGTATATAAATACTGATACTGTGAGACGAGTCTCTCACCTACGATATCAGAATTTTCAAAAAAAATAGCAATATGGAAGTGTCGAACTTATTGATCGTAAACTTTGTGATTGATCAGGACAAGACTATAAAGTCATCGATGATTGTTTTGATACGTATAGCATCTCGGGTGTCGACTGTGGGTAAAAAGATTCGAACTCAATATGAGTAGATGTTTCGTGAAATACGGAATTATCAACGGTAGTGCATGACTTTACTCTGAGGATAGTTGCGCATCAGTTGCGCCGATAGAAATGGCTTTGTCCGGATTCGAGTAGTCGCATAAAAATGGTTGGAACGTGATTTGGCTCAGAAATAATATAGCATGGTTCGTATTAAACTATCATTCGTTAATGATCCACAATTATCGAGCGTAGCTTCGGGGCAGCTGACCCTAGAAGACTTGACCGTCAAATCAAATTGAATGTTGCTGACCCGTAAGATGACCCATACGATATCGCATATGAAATTGTATCGGTGACAAATGTAATATGGTGCATGTTGATGATAAGTCTAGACAATTTTTGAGAATCGTGCTATGCACGAAAGCGAGCAATAAGAGAATAAGTTACGAGTTATGTCGTTAGATTGAATTTACCTTGCAATTAAGCTTGCGTGAATCGAACTTATATTCAATGTTGCGAGATGGACAAGTTGGGAATTTGGCTAGTGAATTTTCTACTTGATAGAAATCGAACGTAAGATGCATCATAAAGATTTTTTTATAAGAAAAAGCGATTGCTGCCTTTGGGCATCATCGATTTGAGTTGAGTCAGAAAAGAGTTTGAGCACGGTGTCTAGGTAAGTGACTTAGTGGGCGTAGCCCTAAATGTTGATGCATTTGTAAGTCAATAAAGAAAAATCGTATCAAGATGAGTTGCATAACTAGACTTCAAAAATAGTTGGACAGGGACTTCAAACGCAAGGCATTGCGGGGGATCATTGCGATCGGATGTGCGACAGCTCGACGCAACACATAGAATTGATAGTCCATACGAAACATAGGAAACGAGAAATGCAATTTTGAATCGCGTCGCATGCAGTGACTTTATTGAATGAATCACGTATGTATCGAATAAACGTATGCGATAAAATTTCAAGAACAGTTGCTAAAGATAAGTTCGATAGGGAGTACGAGATGGCAAGCATATGATTGAAATTTATCGGTCAGCTTTGTCCCAATTCTCTACCACTGGGCTTAGCTGAAATACATATATTTTTGGGATGCCTTGAATAAGTGTACGATCCAAATCAAGTTATATATTGAATTCAAATTGAGCTGCAGAAAAGACTGAAAGTTAATGAAAGCTTGCACGAGTGTTTGAAATGGAACAACGATAGTTGAGTGAGATCATGAAACGATCTAGAAAACACTTGGAATTGAGTGTTGGTTTCGGTTCGAGGACGAACCTTGTTTTGAGTGGTATATTATGTAATGTCCCACTCCACATGATACATTATGCTGAGTCGTTGACTCGAGTAGTCGCGTTGACCCGATTAAGTATCGATGCGAATCGATACAAGGGTTACCTTGTCCCGAGAAATGTATCAAGTTGGATCGATGTAAGTGTTAAGTTGGCCTGAGAGAAAGCATTGAGTCGGCTCGAAGATTCTAAGAAATCGAATCGACGTAAGGCATTAGTCTGATTCAGACAAGTATTGATTTTAGTTGGCTTCGTGTGCAGGCTATACGTTTATACTGAAATATAAGAGGTCGATATTTTATCTTATTTGAAATAGTGTCCGTAAAACCAAATCGTTGCCTTGCTACGGACTGAAGTATAGGCACGGTAGGCCGAATCGCTTGGATAATTCAACATAGCGCAAAGTGTTCGAATGGCTAAGTTAGAAGAGTTGGCCGTGCAACAAGTATAAAATCGAGCCGCATCGGCTCGGCAAAACGACAAGGCGTATCGGCTTAAGGTGGGAGGACTTTGACTTCTCTTTCCTACTCCTTCATGCCTAAGTAAAATATATCGTTGTATGCTAAATTAACCGATCGAGACCACGGGCGTGGCTCGATCGAGAGATGAACATAGTGTGTGTCAAACACTAGATAGAACAAATAAAATAAAATATACATCAAATATACGAGTCGCTATGGAACATTGAATATCACAAAGGCGAGTGCCTCGGTGTGCAAGCCATAAGAACATGGGATAACTGTATCGACAAGTGCCTCAACGCACGAGTTATTTCGTGCCCCCGTGTACGAGTTAGTATGCTAGAACATTGAAAGAGTATATCGGCGCGAGTGCCTCAGTGCACGAGCTATAGAACATTAAATACCCTATCGAGGCATACCTCAGTTACACGAGTCAGAGGAAAGGAACATACATTGAACATTAAGGCTTAAAACATGGAATTATGGTATCGAAGTATGATTCGCATGCACAAATCAAAAAATAAAGAACAATCATGTCAAAGCGTGCATACGTGCACGAGAATCACAAAAGATGGTTTCATTGTAAAGAGAACAGTTGTGGCATGAATGTGACGGAACTGTCAGATATGACATGATGTCTCGAAAATATTTGGGACCTTCGGGTTGTTCGATTGACGAACATTGAGTTGGGGCATGATGCCATTGAACATTGAAATGAAGCATGGAATATGAGAACATGGTAAGTTAAAATAAGAAATACGAGATGATACGAAGTGTGAGTCGCGGACTCAAGACTATGTTTGGTTGTTTGAATAAGACACGCGTTGCATGGTCGAATGGACTTGAGAAATGAATTGGAGATAATCTCTTGTGCACGGGTGTTCCTTCGAACGGGTGTTCGCTCGAACAGGTTTGTGCCGGGGCACCGAGACCGTTTGACCTAGAAGGGATGTTAATCTTTGATGGGCGCACATCTGTAAGACGACTAGCGATCCGTTATTGATGTAAAAAACTGCAAATAATGGTATAAAATGGTAAGTCTTTGGTTGTTGGGATAGCAACCCACCCCGTTAAGCGTCAGGCTACCCAAATTGAGAAAAGAAAAAGAAAAGAAAAGAAAAAAAAAGAAAAGAAAAAGAGAAACACCTTTAGTCCATTCTGGCGCGGATACGTCAACGACCTTCATATAGTTAAGGAACGATGAGTTGAAAGTACAGGATCACATATATCCTGTACATATAGATCCTGCATAGAGAGCACTCATAACATGACAGAAAAAGATGGTAGGCGTATTCACCTTACGTCGGTGCAAGGACAAATACGTCGAGTTGGTAAGAAGTCACGAAACAACACAAGATTGCTATTGGTTGCCTTCTTGCTTATGCGAATCGAAATAACATGCTTGCCATGATAACATGCTTTTTCTACTTTTGAATATGCCATGAAACAGATCCTAAGGAGAACATAGAAAGATTACTATATTGTATGCTTGCATGAATCAATACATAACTAAATGTTGGTTTGTTAAGTGGATCTTTGATCAGTACAGCGAGGACGAAAGTACTAATCTTCTACTAGTTTGCTAGCAGGTTCAGGGAATGGTCCACTCGTGGCAGAACTTCGCTTAATCGTGCTGAGGCATGGAATGCCGTAGCGTTTGAAGCGTGCGATCGCATTGACGCTCGGAATTGCAACATAATTGATGCGGCCGAGATATAGAAGGCATGATGTATAGAACGGTGAAATCCTTTGAGGGCAAGAGAGAACCTGAGTGTTGTAAGCTAATCTAGCAAATTCAGTTGGGTTATTGAAAGCCTTTGTAACCTCAGTTCATTTATCAATAAAGAGAATTATTTTGTATACTCTGTTTGCTTCCGTTGCTAATATCAAATCAAAGATAACTATTTGAGAACTTATCATCTTTCCTTGTACGAGTGTAACTCTAGACTCGTACGGCATCACGCCCAAACGAGGACGATGATTCGGATAAATCGATGTGAGGACGAGCGATTTTTCGGGTCGGACCGTGACACTGCCAGCCCTATGTCAGTCCTAACTTAATGTAGGACTGTCAGGGGGATGACAGTCCTACATGAAACTCTTTGTGAAGAGAGTTTCACATACAAACTCTCTTCATAGAGATTTTGTGTCAGGACTGCCAGTCTCATGGCAGTCTTAACTTAATGAAGGACTGCCAGGGGGCTGGCAGTCCTATATGAACCAATCTGTGAAGAGAGTTTCATACACAAACTCTCTTCACAGAGAAAACATATCCAAACATATCAACAACTAACTTTTCAAATACCACTAAATTATATCCAAATAACAACAAATTATATCCAAATAACAACAACCAAGTTTTAAAATAAGATCCAAATTATATCCAAGTAACATCCAAAATAAAATCCAAATTACATCCAAAATAAGATCTAAATTATGACAATCAAGTTTCCAAATAAGATCCAAACAAGTCCACATCAAAATAATTTAAACATCCAAATACAAACTAGTTATCGTGCTGGGCCTTCGTACGAGCCTCCATATTATGCATAAAGGAAAATTCGACCTCGTCGTCGATGCACTCCATCTCGCTGGCGATTGCGACACATTGCTCGCTTTGGCAACCTCCCTCGAAGTGATTTAGCCAATTCCTTCACCCTTTTAGACTATAAATGAAAGTATCAGTTAATTATGTCTTCAAACATGGAAATCTTAGGATGACTACAAATTCGGAACTCACCATCTTCACCAATGAAGCACACAAGATATTTTTGAAGGAAGAGGTCCCAGAGCTTCCACGACCATGGGACCCAGATTTCTAGGGTTCGACAACTTAGGATGTCCGACCTCCAAGAAGTACGGCATGTAGTCGTCGCTGCAGTCGGCCATCTCCTTCACCGGTTGTCTTTCATCTTCCTCAAGCACATACCGTTACCACTCGGAGTAGAAGTCGGTAACCCAGTCAAATTTTGCCGATTTGTAATTCAAGGTTGGTCCCGCACGGAGGCTCTAGCAACCTTAGTGTGCGCCTCGGCACAGTTTGTACGAAGCCAAACTGACGAAGTACTCGATCAGGCATGTACGGCTCCATGATTTCATAGCATACGATCATGCCATAAAATAAAGCAAATGGTTCCACATGGCGATTACCCTCCCATAAATCCCGGTATGGATGCCAAAATATCTGTAGAAAAAAGTTAACAGCAAAACAAATTAACATGAAAAAGTTAACAACAAAACAAATTAACATAAAAAAGTAAGTCAAAATTTGGTACCTCTTCTGGTACCAAATTATCTAGTACATCACGAATGGAAGCCAGTGTTTGAAAATTTTTAGTTTCCAGCTACGTTGGCCTCCATCGACACACTCTAGAAAGGTGGTCGCCATAATCTGGGTTCAGCTCACCCCGCCTATGCATCGAAAAGTGCTCGTATATCCATGCCTATACAATTTATAAATGGATAGTCAAAAATTAAACAACAAAATTTTGTATATGAGATTAAATTGTTAAAAATTTCCTTACATGGAGCAGAGTCTGGCATCCAGACATTGTCTTAGTACCGACACGGGATGCGATACCAAGCTCGCGGTAAAGATTGGCTAGTATACCGCTTACCTAGAATATGGCTTCTACGTCATCCACATCAGATAAATTCAAAATGTACCTAGCATGTATCGAGGTTCTGGACTTGTCCGGAATGCTAACCGATCCTAGGATGAAGAGGATGTACGCACAGGCCACCGGCTCTACGGTCTTATCATCATCGTCCTCCGTGTTTATGAAGTTCTCCACCAAAATAACAGAAGAATTTCGTAGGACTTCTAGAAGCCAGGCAGGGTTGTAAAACTGGTAGCCTCAACTCCAAGGTGATCTGAGACAAAATTGATGATCTTCTCATACTATTTAATAGATTTCTCATTGTTGTACAGTTCCTTGGTCATGATGCGCCCGATAACTGGCAGGTCCAGTATCTGATGGACGTCATCAAGTGTAATGGTCAACTCGCCTGCTGGAAGATAAAATATGTTGGTCTCCGAATGCCATCTCTCCACAAAGGCGGATATGAGGACACTGTCCATTGTCCTATACGCGTATCGAGCCAAATTATGCAAGCCGCTCGGTATGATCTTACTCTGGACGGCCTCCGATAAGCTCTCAAACCGCCAGGCCACAGTTTTCTTCACGTGGCTCACAGCCCTAAGCATACGCAATGTCCTCTGTATGTCGAACTATAGGAAAATATAAGAATTATGAAATACATATATATAGAGTAGACTAAATGGAAGCTTACAAACGTAATATACATACCAGATTCTTTCATATTTCATAAGCAATATGGTTGTCAAACGAAACCAACATTGAGCAACCGGCGGACGGACAGGCTCATGAGAAGGACCGGGCTCATGAGAAGGACCAGAACCGTCACGTGATAGGAGTCGGTCAATAGGCACGTCGTCGTCGTCATTGGAAGAAGACGGAGGACTAGGAGGAGCTCGTTGCTTCGACCGAGCAGGGGGAGCCGGTGGCTGCGTTCGAGACCGGCCAGTCGCTCCAGTGACTTTGCTTTTTGGAGCCGGTTCAAAAATTATAATCGATCTCTCGAGAGGACGGCCCGCAGTACATTCCTTGCGCCTTGACATGGTAGGCTGTATTCTCTTAGGAGCGGCCGGAGGACTGCAGGACAACATACAGTTATTAAATAATAGAAAAGAAAATTGTCACGACCCGCACCCTAGAGTAAGGGCACGAGAAGTGGGTACATCCAGCCAATGGCGCAGTATCGATGGTAGAAGCTGTCCTAGGTCAATCATCTAACAATATAAGGTACCTGTACAATATACACTCCGAATGGAGGTGACATAGCAGAATACAGTCTCAATCACATCTAAGGAAGAAAACGGTAAAATAGATAGATATATAAGAAATGAAATGAATCCACAGAGATACAACCAGATAATATTCTAAGTGTCTAAGATATCACAAATCCAGATAACATCTCAAATCTCAAATACAGTAATCCATAGAGTAAATACAATGAAAAGACATCCTAGATAAATGTGTGTCATCCACTACTAATGGATCCTGCTGGAGATCCAGGTCACAACAATCCTCTAGGGTAGTTCTATAATATGTGGTACAGGGTTCCTCATCATCCTCTGTAAAAAATTTAACAGGTCCAGTCAGGATGGGAGCGAGCACAATACATCTCATGTAAATCATAACAGGTTAGAAAATATAAACATGCTAGAGAGTAAGATACATGAAACTGAAGAACAATATGATATAAAAGAGAGGGAGAAAGCTGTAAGTAAATAGCTACAATATATAGAGAACTATCAGTGACTAGTGATGCAGAGTACAAGATAAACATGTGATTCATGACTATACTAAAGAGGTGATTCATGACTATACTACTTTGGAATTATTCACATGTTTAGTTCTACTCTCCCATCCCCAATCAATACATAAGGATCCATTCAAGTTACGTTAAGATTCATGACTATGTTACTGGCCCATAAAGGATGATTCAAGAGTAATTCATGAATAGATTCGTGAAGGCTCTGTGATTCATGAGAGTACAGGAATCACAAGCTGATACATAAAGATTCATGATAATAGAAGCATGAGATACATGATGTAAGTAAAACACATGAGACATGAGTATCTGATGCTCCCGAGGGGGATAACATCTCATGAAGGGATCCATATAGTACTAATTCGTGATACCAACGTGTCAGCATCAAGTAAAGTAATCTAAAGCATGAGAATATAATCCTAAACAAGATATGAAATGATCAGAGAATGTACTCGCCTGGTATCCTGAATATCTGAAGAGAATATACTGTCCGAGGAGTGGGGTCTGGCTCCTATAGAATAGTACAAGTCACTACATGTCCAAAATAGTAAAATAGACTACTACAATACATCTACATGCTGTCTAGGTCAAACTAGACTAAAGTCAACAATTGGTCAACTCTAGTCAACCACACTAGTCAAACTAGGTCAACTAGGTCAAGTCCTAGCCCAAACAAGTCTAACAACTCTCACCAGGCCTAACCAAGCCTAGGTTAGCACTCACACAATCACAAGGCAATGTGAACCACAATAATACATAATATAAAATAGATACTATATATAAATACATACCTTCATACATACATGCATATCCACATTACATACATATTTATATATATAGGCATATGTTACATCATGCATATTTACATAGTTACATAGATATACATTTATGCACATTTACATACATACTTTTATATATTATATATGTTAATATTCATTACAATGTATTATATTTTACTTATACCTTTGATTCATTCATTCATATATGACATTCATTCATGCATTTATACATTCATTCATTCATGTTATCACTATATACATACCTGATTCATGTATCCACACATACATACATGGATACACAACATACATGTATACATTCATACATGCTTATATTGCATACATGCATACATACATATCATGTATACATACATACATTGCATACATGCCTACATATATATCATATATGCATACTTGCATTCATTCATTCACCTATACATACATACATAGATGCATACATACATATTTGAATACATTATATACTTGCATACATTATATTTATATATGCATGCATACATATAATATATGCATACAAACTCATATATTTAACTTAAATATATGTGAATACATACATTACATTGATTGCATTCCTACATGCTTGCATTCAACCATATATATACATTAATGTAAAGAGGATACATATCATATATAAATCATTTCATTCATCAAACATATCATGAATTACATACTCTACATTCATTTAATATCCATGCTACATAGGCTCATAGGTTACACAAAATGTCTATGTCGTATAGTCACTCTTCTACTTAAAATCAATACTATACCAATTGGGTCTTCACTAAATTCTAGGATTAAAGTATGTCGTAGCCCTTCGTGTTAGCTTTTCGAAACTTTAAACGGATCGCATTTTCGTGTCCGGAAGCTCCCGAAATCGCAAAAACACCGAAACGCGTTTGTCTTTCGGACAGCTGACACTCAAATAATTTTACAAAAAGTTCCAGAATGATTTTGGCTTATTAAAATATATATATTTGGAAAGCTAATTTTGATACGGTTCTTTTAAAAAAAATGGGAGATTAAACGGAGTTCTAAGCTAAAAGTTATGACATTTCTAAGTTGCTTTGGTTAATAAAAACGTGGATGAATATTATGATGAATTTGAGTTGTTTTGGACAAAAAAAACACATGTAGGCCAAGATACTTGGATACCAACATAGGTATCCAAATAAAACTCATTCTAACCATCGTAATTAAGATCAATCCACTCTCTAACCATTCTAAAACTGAATTTAAATATCTATTTAAACTATTATCATACATACATACACATGGGGTGTCCTCATTTGGGATCTATCAAGTAGGACACAAGACACATATCTAAAATCCTCAAGAGAGCTCCAAATGGCCTCAAATTTAAATCTAAAGTGCATGAGGATGGATCCTACGGATTCAAAACTAATTTATATGCAAAGAAAATCGATTTAGAGGATGGATTTTACCTATTGGGAGTGGAATCCCAATGAAATCCTTTAGGACACGGCTCCGATACGAAGATCCCTCAAAGTGGACACTCCTTATTGCACTTCTCTTCCAATCCTTGGTAGCACCCTTCCCTTGGAGAATGGAAATGATTGAGGAAAGATTTGGTGAAGGAATGATTTGATTGGGAGATCAAATCAAAGGGAAGGCTCTCTAAAATTAGGGAAGAACAAAAGAAAAATAAAAGAGGCAAGATTGTAATGAATGAAATGAATCATTCTTCCCTAAAGGTGGCTGCCATAAAGAGTCCATTAGGACTAATGGAAAATGTCCTAATTGCCCCTCTCTAGTCTCATATGGTTAAGTCAAGACTAGGTTCAAGTTTGGGGTCAAAGGATCTAGTTTTGAGTCTCTAACTTAACCATTCTAACATGATAAAAATTAGTCTAACTAACTTAAATATTGGGTTTTGTGGGCCATGCTTAACTTAATATTGGGTCTCATCTAGAGTTTAAGCTACCCGGGTTACACTACAAGTCGGAACGAGACGAAACTTAAACCCGACTAAACAAATCCAATAAAAATAATATTAAAAATATAAAATTTTCCCAAAATATTAAAATATGAAAAATAACCAAAATCATAATACATCAATTTAAATATTATTAAAATAATCTAAAATTCACCAATTAATCAAAATCCTAAATAATTTAAAAGTCACAAAATGACCAAAATACCCTCAAGCTAAAATGTGGTAGTGACAGAAATAAACAACAGGAAAACGTAATGTTAAAAAGTACAATATTGAATCAGGACTGTCAGAGTTTTGGCAATCCAAATGTTAATGAGGACTGCCAGACTCCATGCAGTCCTATTTCACAAGAGGACTACGGTCTGCCTGGCAGTCCTACTTAACATTAGGACTGCCACAATCCTGGCAGTCCTAATATTGTCAGCCATGACTGTAGCAGCCGAAAGGCCACAACGACACGATCCTTTGTCGTGTTCTAGGGTTAGGATTTCAAGAAAAATGTGAGAATTATCGTGTTCGATAAATCCATTCATGAACCCTAAAGTGATTCTAAACCTAATTTATCAAAACTTTTTAAAGAATTAACAAAGATTCTTTGAATTTGAAAAGAATGTAGAAAAATATAGAAGAAATTAGGGAAGAACATACCTAGACTCTGATGATGGTTTGGACTTGTGTGCCATCTTTTGGATTTAAAGTCTCTTGGAATGTAGAAGAAATTTTGAAGGAAGAATTTGGAATGGAGTGGTGGAGAAGAGAGTGGGGTTTTAGGGTTTTGGAGATTTTGGAAGAGAGAGAAAGGAAAAGAGGAAATAAAATGAAAATGAGTGTTTGGGGGGGGGGGTTGGGCTAGCCCCAAGCAACTTTTGGGCAGCCCCCAGTAAAAGTTCCACCTTCTTGGGCTGCCCCCAAGTAAGGGCTAGCCTCAAGTAAAATTGGTAGTGCCCTTAGAGAAAGCCTTTCTTTATCCTTCTTCTCCAAGTTCTTGAAGAACTACTTCTAGCTACAATATGTTATCAACACCATCTACCACAAAGGCTAATGGCCGACGATTTTTCTCGAAACAAAAATGAGTAAATAAATCTCATTTTCTTTAGATCTAACCTTCTTTTTTCTATAGACAACAAATTTCGCATAAAAACATGCAAATGTTCTTTAATAACACAAACTGCACATAGATAACCAGCATCCTCGTGGCTTAGCTGTCCAACATCCATGTGACAAGCTAAGTTCTACAACGGTGGCAGCCCTGGCCCAGGGAAGGCTGAGAGACAGCACAGGGCCCCAGACGAGAGAGTACACCAATATGGATCTATTTATAATAGAACTAGTATGAACTAGTATATATCATGTGCCTTTCTTAACAAAAAATATTGTGGTGTAGTGATTATAATGTTAGACTTATACTTTATAGGTACTTAGTTTGAATTTTGGTGGCAACAAATTTTTCTTATATTTATACTTTTTTACATTATGTATAGGAGGCCATGTTAGAAGTTTCGTCTCGGGTCCCATCAGCTCAGGGTCGGCCATGTTCTTCGAGAACTAATGCGGCCCTCGATACAATTGCTCTTTGCGGCAAGCGGCTTCTTGGGAGCTGTCGCAGCTCTTTGCAGTTCGTGGCTTATACAGTTCCCCAGGGATTGCTGCACCTATTTGAAGCATCAACGTCGCAGAAACTTCCAGAAGTAGTACCATGGGGGTATCATATCCCACTCCTAGAATATGACAAGCCGAGTACGTGACAAACATCCCAAGGCTATGTGACATGCGAATACACCAGTACCCTTATTCGCGATTGTCGCTTGTAAGGTTCTAGGATATGTTTACCATGGATAATCTATTGCAATAAATAATTAATAAATATGGAAAAGAAGCATTTTAAAAACAAAAATTTAGAATTTACTATTCTACCCAACTACAGCTATTAACCTGAACATATATTAATACGTATATATCTTAATTGGTGATGAGTAGAAGATAGAAATCCAATATGCTACCTTCAATTCCAGCAACTCGTTCTTGTTCTCCAGCTCCAAATCAAGATACAATAATAGCCTTCTCAAATTCATTTTCTCAGATCTAGTGAACAATACTAGGTCGTCAAATGACATGCAAGTGCCAGACAAATGACGAGAAAATAAAACAAAACAAAACAAAACATACAAATGTGATTAGAAAAGAATAACTCGAAAATAGTGCCATAATATAAAATTTGTTTATTTAAGAAAATCTAGTAGTAAACGATGTAAAGTGATTGAGGTATAACTTGGATATCTTGACTTCAATTAATATAATACTCTATGTCCACCATTGAACAAATACCTTCACATAATAAAAGTTGATTATGAATAACTTTGATGCATTTTTTTTTTTTTTTTCTTATTCTGGTATTTCTTTTGTGGTTGAGAAAACTTGTAGCAAAATTCTTGCAAGTAAAATTGTCTTAAAAATTAGAACAATGTCTATATAAATCCTAAAGATAAGATGACAATAGGATCCATACTTGGAGGTTTTCCATGCCATAGAAATTATAAAGGGTTCCACAAACAAATATGAATTGCCTTTTTTTCTTTTTTAATTCCACACACAAATGGGTGGGTCAAACCTTGCCGGCCCCTCGAGGGTCAATTCCAATACCACTGGACTATAGAGCTCAGAGAAATATGAATGTTTATTGAAGTTGTAATAAATAACAGAAAGTCCATCCTAGAAAATTCAGGAAGAAATCCATTTTTAAACAGAAGTGCAATTGTCTTCTCCATCTGGAATTTCTCATCCTTCCAAAACAAAGGTACTATCTCTCTCTAGTTTCTCTCCCTACTTTCTCTCCGTTAGTGTTATAAATAGTTGAGCTGTGAACAACATAGAGTGAGAGTTTTATTGCTCATGGAGTGTTTGAGGAAATGCAAATGTGGACTCCACTGATCACAGTGTTTGTGAAAGCATCATATTTATTTGTAGTTATAGGCATCTTTGCAGAATGTGCAGTCAATGAGTCGATTGCCCACAATATGTTCGACAAGATTCACGAGTAGAATAGTTCAGAAAATATGAATGTGGAGTCCGGAGTTCATCTGTGTTAAGGTCTTTGAACAGATTTTTATTTGCTTATTTAGGGTCTGCTTGGCAACGGTGTTTTCACCGATTTTGGGTGATTTTTGAACCGGCCGAAGTGTTTAAAAAACTCATGCTTGGTAAGTTTTTTGAGGCACTGATTTTCGTCAGCTCAAAAACCTTCCAAAACCGATGTAGTGTACTTCATAAAAGCCCCAAATCGACGAGTTTTGAGAGTTATTATTATTTTATTCCATTTATATCCTCACCAAAAAATATAATTATAACTACTAATTGTAAGAATTTATGTCCCACATGTTAATACAAATTGATATAATGGTTAATTTCTTTATGGGAGAAAATACATTTGTTAATTAATTGTATTTTCTTTATGGGAGAAAATACATTTGTTAATTAATTGTATTTTCTTTATGGGAGAAAATACATTTATTGGAATATAGGAAAGAGTCCTCTCTCACACCTCAACGAATAGACACACACCCATTTGTTGTCTAGAACCTTTTGGGAAGAGTTGCAATCCTTTTGAATGAATACAATGAATCATTGAAATGAAAAGACACATCATTTAGATGTGTATAAATTGAGTCTTGTTGTTCCAAAGAGGAATATAAATCCATAATTGTCATCTTCCCAAATTAAGGAGTTGGTGAAAGAGAAACAATCTTCAGATATCAAACTTCTCGATAAAGTTACGAAATAGGAGTTGATGAAAAGAAACAATTGCATGACAAGTCTCAAGCCATAGATGTCTTAGATATCTATATCAAGGAAGTCGAAAAGCAATTAAATAGAAAAGTCAAAATAGTAAGATCTGATAGAGGTAGTGAATATTACGGAAAATATAATGAATCGGGTCAATGCCCAGGCCCATTTGCTACTCCTTGAGAAACTTGGTATTTGTGCCCAATACACTATGCCAGGTACGCCTCAACAAAACGGAGTTGCCGAAAGACGCAATCATACCTTACTTGACATGGTTAGGAGTATGTTAAGCAATTCAACCTTACACATATCATTGTGGATGCATGCACTTAAAACTGCTGTTTACATTCTAAACCTAGTAAGGCAGTTCCAAAGACACCTTTTGAACTGTGGACCGGAAGTAAGCCCAGTTTAAAACATTTACATATTCGGGGGTGTGTAGCAGAGATAAGAATATATAATCCACATTAAAAAAATTGAATTTTAGAATGATTAGTGGTGACTTTGCAGGCTTATAGGTTATTTAGAAAAATAAAAGGGTATGGGTTTTATTGTCCAAACTATAGTACGAGAATCATAGAATCCGATGATGCAAAATTCCTAAAAAGTGACGAAACTAGTAGGAGCAATGAATCTCGAAAAATGGTTCTTAAAGGAGTTAGGGTACAAGTACCAATGGTACATTTGCCTTCAACTTTTCAACAAGTTGTTCCTGTGGATATTGTACCAAATAATAACCAAGGACAACGCATTGATGATATTGCACCACAAAATAATATTAATAATGACCATAATGAGGTTGAAATAAATCATGAAGAGGTTATTGTTAATAATGAACAAGTTGTCACACATGAAGCTGAAGTAGAACAACCACAACAGATGGAATTAAGGAGGTCTCAAAGACAAAGAAAATCAGCCATCTCGGATGACTTTGTGGTTTACCTACAAGAATTAGTTTATGATATAGGAATTGAAAATGATCCAATAACATTTTCACAAGCTATAGAATGTGCCAATTCTAATAAAATGGTTTAATGCCATGAAAGAAGAGTTGGAATCAATGACACATAATAAAGTCTTGGATTTAGTAGAATTGCCTATAAATTCGAAAAGAGTCGGTTGTAAATGGGTCTTTAAGACCAAACATGACTCAAATGACAATATTGAACGACATAAAGCCATATTAGTAGCCAAAGAGTACACTCAAAAGGATGGTATTGATTATAAGAAAACCTTCTCTCATGTTTCAAAAAAGGATTCCCTTAGAATCATCATAGCATTGGTAGCTCATTATGATCTAGAGTTATACCAAATGGATGTGAAAACAACATTTCTAAATGGAAATTTAGAAGAGGAAGTTTATATGGACCAACCAAAAGATTTTCTGGTTGAGGGCAAGGAACATATGGTCTGTAAACTAAATAAATTAATTTATGGACTTAAGCAAGCTTAACGACAATGATATCTTAAGTTTAACGATATCATCACATCTTTTGGTTTTAAAGAAAACATCGTTGACCGGTGTATATACCTGAAGATCAGTGGAAATAAGTTCATATTTTTGTTTTGTATGTTGATGATATATTGTTGGCAAGTAGTGATCTTAGATTGTTGCACGAAACCAAGAAATATCTTTCTAAGAACTTTGAAATGAAAGATATGGGTGAGGCATCTTATGTGAATATAAATATTCCAAGATCAATCACAAGGATTGTTGGGCCTCTCTCAAAAAGAATATATCAATAGAGTTATTCAAAGATATAAAATATGTAATTGTAAAGTTGGTGTAATGCCAATTCAGAAGGGGGATAAATTTAGCCTTATGCACTGTCCTAAAAATGAATTGGAGCACCAACAAATGTATTTTTTTTCTTATGCATCTTTAGTTGGTAGTCTTATGTATGCTCAAACTTGTACAAGACCGGATATTAGCTTTGCAGTTAGTATGCTAGGCAGATACCAAAGCAATCCTGGAATTGAACATTGGAAAGCTGCAAAAAAAGTTCTCAGGTATCTACAAGGGACAAAGGACTACATGCTCACATATAGAAGATATGACTACCTTGAACTCATCGGTTACTCAGATTCGAATTTTGCTGGATGCATTGATACCAGAAAATCAACTTTTGGTTATTTGTTCCTATTGGTTGGAGGAGCAATCTTATGGAAAAGTGTGAAGCAGAGCATCATAGCTTCGTCTACTATGGAAGCAGAATTCGTGGCATGCTTTGAAGCCACAATTCAAGCTTCATGGCTGCGTAATTTATTTCAGGACTTGGAGTTGTCGACACTATTACCAAGCCGCTGAAAATTTGTTGGGATAATACAACAACAGTCTTCTTTTCTAAGAACAATAAATATTCTAAGGGTACCAAACACATGGACTTGAAATATTTATCTGTTAAAGAAGAAGTTCATAAACAACGAGTATCCATAGAACATTTGAATACAAAACTTATGATAGCAGATCCACTTACTAAAGGACTACAACCGAAGACCTTTTATGAACATGTTGAAAGAATGGGTCTTATGTGTAGTAAGAATTGAAAGCCATTATTGTAATCATTATGTAATATGTTCTATGTGATTTGAGATCTCATTAATATATATTTTTGAATTATTTTTTCTGGTTTTCCAAATATTGTACAAGTAATGGTTCGGATAAATGCTGATCAGGAATGTCTTGTTTAAGACTCTAATGTTAGACTAGAATGTTAAACTTTTAACTTATATATCATATTGATTGATGTTCTAAGTATGTAGTACATGGAAGGAAAGTATGTCTCTTAATCGACTGACAACCGCCATGACTCACCTTAGTAAATCTGTCACTATGATATTTAAGAATTAACCGTATCAAGATTTAAACTTAAGGTTCTATCAATTGTCTTATCATATTGGCCAAGTGGGAGAATGTAAGAATTTATGTCCCACATGTTAATACAAATTGATATAATGGTTAATTAATTGTATTTTCTTTATGGGAGAAAATACATTTGTTGGAATATAGGAAAGAGTCTTCTCTCACACCTCAACGAATAGACACAGAACTTTTTGGGAAGAGTTGCAATCCTTTTGAACGAACACAATGAATCATTGAAATGAAAACATTATTTAGATGTGTATAAATTGAGTCTTGTTGTTCCAAAGAGGAATAATCAATCCATAATTATCTTCTTCCGAACCCTACCCTTTTTCCTCTTTCTCATCTTTGTTTCTATTCTACTTCCTCCAAACTACGACTACTCAACTACTTCCTCTGGTGAGTTTTAAAATATTGTTTTTTTCTATACTTTCTTCTATTTTCATTGACTATCTTCATCCAGACGATCATTCTTATAAATCATATTTGGTTATTGTCGAAGTCGAATACTGTATGATACACATCCATAAAGATATCTCCAAGAATAATGTATCAAGAAGACTTCGGTATTAGAAATATAACTTTGGAAGAGATTTTGTTTATATATAGACATATAGGTAATTTTATTTTTGTAAAAGAATTTCAGAACCGCTCGTTAATAAATGACTAAGCATGGGATGAATTGGTTTAAAAGTTGCTACTTAAAACCATCAAAAATTGGACCCTTGTAACCGCCACTCTAAAAATCCCTCATAACCGCTATCCCAACAATTGGCAAGCAGACCCTTAAAAAAATCTTTTGGGTCTTTGGTTCTGATATGGGGGAACGAGGATTTAGGTTTTTACTAGATTTATTGTTGAGGAGTATTAGTTTGAGTTATTCAATTTGGTACAATGAAATAGTTTTGGGTTTAAGATTTTTAGAACAAACTCATTATTTTTTCCTATGCCCAATAGGTACTTGGTTTATTTCGATGTGTACAAACAACTTTCGTTGTTTCTAGCTTAGCTATGTCGCAGATACATTAGTACGGCAATATGGTGAAGACAGTCACAACACAAATTTTGGGATGTCATGGTGTATTTTGGAGTGACTATGCAGCATCTAATATTTCTGGCATGGACATGACACCCATTGTAGAGTGCCCATGCTTCATAGTATTTTTTTTCAATACATAAGTGGAACACAATTAATGATGTCTGTATAGTATAACAACTTCCTCTTCTTTTTAATTTAGCTATGTTGCACGAACATGAATAGGACATGTTACAACACTGCAGTGACTACAAAATTTTGGTGTGTGCTAGCCTGCTAGTGTATTTTGGAGTGTCTATGTCATATCTGATATGTGTTTATCGCGGACACAACAACACTTTTTGGAGTGACTGTGCTTCCTAGTATTTTTTGCCCTCAATACCAAGTGGAGCTTGATTTAGTTTGATGTGTAGCGTAAAAAAACTTTTTCAAGTTAACAACGATGAAATGCCCATCATTCTCCTAGGAGAGACCTTCAATGACCAAATTAGTATACAACCTTGAACTTGGATCTATTATCTTGATTATTCCTTGTAGAATAGATTGGTCTTATCACAAGAGTTTCATAACCAATATTATAAATTTTATGTTTTGCATGAGGAATATCGGTCAGTAGTATCTACCAGTCCATTAGGATTTCATACCCATTATATGAATATGAACTGAAATTCCAGGGTTTTGGGTTTAGAAGTTCTAGTACAAATTGATTTTTTTTTCAACCCCCACTTTATTTAGCTTGATGCAAGTATAGCATAAACAACCTAAAAGGTTGCTTAGCTACTCTGCACGAAACTAATATGACATGCCACGAGACAGTCACGACATGCAAGCTTATTGGAGGCGGATGCCTATGCCTTTTAGGGGCATGGCGCCTAGGCCACAAGGATTTAGGAGGCTTGGTACCGAGTCGGTTGCCTAAACACGAGGCCCCGCCTCAGCCCGTCTCACATTAATGAAAACCCAGCCTATGCTCATTTAACTTTTAAGTTGGAAACGGGACCTAACCCAGATAAAAGTTCGAAAGAACTCCTGATTCAGCACCATCACCCCTGGTTTCTTTGCCCTAAAATTTTAACTTCACTTCAATGCCCTCTCTTTTCATTTCCAACCTCGACTCCAATGTTCGTAACTTACTTCGACTTTGATTCGTACTCTCACTTTCTTTGCCTCTATTTTCTCAGTTATTGTTCTCTAACAACATCCAGTCTTGGTGGTTGACCTCCGAACTTTGATAAATGTCTCTTCTCTCTCCTCTCAGACTCTCTCCCATTTCCTATTTTTGCCTGTATAACTAAGATTAGACAAATATGGAGGGGATTCGATGGGCACCATGAGTGTCTTTATGGAACAACATAAGAAGACACCAATGAACAAAGTCCAAAAGCTTACATCAAGTATGAATATTAAAAAAAGATTAAAACCCCACAATACTAAGCCACTGGTTTGTCCTAACCTATTACAAGAAAGCGTGTTCCATTGCACGAAGCTACCGCTTAAGCAGTGTCCGTGGAGGGTCAAGATGTACGCCGTTTTACCCCCATATATATGGAGAGGATATTTCCATTACTCGAACATACATCCTTCTTGATACAAGCAACAAGTCTTACCGTCGCGCTATGCAACATCCTCCCCGAATTTGTCCTAACCTACATACTGCACACTCCAGATTTGTCCTAACCTACTGCGCACCCCAAATTTTAGTCTTGAGGCCAAATTCGGGGAGTGTGCAGTATGTAGGTTAGGACAAATTCGGAGTGTATGCAGAATGTAGGTTAGGACATCTTTTTTAGTTTGTTTGCAGTATACTAAAAAGATTTGGAGTGTTTAGTACATCTTTTTTTAGTCTTGAGGCCAAATTCGGGGAGTGTGCAGTATGTAGGTTAGGACATCCTCCCCGAATTTGTCCTAACCTACATACTGCGCAGCCTTACTTTTTTTAGTTTGTTCTACTTGCACTGAAATTTCATATTTTAGGATTTGGATTTTAGTTCTTTAGTACAAACAATTTTTTCCAATGCCCAATTGTAAATTGATGCAACTTGATGTGTGTATACTGTTTAGTATAAAAAACTTTAATTTCTTAATTTATGTATGTTGTATTAAAGTCCTGCCACTTCACGAAAACTCTAGGGTTGTAGTGAGAGTTGAGTATCAACACGGCCCCGCAAGTCGAATGCCGATTTTATGAGTTGAGAGCTGGATTCACGCAGTGGTATTTTCTGGAAAAAGAATCCCCTTATAATGGTGCAATAGACAAGATTTGATCTGAGGTTGCTTTGATACCGTGTTAAAGTTCAAATTTGTTGTGTCTGGCACAGAGACACCATCCATTTTTGGAGTGTAATACTTCCTAGTAATTTGACAAAACTTCTTTTGTCGGTCATTTCCTTCTGATGGTCATTTCCTTCTGATTGGGCTGTACGGTGCTGAAATGGAGGTCATCAATTTGGGAAAAATGACAAGGTACCAATGATGAAATGCTCATCTTGCTCACAGAAGATATCCTGTTATGATCAAATGAGTACACAACCTCAAACTTTGAGTTATAATTTTGATTATTCCCTGTGGCATAGTTTTGTCTTACTACAAGAGGTTCATGTTGGCTATTGGTAATTGTATTATGGATGAGGAATGTAATAGGTTAGTATCTATTTGTCCATTATGGTTTATGAACTAATATTATTACTGTTGGAGGATGCTTCTGCTGCCGGATCCGGCTCAGCAACCCGTCCCGATCTGCCTCTTCGTCTACATCTGGAGCTTGGGCTTCATCCTCCTCTTATCCGGTGATGCCCCGAACAACCTGCAAGAAGGTTACCGAGAATGTCTGCACTTTCTAGTTTTTAGGTTTACTAGATTCTGATAGTATAGCAGAGGTTCCTGGTTGATTGTTTTTTCAGATGTATGACTAATGGAAGTATAGACCTTTGACCGGTCCCATTACTGTTTTTTAACTTTTGAGACACCTTAAGACAATCTGGATGAGGTAGGTATCCTCTCTGGTTTAGGACTTTTAGTAAGACATAAGCCTCGTTCTGGGTTCTATCTGCATAGCTAGCCAAATAGCGACGAGAGTGATTTTTTTTTTTTTTTCCTTTTAAGGGGTTTTCTGAAAATTACCCTTTGGAAATATGCCAACAAGGTAGTTCTGCCCTTAGAAGCCAGAAGCGGGGACGGAAGCGGGGGCGGGGGCAGGAGCGGGAGCGGCGGAACGCGACTACTTAGAAGAGTCTAAAGTTGGGAGCGTGCGCTAATAAAAAAATTATGTTTATTAATTATTGTTATCAAAATATATAAATATCTTAATATTTATTAGAATTTATAAAATTCAGTTCACAGTTACAGAGAGATCATTCGTATGTTGATTTTTTATGATGTCGGGGTAAATAATTTTTAGTTTCTTGGTACTTTGATAAATGTGTATTAAAAATCTTCTAACTTTCTTTCCAAAATTTATGTCTTATTTTAAAATTATGGTCATATTATGGAAATCGCTCATGTCCTCGGAGAAACGTGCTCCCGTCACTGGAGAAACGAGCTCCCGTCGTCGGAGAAGCGAGCTCCTGTCGTTGGGGAAGCGAGCTCTTAATGAGCTCCCGAGTAAGAACTGCCGAATCGAGATTCTTACTGAAATTCGTTGACCTTTTAGGAGTTTCTGGCTTCTAAGGTTCTGCCATCTACCTATTTGCCAATCGACCTTCTGGGTTTAAGAATATGCCAATAAGGTAGTTCTTGTTGGTGTTTTTGCCTTTAGACTAGGAAAGTTAGTCCCACATCGACTACACCAAATGGTGAGTATCTCAATATAATGCATTGTTTGTGTTGAGGTATGCACATGAGGTATGGTAGGACACAAGTGGTTGCCATGTGGGAGTACTTTCCTAGAAGGAAAAATGATTAATTTCAATAAGGATGTAAGTTGATTTTTGTTGTTCAGACTCGGACTCGGACACGGACTCCAGGATACCTCGTGCATGCACGGGTGTGTGTTCGGGGGGTAGGCGTAGACTGACACTCGACTATGCTGATTGTGGGATGATGTAAAATATCAAACTCTATTTTAGAGTATTGGTTTTTTAGTCCCACATCGGATAGAAAAAATGGTGAAGTCTCACTACACTTTATAAATAGAGCCTCCTGGCCTCCTTTCTAAGATGCACCAAAGAAGAGAGTTAAGGGAGTCAGTAAAGTCCAGGGAGCTCGTTCAAGTCACAAAAATTTGACTAACGAGCGTTCCAGAAGTTCTTTGAGAACTTGCTGGTTCCTGGAAGCGGATCGTATAAAGACTAATTTTGCTTTGAGCAACGGTGATCTGCATCACCCCAGCAAAGCTGCCTTTCTCTTTCTTCTTTTATTCTCTTCTTTACTTGTAACACGTTCTATCCCATTTAAGAGGAAGAACGAGATCTTCTCTGATCTAATCAGAGACCTTTTGTGGGCTTTCATCGCTGCTGCTACGAAATTTATTTGTGCCTTCCTAGGAGTGTTATACTTGATTTCGTCCCTCTGAATTCTTCGGGATCTCAGTTGTGCACCTTCTTTGAAGTGTTGCCAAAATTTGTTCTTCCATCTAAGATCTGTTTTGGGACTAACAATTTCAAAGCAAGAATTAGATCCGATGGAGAACAACCGTGCAAACCTTCTTAACACAAGTTTTAACAAAATT
Source organism: Iris pallida (assembly GCA_029216955.1). Taxonomy (NCBI): domain Eukaryota; kingdom Viridiplantae; phylum Streptophyta; class Magnoliopsida; order Asparagales; family Iridaceae; genus Iris; species Iris pallida. The sequence goes on from JANAVB010006400.1 coordinate 445,518, forward strand.
GAGAAGTTTGACGGAGAGCATTCCAACGTCTGGAAGAGAAAGGTCGGCCTTAATCTTCAACTCGTGAGTGTTGACTACGTGTGACAGATCCTGAGCCTTTAATTCCAGAAGGTGAAAATGCTCGAAGGGTCGCTGAGGCTACTGCTCTGCAATCCAAGTGGAGGAGAGATAACAACCTTTGCAAGTTGCTTACCTTAAACTCTATGGAGGACTCTCTAGCAGAGTCATACAGCAAGACGGTCCATGCTAAGGACGTCTGGGAGTATGTAGTGAATCTCTACAAGGCATATGAGAACAGGAACGAGATCCACGTGATCGAAAAGGTCTGGAAGATGCGATTTGAGGACGACAAGACGATGTTGCCTCAAGTCAAAGAATTTCTCAAGTTACGTCAGAAACTTGAGGATGACGGCATACCCTTGGTCGATGCTTTCGTCATCGGGGGTATTGTCGTAAAGCTCCCACCTGGGTGGAGTAATTTTATTGCGGACATGTCCCGCAAGAAGATGGAGGTGGATCTTGAACGCCTCTTGCATTGGATTCATGTTGAAGACGAGCGGAGGGCTCAAATTAAAGTGGACACCTTGTCCAAACAAATGGCTGAGGCCAATCCGGTGCAAGCTGGAGACTCCAGAAGGAGGCAAAAGGCTCCTTACAACAAAAAGAGGGACGTTCACCAACTGAAGGTGAAGTCGGCTCAGTTCAAGCCAAAGTCCAAAGCACCTGGGACCCTTGTTAGCAATCACCCGAATAAAACTCGTATTATACGCAAATTTTTCCGTATCTTTCATAAACGTATAATACTTGCGTACTTTTGATAGATCCAAATGAGTACATAAATTTTAAGCATGTGAAATTTTAAACATGTTCTGTATAAATTATTGACAAATTTGGTACAATAAACATGCTAGGAACCTGTTTAATTAATCAAATTTGACAATATATTTAAGAATGTAAAGTTTCTAACCTCAATATTTTTATTTTTTGAACATTTGACCGAATTTTTGAACATATTTTATTTGCACTGAGCCGATTTATACTCGTACTTTTGCCGTCCCGAATTTTTTCTGTTTGCCGAATTGCTAACAAGGCTTGGGACTTGTTTCAACTGTGACAAGAAAGACCACTGGAGAAAAGACTGCAAGAAAAAATTCAAACAGAAAGAGCAAGGTGAGGCTAACTTTGTTGCTATGATTGCGCAGGTTAACTCAGCCAGTGTTGACACAGATTGATGGATAGATACTGGAGAATCCTGTCATGTTTGCTCAAAGAATGAGTGGTTCACCACATACAAGCCTACATCTGAGAAGGTTATGGTGGCGAACCAGACACAAGCTGAAGTGAAGGAGATCGGAACGGTGGTACTGCGACTGACTTCGGAAAAGTTGATGACGCTTCAGGCTGTAAAACATGTACTAGCTATAGCCAAGAACCTGGTCTCATGAAGTCTGTTCTGCAACGCAGACTTGAGGATGGACATTACCGCTGGTCAGGTGGTTATGTCTTATAAAGGAACATACTTCAGAAAGGCTTATTATATCGGAGGGATGTTCAAACTTCAACTTGTAACTCCAGTTGAGATAATAAATGCAGTCTCTATTTCTGATTATTCTCTTGAGTTGTGGCATAATAGACTAGGACATGTTTATTGTAAAAGAATAAACAAGATGTCTTGTCTATGACTTATCTCCAAATGTGGGGGTAAGGAATTGGAGAAGTGTGAGGTCTGTGCGCAGACGAAGATCACCAGAAAACCGTTCAAATGGATAAATCGAAGTACAGATCTTCTGGAGTTGGTACACTCAGATATCTGTGACTTCAAGCAGTTCTCCACAAAGGCCGGGACGAAGTATTTTATTACTTTCATCGATGATTTCTCAAGGTACGCGTTCGTTTATCTGTTCAAGTCTAAAGATGAAGCATTTGAGAAAATTAAGAACTTCTAAGCTGAAGTCGAACGTCAAACCGGACAACAACTCAAGAGACTCAGAAGTGATCGAGGTGGAGAGTATAGGTCTCATGAATTCGCATCGTTTTGTAGAGAACATAGAATTGTCAATGAGACGGCTGCTCCGTACTTCCCTCAATCAAATGGTGTTGCAGAAAGGAAGAACAGAACGTTAACGGAGATGATTAACTCAATGCTATTGACTGTGGGTCTTCCAAATTGTTTTTGGGGCGAAGCAGTGCTTATGACTACTTTCATTCTGAATAGAGTACCGTATGCAACTTTCGATGTCACTCCTCATGAACTCTGGTTCAAGGTCAGACCCAACTTGAATGTTATTCGAGTGTGGGGGTGTCTGGCGTATGTGAAGCTTCCGGATTTGAAGATTCAGAAGCTAGGTATAAGGACTAACAAAGACAATCTTCCTGGGTTATGTCGATAAGAGTGATGCTCGGAGATTCCTTTATATTGAATCTAATCATATTATTGAGTCTCACGATGCAGAATTATTTGAAGATAAATTTGCAAGGCACAAGAACATTGTTCTCGCGGATATTCCGGAGAACAGTGTGAGTGCACAAGAGGCTGAAGTTCCTTACAGAGATGTAGTCCAAGAAGAAGTTGTTGTAAGAACAACTGTTGAACCAGAACTCACAGAATCTGTTTAAGCGAGTGAGGAGACATAAGGACTTCGGAGAGGATTTCGTCACCTATTATGTGGAAGCAGATCCGCTTACCTACGATGAGACGATGAAGACCAGAGACGCTGTCCTCTGGAAGGAGACTATTAATGATGAGTATGACTCGAAAACCTCTAACAACACATGGGTATTGGTCGATCTGCCTGAAGGAGCAAAACCAATCGGATGTAAATGGATCGTCAAGAAGAAGATGAAAGCCGATGGAACTGTTGACAAGTTCAAGGCTAGGTTGGTAGCCAAGGGGTTTTCTCAAAAGCAGGAGATTGATTATTTAATTGACACATATGCTGCAGTAGTACGGATGACGACCATCAGGATGTTGATTGCTCTAAGTGCAATTCACAAGCTAGTTATTTATCAGATGGATGTTAAAACTGTTTCCTAAATGGTGAGTTGACCGAAGAGATTTACATGCAATAGCCAGAAGGATTCGTCGTCAAGGGCCTCGAAGACAAAGTCTGCAAGTTGGTAAAATCTTTGTATAGTCTGAAACAAGCTCCCAAGATGTGGCATGAGAAGTTTAATAAAGTCATAAGATCAAACGGCTAAAGGGTCAGCGAAACAGACAAGTGTGTGTACACAAAGTTCATCGACGGAAGAGGAGTTGTTGTTTGTCTGTACGTGGACGACATGCTGATTTTGGATACAGATCTAGCAAGTGTCACTAAGACAAAGAAGTTCCTCTCGTCTAAGTTCAGCATGAAAGACTTAGGGGAAGCTGATGTTATCATAGGGACAAAGATCATCCAGACGAAAACTGGAGTGACATTGTCACAGTTTTATTACATTGAAAAGATGCTCACACGCTATAGATATCATGATCTTCCAGGGATAGATATACCGTATAGGTGTGACAAGAAGCTAAAGCCAAATCTAAGGAAAAGCGTCAGACAGTTGGAATATTCAAGCATTATCGAAAGTTTGATACATGCGACTACTGCCACAAGGCCTGGTACAACTTTTTTTATGAAGATGCTGAGTCGGTTCACGAGCAATCCAGGTGTGGAGCACTGGAAAGCGGTAAAGAGGGTTATGAGATACCTCAAAAGGACTCAAAAGTATGTACTGCACTACTGTGGAGATCCAACTGTAGTGGAAGGCTTCAGTGATGCAAGCTGGTGCTCAGAAGTAGAGAGTAAAAGGTCTACAGGAGGATACATATTCTCAATGGATGAAGCTGCTATATCGTGGAAGTTGAAGAAGCAGTCTATGCTCTTACACTCGTCTATGGAATCTGAGTTTTATGCACTAGCAGCTATAGCAGATGAAGCAAAATGGCTTCGGGAGTTCATGTATGATCTTCCTATGGTTGCTGCGCAGATTCCGACAGTGCCGATTTACTACGATAAATAGGCGACTGCAGCGGTGGCATCAAATGACCTCTTCAATGGCAAGAAGAGGACTGTGCTATTAAGGCACAGGTCGGTGAATGATCTTATTAAAAGAGGAGTCATTGCCGTGGTGGATGTTCGGAGCCAGGAGAATCTGGCGGATCTGTTCACCAAAGGTCTCAAGCGCCAGCTGGTTGAAGACACAACATATAAAATGGGCTTGAAGACACTATGATATTGTGTCTTTGTAATTTCTACTATAAAGTTTTATGCTATTAGTTCAAAGAAAAATCTACTAGGCATCTAGCTTTTAGTTCAAAGAAGGATCATTAACTGGAAGAATATTAGGAACAACGGGTAAACCTTTGAAAATTACGGGGTCACTGACCCAGAACCACTGTTAACAGTGGATAATCCTTAGGAAATACGGGATTACGGACCTAGAACCACTGTTGTCTACTGGTTGTTCTTTGTATAGAACAAAGTCCTGTGAGCAGATGGCTTGGAAGCACGGGTAGCACATCACTACAAATGAGCGTAATACTCTATGCTACAGTGGGGTGACACCACATGAGGTACCTAGTGAGGGTAAAGCCTCGGCTTCGGGCTAAGTCACAGCTGCGTAGCACCACACATAGGCAAATGGGCCTAATGCTGTAGAATGAAGAGTGGTAGGCAGCACTACAAAGAGGTTGGGCCTCATGTTACAGTGGTATGACACCACATGAGGCAGTGCCTCGGCTTTATAAGCCATGTCACGATGGCGTAACACCGCAAGGAAGCGAAAGCCTTCATGCTGGGTAGTTTGGCACTACAAAGAGGCTGGGCCTCATGCTACAGTGGCATGACACCACATGAGCTATTGCCTTGGCTTTGGGTCATGTCATAGCGACGTAGCACCGCGCAGGAAAGCGAAAGACTTCATGCCAAGACTCTTTAAAAGAACTCATCTAGAGTGTATGAATAGAGATATATGCCGTCTCTTAAGGAAAACTTTGTAGACACCCAATATACATACACCGAAATCAGGCTGGCACATGGCCTTTAATGTGCAGCCAGAAGCACAGTTGATGTCATTATGTGAGTGGAAAGAATTGCGGTTATGGTACAAAATTTAAGGCTTAGTCCATTCTTGTATCATGTTATTATCTAACCCATGCGGGAAGATTCAAGTAGTAGCGACATCTCTCCTAATGCATGATGGACAGTCACTGTGGGGAACGTTCAACCCATGTATTGAGATATGTGGGGGATTGTTGGTGTTTTTGCCTTTAGACTAGGAAAGATAGTCCCACATCGGCTACACCAAATGGTGAGTATCTCAATATAATGCATTGCTTGTGTTGAGGTATGCACATGAAGTGTGGTAGGGCACAAGTGGATGCTATATGAGAGTATTTTCCTAGAAGAAAAAAGGATTAATTTCAACAAGGATGCAAGTTGATTTTTGTCGTTCGGACTCGGACTAGGACACGGACTCCAGGATGCCTCGTGCATGCATGGACGTGTTCGGGGGGCTAAGCGTGGACTGGCACTCGACTATACTGATTGTGGGATGATGTAATATCAAACTCTATTTTAGAATATTTGGTAGTTTAGTCCCACATCGGATAGGAGAAATGGTGAAGTCTCACTCCACTCTATAAATAGAGCCCCCTGGCCTCATTTCTAAGATGCATCAAAGAAAAGAGTTAAGGGAGTCCGTGAAGTCCACGGAGCCCGTTCAAGTCACAAAAATTTGACTAACGAGCGTTCCAGAAGTTCTTTGAGAACTTGCTGGTTCCTGAAAGCGGATCGTATAAAGGCAAATCTTGCTTTGAGCAACGGTGATCTGCATCATCCAGGAAAGCTGTCTGTCTCTTTCTTCTTTCATTCTCTTCTTTACTTGTAACAGGTTCTATCCCATTTAAGAGGAAGAACGAGATCTTCTCTGATCTAATCAGAGATCTTTTGTGAGCTGAGATCTTCTCTGATCTAATCAGAGATATTTTGTGGGATGAGATCTCTGATCTAATCAGAGACCTTTTTTGGGTTTTTGTCATTGCTACTACGAAATTCATTTGTGCCTTCCTAGAAGTGTTATACTTGATTTCGTCTCTCTGAATCCTCCGGGATCTTAGTTGTGCCCCTTCTTCAAAGTGTTGCCAAAATCCGTTCTTCCATCTAAGATATGTTTCGGGACTAACAGTTCTGCCATCTACCTATCTACCAATCGACCTTCTGGGTTTAAGGCAATGCCCTCTCTTGCTCAAAAACATTATGAGGGTTGGCAGCCGATTATAGAAGTATTGTCAACTCTTTTATAGTGCTTTCTCCTATTCCATAGCCAATCTTATTCTGATGGTAGAAGGCTGGAGGATTAGAGCCTTTTGGTGTAAACAATTTTAATTCTTTTCAGCTTACCTGCCTTATATAGATTATCATCACTCCGGATTTTGAGAGTTTTGAAATCTTAATGCTGTTTCACTTTTCTCTTCTTTTGATTGCCCAACTGCAATTTAGTTATTAATTTAGTTTGATTTATTTATAGTCTAATTGTTTTAGTTATTTTCAGACATCACATACACTTAATATGGCTCTGCCTCTACGTTCGTGTTTACTTTTTGGCAAATTTACGCATAGCATATTGGATTTCAGTTTTATTTTATTGTTTCTGGCCATTCCTTGTTTTACATGAGATTGGAATTGAGATATTTTACTTTATTTGGGGCTAAAATGTAGTTTTCAAATATATGTGATCTCTGAATGAGAATGATTTCCCTACAACAACAACAACAACAACAACAAAGGGCTATTAATGAGATTTTCACAAAATTTTAATTACCGATTACTCCGCCTCCCATGGGCGATTCACCCCAAACCCTAGGGTCTGATACTCCCTCCAAAATCCTTCGTTCTCCTTCGTTCTTTGCATAGATAGTCGAGGCTACATCTTCTCCCCCCGTCGTGTGCACCTCCACCTTCCCGATCTTCATCTTCCTCCCCCACCCTTTCCATCATCACCCGATTCATTTCCCCACCATGTCATCCTACCAAGAGGTTATCGAAAAAATGGCGTCATTATTTTCGATGCAAGGGCCTGCTGATACAGTCACCTTATCGGCGAGAGAGAGTTCGCAGTCACCAGATTGGAACTCTTTTGTAGCAATCAAGCCATATTCGTCCCGCCGCTTCTCTTGTCCCTCGTTATCGTCCATCCTCCCTAAAATTTGGAAAATACAATATCCAATCCATGTCTCAGAACTAGACTCGGAAGCGGGTCCTTTCTTGTTCGTCTCAGTTCTCCAAGCCAGGTGGATCGGATACTGATGGATGCCCTATGGAGTATCAATAACGATCTGCTTGCGTTGGAAAGATGCGATCCTGCAAAGCAAGCTCCCTGAAGAGTATCAGTTTCATTATGCTGACCTATGGGTCCAACTCCATCGAATTCCTCCTAAGTTCCTTAACAATATAGCTATTGGAAGAATAGCAAGAGCACTAGGCTCTCTGCGGCCGATCCCTTCGTCGGATGCGCTCAAATGGAGAACTTTCGCTCGTATCAAAATATTAATCGACATCTCGAAACCGTTGAAGAAACAAGTCTCGACTAATCTAGATGGGTGTGTCATCAGCCAGGTTTCTGTGAAATACGAGCGGCTTCCTCGTCTTTGCCTATTCTGCGCCAGAGTGGGCCATTCCTACAACAGCTGCAGGGACGGAGAGATTCTCATCGCTTATTGGGGAAGATTGGACTTCTGAAGAACGATCGAGGGCTTTAGAACTACTCAAACCAAGGATAAGAGAGGACTACAGGGCTGAGTCTGTCAGAACCTCTACGCGAAGACGTATCAACCTGAATCAACCGGAGAATCCCACACTTCACTCTGATCAGATGGCTGCCGGAGAAGCCCCCAGGCAGCCAGAGACGCTCGGACGCTGCCGCATTCGCGGAGTCAACGGGAGGTTGAGACACAAACTGTATACCCGATTATTACGGAGCCCAACCTTCTGGCGGCTACACCCGTATCTTCAATGCAGTTAACCAGATATATCCCTCCGCATAAAAGGGGGTACACCAATCAATCAAACGGTTCTCCCAGCCTCTCTGATGAAGCCGAGAAGATCGGCTCCAATCCCAATACTGATGTGGCCAATATCTTATTCAATTCTAATGATGGCATCAATGATGAATATAGTGGCAAAGCACATAATCCACGAGTCTGCATGAAACTGATTGCCTTGGGCCACCAGTCAGTCCCCCTAGTTTTCGTCCACACAATCTATCCATATTCGATACAACCACTGTCACGCCCCGCTCCCGTAGGAGCGATCGTCCTCGCTAAGGCGTGATGCCGCACGGGCCTAGGTTGCGCCCGTGCAAGGCCAAGTCCAGAAACGGCCGATTTGATTCCTAGGCCACAGAGTCGCACAGAGTGTTCCCATTTGCAGCGGAAAAATAAATGAACACAAGTTGAATACGAATCAAACTCTTTATTGATAATCACGAAGTTTACAAGCGGCGCTAGGCCGATATTACAAATCGCTCAAGCTCTCTCTCTCTGAAACATAAAAGGCGTGCCAAATGGCTTACAACATGGAAGGATATATGGCGATGTTCCGATACATTATGTCCTGTATAGGGTGCTTCAGCTTCTTGCAACGTTCCAAGGCCCCCAGAGTTGGCTCCGCGCCTTGACACGTTCGACGGAAGCTCCGCACCCGCCGACGTCTCCTGCTATCCTGCAAACATACTGTGGGGTTATCAGTACATTGTTATGCACTGGTGGGGAGGCTGGCTCGCCCACAATGCCATCATTACCAAACACGTTCTATAATCTTTTGTGCATCTCTATCATTCATTGTCTTTCTAATCTTGCCTTAGGATCAATTTCATGGCATATTGCATAGCCTATCTCGTGTTACCGAACTCGAGTGTCGCATGGAAATACATGTACGACTTACCCATACTTACCGTCCGGCCTTCCCTGTTCAAGGTAAACCAAGTTAAACCACAATTCATGAATAATAACATAACACGATTCATGCACGCATTCAATATCAAGTGTGTGTCCATGTCTCGGGATTCTAGCACGTCGGGGGCATGTTCTAACACGTCGTAGGCACGTTTTTAGAGTGTTACAATTCAAGCATGTTTCGGGTATTTCGTTCAAGCATGTTCAGGAGTGTTACATATCGAGCATGTTCAGCAGGTTACATTTCAAGCATGTTCTGGCATGTTACATTTCGAGCATGTTCATGTTCAGGATGTTACTTTGCAAGCATGTTCAAGAGTGTTATATTTTGGGCATGTTCAGGAGACACTTGTTCATTTAACTTAGATTACTTTGATTTCAATGCAAGAACTTGCACGTGGATTGCCACCAGCATAGTCCACTTAATCTACATGCACGGGTCGCTGGCTTTACAAGCCATTTAGGACATTCCCCTGTGGCAATTCTCAACTTAGCGTAGGGTGATGGCTGGTACACCCCGTTAAGTCTCTTGAATATACCCTCCTACTTACGTCTCTTGGTGCCCAAGCCCGCACCCAAGCAGCCCGTAAGCGCCGTATTGATTCTGCCTAGGCCGGCCACGGTTTACCCCCCCAACGCCCGTGCCGCAGAATCCTTCCACACGACGGCCACGGTTTACCCCCCCATCGCCCGTGCCGTTTGTCCACGACCATTTCGTATTATCTTGTCTTTTACTTAGCGGCTATCTCTGAGCCGTAGGCTAACCCTTAGCCATAATGCGTTAACGACCAGGTTGGCGTCCGTACAGCGCGGGTAGCAAGCCCCGTTGCACGTGCCCGTCATACCTGTCGCTAGCGTCTTCCATGTCTTATCTTTCATGCCATAATGCGTTAACGACCAGGTTGGCGTCCGCATTGTTATGTGTCTAGGCTAAGCACAGACGGGTTCATCGGAGCCACCCACCTTAGCGATGTTCGCATCGGCCGAGCGATCCTCCGAGCGCGCCTTTGCAAGTCTAAGTCTGGATTCTTCTTGACGGGCCAATGCAAGTCTTGCATCGATTTGCATCGATACTTCATCGGGTCGAGGCAACTCTTCGGGTCGACGGCTCGTTTGAGTCGTTGCACTTGCCGTTTGGAATCGGCGTTCCGCTAGGGCGGAGCGGGTCGTTACATAATACACCACTCAAAATAAGTCTCGTCCTCGAGACTTTCTGAGTGCAGGTCATCCTACCATTTCTTAACTCGTGTTTTCGTGTTCCTTAGACAATTTCATCGAGCGGTCTTATCGTTCGACGACATCGAACCATACTTGATATCTTTCTAAGTTCCGTGTCACACGTGTTGGGTCGATTTTATCGAATAGCCTTTCATTCATTTTAGAGTTGATTGTACTTATTCAATTCGAGTATTTCTTCGTCTTGGTTGCCATTTCGACGTGTCATGGAACTGGAATGGTTGCACGAGGCACGTTGTAAGTCATCAAATGCGAGGGTCGTAGGCTAAGGCAAATTCACTTTCGTTTATCTCGGTCATCGAGATGGCCCGATTCGCTTTTCAAGCGTTCGTGTCCACGAAATCAGTATGATTTCTACTTAACGGGGTCGACCAAGTCTAGGAAATTTTCATCGAATTTAAGACCACATATTGCACTATCGTCGAGCATATCTTCCTATCAATGCTTCACCTCGTTATACCAACTTTTACTAGCACGATTTCACGTTCACTATACTCGTTCACTCCCCAAGTCGTGCTAGAACTCAATGTATCACTTGGTTGGATCGTGCACGCATTCCAAGCGTCCCCAAAATACATGCATTCAGCCAAGTCGCAGGATAGTGAGTTTGTCATTCTCACTCGAGTCGCATCGTGCACATACTCAAGCGTCCCTGAAATATATACATGTCAGCCAAGTCTCGTGAGCAGGGTTTCCTACATTCGTGATTCATGCTATCCATCCATGCCAATTCTCAAGATCAATCTTTTGATTGCTAACACATGAAACAGGGGCGTCTCGCCTAACCGCTAGGCCATCTTTTCGAGGCTAAGTCAATGTCAGGATTGGAATCATAGTTCCCCAACAATAATGCCAACACTGACCCCAATCCTAGGGTCAAACCAAAGTCGATAGTACGGGATTTTCTACCCAAGCTCGCGTCACTCAGATTTCTAAACATCGAGCACGATCACCTATTCTCGTCAAGGCATTCGCCGCATATATCCGAATTCATTCTGATCACATACTTCACTTATATCCATTCTTTCCAATTCATGTATTCGATCACGAGTTCATCTAGCTTTGACAATATGTTGCGCCCCAATCTCACGCGAGTCCGATTATCCACGGTGGTTCATGAATCACCATGCAACGCTCCCGCAGAATAATCATTCTCATCGGAGCGTAACTCTTGTTTGCGTCTAGACTAATTCATTTTCGATACACGGATTAGACCTACTCCATCCTCAAACTTAATCATTCAAACACACCGAATCATTCTCAAGTCATCTTCGCGTCAAACCACAAGTCGAAGCAATCGTATTGCCACGCCGTGCAAGTTTGATCACCCCCGCTGGATGAATCACCATACCAGCGCTCACGCGGAGTGATCGCCCTAATCGGCGCGACGCATGTGCGAGGCTGGAGTTGCGCTCGCATAAGACAAGAATGTCGACGTTGGGGTTATCGTCGAAGTAAATCCAAGCATTTCATTTCATCCAAGTCAAGATTTCAATTCGACAGTCCGACCGTCATTCATTCAACCAGAAATCCTCGAGTCACGTCTATATTTTCCTTGACACGTTTTAATACCCCGAGTATAGCATCCAACGGAACAATGACATTTGCACGATCGTCATTCGCCGAGTCAGAGTACCCCCGAGTTATCGCATATCGATCTTTGATACGCCTCAATACCATCGACGATATGCGTAACCTGACGATCTTCCTTTGCAACCAACTTCGAGTCATGCGACGATGCCGTTGTCCGAGTTGGATATTCCACCATTTCTCCCGATACTCAAGATCAAGTTCAGTCGCTTTTCCTCAAAGCTCGTTTCAAAATCGTTATTCAAAACTCAAATCACATTTCATTTGCATCAATTCGACATCGCACGCACGTTCCTCTAAGTTTCCTCGATCAAGACCATTTATTTTCATCCATCGTTCCGAATCATTTCTAACACGCGTTACCCATTCACAAGTTGTCCGAACGATATCTCGTTCGGGACACACGGAGTCACGATCAACTAAGCGTGACACGTTCTAAAGCTTTGCGCGACCGCATCGCTTCGCCGACATACTTGTTCTATCCGTAATTCCTTTAGTCTCGCTCGAACAATTTCTATAACGTCCATACACCACTCAGGGTTCGAGCCACTCGACTAGTCGTTGACACTCATTCTTATTCTTCTTCGAACCTATCACATACACCACTCGGGTTCAAGCCATACGGTCTAATCCTCAATCACGTTCGCGCCATGCACTAAGATATCCTTCAGATTCGTTCGACGAATCTCTAGCGTAATCGCTTACGTCGCCTCGACGTACTAAGTCGTTCACACTAATCCTCAAAATCCAAGTCAATCATTCGCGTACGCCTAAGCGTTAACTCGATAGCGTTCCTACCGATATACATCAAAGTGTAACTCCATTCTCGATCGAGCGATACTTGATATCGCTCGCAACCCGATTGCACCCAAGAGTCGAGGTGCGCGACACGCGGACTAAGTTGTACCGCTTAACCATCCCGCATGGACTATATTCATGTTTTGCACGCTCAGTTGCTAGGGTCAACGCAAGACTAGTTAGGTACGTACGAGACATGTTAACTTTGCATGTGTTCTCAATCGAGTCATGTTTAACGTCGTTCGGCACAAAGGCCTTCGCCTATCGATCCCGTGCAACCGAGTACTTGTACGAGCTTTTGAAAGTATTAGACTTATTGTATGGAACATCCCAAGGCACAGCGAGAGAGAGCGTATACATCTTTTCTTCCAACCGAGCTTTCCAAAACTGAGAAATCGACATGAAGTCCAAGGACGTAAAGCCGTGCTCTGATACCAAAATGTCACGCCCCGCTCCCGTAGGAGCGATCGTCCTCGCTAAGGCGTGATGCCGCACGGGCCTAGGTTGCGCCCGTGCAAGGCCAAGTCCAGAAACGGCCGATTTGATTCCTAGGCCACAGAGTCGCACAGAGTGTTCCCATTTGCAGCGGAAAAATAAATGAACACAAGTTGAATACGAATCAAACTCTTTATTGATAATCACGAAGTTTACAAGCGGCGCTAGGCCGATATTACAAATCGCTCAAGCTCTCTCTCTCTGAAACATAAAAGGCGTGCCAAATGGCTTACAACATGGAAGGATATATGGCGATGTTCCGATACATTATGTCCTGTATAGGGTGCTTCAGCTTCTTGCAACGTTCCAAGGCCCCCAGAGTTGGCTCCGCGCCTTGACACGTTCGACGGAAGCTCCGCACCCGCCGACGTCTCCTGCTATCCTGCAAACATACTGTGGGGTTATCAGTACATTGTTATGCACTGGTGGGGAGGCTGGCTCGCCCACAATGCCATCATTACCAAACACGTTCTATAATCTTTTGTGCATCTCTATCATTCATTGTCTTTCTAATCTTGCCTTAGGATCAATTTCATGGCATATTGCATAGCCTATCTCGTGTTACCGAACTCGAGTGTCGCATGGAAATACATGTACGACTTACCCATACTTACCGTCCGGCCTTCCCTGTTCAAGGTAAACCAAGTTAAACCACAATTCATGAATAATAACATAACACGATTCATGCACGCATTCAATATCAAGTGTGTGTCCATGTCTCGGGATTCTAGCACGTCGGGGGCATGTTCTAACACGTCGTAGGCACGTTTTTAGAGTGTTACAATTCAAGCATGTTTCGGGTATTTCGTTCAAGCATGTTCAGGAGTGTTACATATCGAGCATGTTCAGCAGGTTACATTTCAAGCATGTTCTGGCATGTTACATTTCGAGCATGTTCATGTTCAGGATGTTACTTTGCAAGCATGTTCAAGAGTGTTATATTTTGGGCATGTTCAGGAGACACTTGTTCATTTAACTTAGATTACTTTGATTTCAATGCAAGAACTTGCACGTGGATTGCCACCAGCATAGTCCACTTAATCTACATGCACGGGTCGCTGGCTTTACAAGCCATTTAGGACATTCCCCTGTGGCAATTCTCAACTTAGCGTAGGGTGATGGCTGGTACACCCCGTTAAGTCTCTTGAATATACCCTCCTACTTACGTCTCTTGGTGCCCAAGCCCGCACCCAAGCAGCCCGTAAGCGCCGTATTGATTCTGCCTAGGCCGGCCACGGTTTACCCCCCCAACGCCCGTGCCGCAGAATCCTTCCACACGACGGCCACGGTTTACCCCCCCATCGCCCGTGCCGTTTGTCCACGACCATTTCGTATTATCTTGTCTTTTACTTAGCGGCTATCTCTGAGCCGTAGGCTAACCCTTAGCCATAATGCGTTAACGACCAGGTTGGCGTCCGTACAGCGCGGGTAGCAAGCCCCGTTGCACGTGCCCGTCATACCTGTCGCTAGCGTCTTCCATGTCTTATCTTTCATGCCATAATGCGTTAACGACCAGGTTGGCGTCCGCATTGTTATGTGTCTAGGCTAAGCACAGACGGGTTCATCGGAGCCACCCACCTTAGCGATGTTCGCATCGGCCGAGCGATCCTCCGAGCGCGCCTTTGCAAGTCTAAGTCTGGATTCTTCTTGACGGGCCAATGCAAGTCTTGCATCGATTTGCATCGATACTTCATCGGGTCGAGGCAACTCTTCGGGTCGACGGCTCGTTTGAGTCGTTGCACTTGCCGTTTGGAATCGGCGTTCCGCTAGGGCGGAGCGGGTCGTTACAACCACTCCTCAAACTACCAGTCCAAGCCATAATCCAACCCCTCAAACCAAGTATCTTAACCAACTCCCATCTCCATCCCCCATCTGTGAGACAAGCTTCGTCCCCCTCTCCCTTGATTGCCTCCACTGGAACCTTCTCCCCCCTCTCCATTAATTCCTCACCAGAGCAAATGAACCGCAATATCCTTAAGACACCCTCCCCCATGGAGCCTTTCATCGAACTCCCTCCATCTCCGCCAATATCCCCTACAAAAACCAACTCTGTGAGCACTCCCCTCCCTTCTAAAAAGAAAGCCTGGAAGATGCTCGCCAGAAACACCATCCCCCCATTTGCAGAACGATTCTATGGAGTGTAGTGACTCCAGAAAAAGGCATGCTCCCCCTTCTCCACATCAAGGCCGGAAGAAACAAGCCATTCTCTCTATCCCAACCAACTTATCTACTGACATAGGCGTGGCGGCTGGCCTACGACAGCCGCACGACCAATGTTAGTGCTGCCATGGAACTGTCGTGGTGCGGGAAACACTGCGACAATCCAAACCCTCCGCTCGTTCCTCACCGCCACCCACCTATCCATCTTCTTCATTTTCGAAACCAAGTCCAACTCTAATCACTCATGCCTCACCCTTCCCCTCCTCGGTTACAGCAACGTCCATTCTGTTCCCCCCAATGGCCGCTCTGGTGGCTTGTGGATTGGGTGGGACGACTCAATCACAGCCGACATCTCTTACACATCCAATAACCTAATTGTGCTCTCCATCACCGCAACTCCAAATAATCCAGCATGGAATCTCCTTTGCGTATATGGCTGCCCGAGAAGGAAAGAAAGACCCCGGTTGTGGAAAGACATTAAAAACCTCTCAGATTCATTTACGGTGCCGTAGTGTAGTATCGGTGATTTCAATGCCATCTCAAATCCGAGTGACAAAGTGGGAGGCAGAGGCTTCGATCCCCACACAGCTGCACCATTCGTAGATATGTTGGACAAGTTTGGACTTATAGAACTGGGGTTATCGGACCAGCATACACATGGACGAACGGCAAAAGCTCTGCATTCTATATACGCAAGCGGCTAGATCGTGCATATGCAGATGCGGAATGGTGTCGACTACATCCCCACTCTACCGTATCCATATTGTCACGACCCGCACCCTGATCAGGGGCACGAGAAGTGGGTACGTCCAGCCTACGCCGCAGCATCGGCGGTAGAACGCTGTATATAAGGTCTATAAATACTACGACTAACAGTATAAAGGTACCTGTACAGTATATACACTCCGAGTGGAGGTGACATAGCAATACAGTCTCAATCACAGAATAAAACTAAGATAGATAGCGCAGAAGGATAATATATGATAGATGAAAAGGAATAAGTCCAGTGTCCAATACAAGCCCAGATATATACAACATCACAGGGTCTCAAAATATAATATAGGAGCTACAGTCAGATAAAGCTAGCTGGATCGCAGTCCAGTCAAACCTAACTAATCTACACTACTCTGGAAGTACAAAATCTAGTGGCTCTACTATACGGCCACGGTCCTGGACTACTTCATCTGACTCGAGCCCATAATAGGTCGAGCAGTCTGCCTCAGAGTCATCTGTAATATATCATAACGGTATCCTGTTAGGAAAATGAGCAAGTACAAGCACTAACAGCAGTTCCATGTGAATTGACAAATTCTATAAGAGACAGTATAATGAAATACAAGACAAAGATATATGAAGACTTGGGAACCGTTCGAAAGCTGAGTTACAACCCTTAAACCAAATAAGGACCGGGGTTGTAACCCTTCTCCCGAGCAGAACTTAGTCTCCAAATCAAGGTACATCATAGAGGCATGTAAAACATGTGAGTAACTGAATATCATAGCATGGTGAGAAAATACTGAATGTAGAACAGAGCAGGATATATGATAAGATAAAGTAAATATAAAATGTGCCTTGAATTATTAGAGCGTTATGTGATCGGCAAGGAAAACATGATAGGGTTATCCACTTGGCCCGGCAATCCGCGGTGACCTCAACGGAAAGTCATGTCGGCCAACCTGGATAACATGGACATAGAGGTATCTGCTACATCCTACGTGAGGTGAGGGTGGCGCAAGCAAAATAGTGACATGGGGCTTTGATCACATAACCCCTAATAACTCCCCATCCCCGAGTAGTATAATGGATCTGGACATGACACGTCATGACACGGGATTCCCTAAGAGGATAGCTACTCCCTCTCAGAAATCGGTGTCTATACAAGTACAGGGAACAAGACAGGAAATGTACATATATACCAAGAAAATCCAGGAACAACATCTCATGTCATGATCCAACGTATACTAGTCCGTGAACTATCGTGACTGGAATCGAGTAAGACACTACAACTGAATCGGATATAGCAGATATCATGACAATGAAAACTATCAGTGAATGTACTCGCCTGCTGTCCTGAGCTGTAGGGTATATCAATGCTCAGAGCGGTAATCAGAAACCTAAAGATGAGATACTGTATGTTAATTTAGGTTTAAACAAGTTTAAGAATGATTCACAATGAATGATATGAAATCTAGGTCAAACTAGGTCTCACTGAGTCACACTAAGTCCTGTCAAGTCAAATCTAGGTCAAATCAAGTTATATCAAGTCAATCTAAGTCAGACCAAGTCAACCCTAGGTCATACCAGTCATCACAGGTCAAAACAAGTCGAAGAAAGTCAAACGGGGTCAAGAGTTGGCCTACAGTTGACTTTTGATCAACTGGTCAACCCTGGTCAACTCTGGTCAACTCTAGGTCAACCCTAGGTCAAACTGGTCAAATGTTGACCAACAATTGACTTTTGGTCAACTGGTCAACTCTGGTTTGGATTTGGTCAAATCTAGACAAAGTGTTGACTCACGGTTGACTTTTGGGTAAAAAGTCAACTCTGGGTCAACCGAGCCAAAATCGGCTCAAATATGACATTTGTAGGGTGTGCCCAACATGCCACCCAAGTTTCAAGTCAATCCGACTACCCGAACTTCGTATCTCGAAATTACCCGATTACCCCTTAACATTTACCCTTAAACCGCTCTAACTTGACGCCAAGTGGCCTTCCCTTAGGAATTCCACTCCGTACTTCCTAGGCTAGTAAGGTACTAGCCATACAACCATTACCTACCAAGTTTTCTAGGGTAAGTGGACATCCAGTCTATCTTACGGTCTGAATCGTCCGTTTACCCGTTATCTTGAATATTTCAAGATACGGAATGGTGCGGTGCTATACCATCTCCCCGATCCCACACGCAACCCCGATTTCCACCTAGGAGCCTACCCGCAAACTCTATTTCAAATTTGCTAAGTCCCCTCCAAGTTTCGACACGTTACGAATCACGGAACTCAAAATCACCCATTCACCAAATCCTAACTAACCCATTCACTCACTCATTCACTCATTCAAACTCTCTCTTTTCACACTCTTAGGACTAACTTTAGGGGATTATTTAGAGGGCTAAATAGGTATATATATACATATATAGCTAATATATAGGGTATATATATGTATATATAGGTATACATGTAGGAGCATATACGGGGGGTTACGGGGGTCAATGGGGGCCCAAAAGGGGAAAAAACTGCTGTCCTAATAGGCTAAACAGTGGGCTGAAACATGCTGATTTTGTGGGCTGTTATGGCTGAAAAGTAGGCTGTTGTAGGCTGATTTGGGGGCCATATGGGCTGCCATATATGGCTGATTTGTTGGCTGTTATAGGGGGCTGCCAAGTGGGGTTTTAAGGGCAGGTTTTGGGCTGTTTTAGGACAGCAATAGGCTGTCATGTATGGACTGTTTTGTAGCTGTCCCCCCCCCCCCCCCCCCCCCCCCCCCTCTCTCTCCTTCCTATCACTCAAACACTCCTCTATCTCTATCACTCTACACTCTCTTCTCTCAACACTTTCTAACTCTCTCTATATCTCTCTAATACTCTCAATGAATCTCTAACTCTACTCTCTCATCCCATTCTCCTCTCTATACCACTCTCTCAATCTTCCTCTCTAAAATATATATAAACTCTCACACATATAAATCTCATTCCCTCCCCTCACTACACATACAAATACACACACACACACACACACACACATATATATATATATATATGATCACACACACATATATATATTTATATATATTAAAACACACATAAATCTATATCTATATATATATGGACACACACACTCCCACACATACATATATATATGTATATGGACACACACACATATATATGTATATGGACACACACACACTAAATAAATAAAGTTAAGAGTGCCTAACCACTTAGAGGCCAAATCTAATTTATTCTAAAGTGTCCAAATTTGGGGGAAACTCAAGGACACGGTCACAAACTCTAACTTCTCCTAGGACACTCCAAACGGACTCAAACTCGACACAACTATGGAAATCAAATCCTACATGGTTCAAACTATTTATCGACACAACTATGGAAATCAAATCCTACATGGTTCAAACTATTTATCATGATGAAGGGAATAAGTTAGAGAATAGGTTATACCTATCGGGAGATGGATTCCCGATTCGAAAGTCCTCCGACACGGCTTCGACACAACGAATTGTTTAGGACACACCCTTACACTTCTTGCTCCCAAAAGCTTGGAGAAGCTTCACTTGGGGAATAGGAAGAGTTGGATGGAAGAATATTGGAGAAAAAGGAATTATTTTGAGATGATTTCTAGGGAAAACCTATTCTAACTTTTGAGAAAAGCTTGGAGAAGAAGAAGAAGAAGAAAATGGTGATATTTTGAAGTGGAGAAGAAGAATAAATGGGGAGGGGATGGCTGGTCATAAAGGGAAGGGTTGGGGCACTTGAAATTACAAGTTTGCCCCTCCCTTAACTTCTATGCTAAGTTAAGTCCAAATTTGATTTTGTGGGTTTGCTACAATTAAATAAAAATCATAATTAAACTTAATTACTCATGGGGGACTAGTCCAAACTCCTAAACCTAAAAGTTTAGTGTGGTAGGCCATGGTTAAATAACATGCTAATTACGACTCAAGTCGAAATTCACCGGGGTCCCGAATTAACTCGGAATGCGATAAAATTCGAACCCGACTCCTATAATAATTAAATATTAATATTCATGAAATAAAATTCTCAAAAATATTATAAAATGGAAAATTATCATTTTACCCCTAACTTGGAAAAGTGAGGGTGACAAGTCTATCCACCTTAAAAAAATTTCGTTCTCGAAATTAAAACCAAACAATAGTAAATATCAAAATCACAAGTAATGGCTTAAAATTTAAATGATTAAAATCTCAAAAATCAAAGCATGAATTAAATGACTAAAATTATAAAATTTAAAATTACTCTCAAATAGAAACTGGGTGCTACAAGTCGATCCACCTTAAAAAAAATCATCCTCAAAAATTAAAACAAGTAAACACAAAAATCATGCAAATCGATAATCGTATGCGTCTGTCCAATCATCATGATACTCAGAATCTCCGTCATGCCAATGAGCAAGGCTACGATAATCACAGAGTCCTCAACTACGGTACATACATCTAGAATTATGGTATTTAAAATTTTCGCATTGCCGCATGCTTGGCAGCGAAAACCTTAAATTTTCACACCCAAGAAATACGACCATAATCCGACTATATGTCATCGCTATGCCTGCTAGCATGACCCTAGAGCATTCTAAAATCTCATAATCGAGGCGACCTAGCCCATACGACTTATCTTAGAAGGAAATCACATCACAAGAAAAATTTTCATCCAACGATCAAAGAACAAATAGAATCGAAGTTCAAGACAGTTTATAAGAAGGCAAATGCGGAAAGGAGATTCGAAATATCGGAACCTGCTATTTGCTCTGCTACTGCCTGAGTGGGCTCAACTGTCATGGCGAAAGCACGCCCTTGCTGGCCTCCTCTAGCCTGCTGTACTCTGTCCTGGTCTCTTCGGATTCCACTAGCCTGGCAATCCCTCAGCTTGTGGTCAGGCGCCCTGCAGTATAGACAGACGTCCAACCTCTTCCTACAAGCCTCTCTATTGTGCCCCGGCTTCCCGCAGAAGCTGCACGGAGTAGCCGGTCTCTGGCCCTGTCCCTGGTGCTGCTGGGCACGCGCTGGTGCCTGCTGAATCTGTAACAGAGGCTGCTGCTGAAATGGCTTCTGCTGATGCTGAAAGTGGGGGCGCTTGGCCGGTCCCGCACTGGAACTCGCCCCCATAGTATCACCGCTCCTCTTCGGCTTGAGGCCGAAGTCCTCCTCTGCAATCTGCGCGTCCATCAATATCTGATCGAACGTCGCATCACGGCGACCCGAGGTGCGGGTGCGCACTGCATGAATAAGTCCCCTACGGAACTTACGAGCCTTCTGTCCCTCATCCTGGATCATATCAGGAGCGAACCTGCTAAGGCGGAAGAACTTCGCTGCATACTCGTCCACCGACGAGTTCCCCTGCACTAGACCCACGAACTGGCCCTCCAATGCTGTAAGAGCCACGTCCGCGAAGAACTCCTTAAAGAGCCTCCGAAAGTTCTCCCATGCCAGACCTCTCACCGACGCACGAGGATCCGTGCGGTACCATGTCAGCGCAATGTCGAAGAATCGGCTGGCTGCGGCCGAAACCCAAAGTGCTCTAGGAAGCTCTGCCAGCTCCATGCTCCGCTGCACATCCTCTAGCCAGTCGTCTGCATAAAGGATGCCCTCCGTGCCCGTGAAGTCCCTGGAGCTCATCTTCCTAAAGTCTAATACTGTCCCCGGCCTGCACTGCTGCTGGTACGGCTGCTGGCCAGTAGGGCCCTGCACCGTACCCGGTGCCACTCTCTCCACTGCTGCCAGTGCAAGCTGATGCGAGTTCTCCATACTCTGCCTCAGCATCTCAATCTGACGGTGTGACGCCTCCGACTGGCGCTGCGACGCCTCTGCCTGGGCTCGCTGTGTCTCCATCATCTGCTGAAGGAGAAGGAACATATGGTGTGTATCCGTCGGTATCGGAGGTGGTGGCGGCAGTATCTCTGGAACAATGGCCGAAACCCTCTGGGGTGGAGGTGGTAGACCTCCCTGTGCAACTGTCGGGGTCTCCGGGATAGTGGAATCACTGGGGGCAGTCTCATGAACCTCCTCCTCTGCCTGGTCAGGTCTCTCGGGCAAGCTACTCGATCCAGTGGCCTGCGGGTGCGTCTTCGTCATCCTGGAGACGAATTGAAGCGAAGAGATCAATATGGCACATGAGAAGATATTATCAAAGAAGGACAGTTAATTTAATACAAGGGGAGTAATCATGATAATCAAAAGATCGGAAGTTTTCGTTTTCCTAGGTGTGATTGAGAAACTCCTATCATATCCTAGGTCCTACGTCATAATCGCAGGCTCGTAATTAGTACTCTAAGTCGAGCACCATTATGAGATCGCACTAATTGCGACACGAGACCTGCGTGGGCCACCACAAAAACGTGTCACGACCCGCACCCTGATCAGGGGCACGAGAAGTGGGTACGTCCAGCCTACGCCGCAGCATCGGCGGTAGAACGCTGTATATAAGGTCTATAAATACTACGACTAACAGTATAAAGGTACATGTACAGTATATACACTCCGAGTGGAGGTGACATAGCAATACAGTCTCAATCACAGAATAAAACTAAGGTAGATAGCACAGAAGGATAATATATGATAGATGAAAAGGAATAAGTCCAGTGTCCAATACAAGCCCGGATATACAACATCACAGGATCTCAAAATATAATATAGGAGCTACAGTCTGATAAAGCTAGCTGGATCGCAGTCCAGTCAAACCTAGCTAATCTACACTACTCTGGAAGTACAAAATCTAGTGGCTCTACTATACGGCCACGGTCCTGGACTACTCCATCTGACTCGAGCCCATAATAGGTCGAGCAGTCTGCCTCAGAGTCATCTGTAATATATCATAACGGTATCCTGTCAGGAAAATGAGTAAGTACAAGCACTAACAGCAGTTCCATGTGAATTGACAAATTCTATAAGAGACAGTATAATGAAATACAAGACAAAGATATATGAAGACTTGGGAACCGTTCGAAAGCTGAGTTACAACCCTTAAACCAAACAAGGACCGGGGTTGTAACCCTTCTCCCGAGCAGAACTTAGTCTCCAAATCAAGGTACATCATAGAGACATGTAAAACATGTGAGTAACTGAATATCATAGCATGGTGAGAAAATACTGAATGTAGAACAGAGCAGGATATATGATAAGATAAAGTAAATATAAAATGTGCCTTGAATTATTAGAGCATTATGTGATCGGCAAGGGAAACATGATAGGGTTATCCACTTGGCCCGGCAATCCGCGATGACCTCAACGGAAAGTCATGCCGGCCAACCTGGATAACATGGACATGGAGGTATCTGCTACACCCTACGTGAGGTGAGGGTGGCGCAAGCAAAATAGTGACATGGGGCTTTGATCACATAACCCCTAATAATTCCCCATCCCCGAGTAGTATAATGGACCTGGACATGACACGTCATGACACGGGATTCCCTAAGAGGATAGCTACTCCCTCT
Organism: Iris pallida; assembly: GCA_029216955.1. NCBI lineage: Eukaryota > Viridiplantae > Streptophyta > Magnoliopsida > Asparagales > Iridaceae > Iris > Iris pallida. Next base: position 468,906 of record JANAVB010006400.1, read on the forward strand.
CAGGAATCGGTGTCTATACAAGTACAGGGAACAAGACAGGAAATATACATATATACCAAGAAAATCCAGGAACAACATCTCATGTCATGATCCAACGTATACTAGTCCGTGAACTATCGTGACTGGAATCGAGTAAGACACTACAACTGAATCGGATATAGCAGATATCATGACAATGAAAACTATCAGTGAATGTACTCGTCTGCTGTCCTGAGCTGTAGGGTATATCAATGCTCAGAGCGGTAATCAGAAACCTAAAGATGAGATACTGTATGTTAATTTAGGTTTAAACAAGTTTAAGAATGATTCACAATGAATGATATGAAATCTAGGTCAAACTAGGTCTCACTGAGTCACACTAAGTCCTGTCAAGTCAAATCTAGGTCAAATCAAGTTATATCAAGTCAATCTAAGTCAGACCAAGTCAACCCTAGGTCATACCAGTCATCACAGGTCAAAACAAGTCGAAGAAAGTCAAACGGGGTCAAGAGTTGGCCTACAGTTGACTTTTGGTCAACTGGTCAACCCTGGTCAACTCTGGTCAACTCTAGGTCAACCCTAGGTCAAACTGGTCAAATGTTGACCAACAGTTGACTTTTGGTCAACTGGTCAACTCTGGTTTGGATTTGGTCAAATCTAGACAAAGTGTTGACTCACGGTTGACTTTTGGGTAAAAAGTCAACTCTGGGTCAACCGAGCCAAAATCGGCTCAAATATGACATTTGTAGGGTGTACCCAACATGCCACCCAAGTTTCAAGTCAATCCGACTACCCGAACTTCGTATCTCGAAATTACCCGTTACCCCTTAACATTTACCCTTAAACCGCTCTAACTTGACGCCAAGTGGCCTTCCATTAGGAATTTCACTCCGTGCTTCCTAGGGTTGTAGGGTACTAGCCTATACAACCATTACCTACCAAGTTTTCTAGGGTAAGTGGACATCCAGTCCATCTTACGGTCTGAATCGCCCGTTTACCCGTTATCTTGAATATTTCAAGATACGGAATGGTGCGGTGCGATACCATCTCCCCGATCCCACACGCAACCCCGATTTCCACCTAGGAGCCTACCCGCAAACTCTATTTCAAATTTGCTAAGTCCCCTCCAAGTTTCGACGCGTTCCGAATCACGGAACTCAAAATCACCCATTCACCAAATCCTAACTAACCCATTCACTCACTCATTCACTCATTCAAACTCTCTCTTTTCACACTCTCTTAGGACTAACTTTAGGGGGTTATTTAGAGGGCTAAATAGGTATATATATAGCTAATATATAGGGTATATATATGTATATATATAGGTATACATGTAGGGGCATATACGGGGGGTTACGGGGGTCAAATGGGGGCCCAAAAGGGGGAAAAACTGCTGTCCTAATAGGCTAAACAGTGGGCTGAAACATGCTGATTTTGTGGGCTGTTATGGCTGAAAAGTAGGCTGTTGTAGGCTGATTTGGGGGGGCCATATGGGCTGCCCTATATGGCTGATTTGTTGGCTGTTATAGGGGGCTGCCAAGTGGGGTTTTAAGGGCAGGTTTTGGGCTGGTTTAGGACAAATACATATATATATATATATATATATATATATATACACATACAAATACACACACACACACATATATATATATATATATATATATATATATATATATATATATATATATTTTTTTTTTTTTTTGGAAAAAGGGTAAATTTTATTCCATCATCTCAATAAGGTTACAACATAGTGATACAAGCCCAACTCAGGGGGACATTACTAGTACATCCGACTCAATGTTATGAAGTATGCCCACCACTGGGGTGGATAGTCCCTCATAAATGCGCCGGTTCCTCTCCCTCCAGACATGCCAAACTGACGCAGCAAGTCTCAATATATATATATATATATATATATATATATATATATATGATCACACACACATATATATATTTATATATATTAAAACACACATAAATCTATATCTATATATATATGGACACACACACTCCCACACATACATATATATATATATATGTATATAGACACACACACATATATATGTATATGGACACACACACACACTAAATAAATAAAGTTAAGAGTGCCTAACCACTTAGAGGCCAAATCTAATTTATTCTAAAGTGTCCAAATTTGGGGGAAACTCAAGGACACAGTCACAAACTCTAACTTCTCCTAGGACACTTCAAACGGACTCAAACTCGACACAACTAAGGACACAACTATGGAAATCAAATCCTACATGGTTCAAACTATTTATCATGATGAAGGGAATACGTTGGAGAATATGTTATACCTATCGGGAGATGGATTCCCGATTCAAAAGTCCTCCGACACGGCTCCGACACAACGAATTGTTTAGGACACACCCTTGCACTTCTTGCTCCCAAAAGCTTGGAGAAGCTTCACTTGGGGAAGATGAAGAGTTGGATGGAAGAATATTGGAGAAAAAGGAATTATTTTGAGATGATTTCTAGGGAAAACCTATTCTAACTTTTGAGAAAAGCTTGGAGAAGAAGAAGAAGAAGAAGAAAATGGTGATATTTTGAAGTGGAGAAGAAGAATAAATGGGGAGGGGATGGCTGGTCATAAAGGGAAGGATTGGGGCACTTGAAATTACAAGTTTGCCCCTCCCTTAACTTCTATGCTAAGTTAAGTCCAAATTTGATTTTGTGGGTTAGCTAAAATTAAACAAAAATTATAATTAAACTTAATTACTCATGGGGGACTAGTCCAAACTCCTAAACCTAAAAGTTTAGTGTGGTGGACCATGGTTAAATAACATGCTAATTACGACTCAAGTCGAAATTCACAGGGGTCCCGAATTAACTCGGAATGCGATAAAATTCGAACCCGACTCCTATAATAATTAAATATTAATATTCATGAAATAAAATTCTCAAAAATATTATAAAATGAAAAATTACCATTTTACCCCTAACTTGGAAAAGTGAGGGTGACACATATTGCCTCGCATCAATAGCGACCACTCCCCAATCCTCCTGAACACATGCAACACCACGCCACCCAAACGTCGACAGCTCCGCTTCGAAGCTTACTGGCTTTCTGATCCTAAATTCAAAGAAATCCTAGAGTCCTACTGGACTGCATCCCCACCGCCTACTCCAAACGACCAATCCACACAGAAGATGCTCAATCGAACGCTAGCAAAGTTACATAAATGGGGGCGTACCACGTTTGGCAGCATTAAACGACGCATACGGGACCTCAACTCCAGGATCCTGCATGTTCAATCTTTAGCCCCCTCCGACGCTTCTCTACAAGAAGAAATAACCAAGTCTGAAATCAATGATCTCCTTCTCTTAGAGGAGTCCTACTGGAGACAAAGAGCTAGATGCAAATGGATCAATGACGGAGACAGAAATACGAAGTATTTTCACACAAAAGCTACCATCAGGAAGAGGAAAAATGAGATTAAAGCCTTTCAACTTCGAGATGGGTCATGGACGTCCGAACATGCTATCATTGCATCTGAGTTTATCGATCATTTCAAGACTCGATTCCAGTATGAAGAAACGAACCCTATGGAGCCATTCTTTGAGGTCACAGACAAGCTGCTTAATGACGAGGAGAACTCTACGCTGGGAGAGGTTCCGACATCGGAGGAAATTGAAGGGGCCGTGAAGTGCTTAGGCCCATTGAAGGCGCCAGGACCGGATGGGTACCCTGCTCTCTTCTATCAAAAATGTCGGCAGACTGTTGGTAAGGACATTTCCTGTACAATTCAAATTTTTTTTTTTTTTGAAGATCCTCATATGCCCAAACATATGAATCATACTCATATTGTACTTATTCCTAAGAAAGTCTCACCGACTAATACTAGCAAATTCAGGCCTATCTCACTTTGTAATGTGCTGTATAAAATCTTTCCAAGATTCTAACCAACAGGCTTCGACCTGTCACGTCCCGGTCCCGTAGGACCGATCATCCTCGCTAAGGCATGATGTCGCGTGAGCCTAGGTTGCGCTCACGCAAGGCGGGTTCTATAACGGTCGATTACAGGCTAAGCGACGGAATCGTCGCACAGAAGTCCCAAGCAGAAACATTGATTAATACTAGCGGAAACTTGAAACAAAACACAAGTCATGCAAATAGCTCTTTATTGATATTGAAACAAAGATTACATAGGTGGGTACGAGGCCAAGATTACAATCACTCAAGCTCACTCTTCTCACAATACAAGTCACTCTGCTCTCTCTCGTCTCTCAATACAATTTGATAAGCCAACGGATGCTTCAGATAGGCGATGTCCATACATTATGTCCCGTATAAGTCCAGACTCCATGCGACTGCGCGCCTCGAAAATGCTAAGGAACTCTATGCCTCGACGCATCCAAGCGAGCTTCGCGCCAACGAGCTTCTACCTGTTCCTGCACATGAAAACTGTGTGGGTGTCAGTACTCAACTGTACTGGTGGAGTGAGCCCCTCGTCCACCCATACAAAACCAACACGTTCATTTACTTTGTGCAATATGACCATTTTGATTGTCTTTCTACTCTTGCCTTAGGATCAGTTTTAGGACATAAACGTCTAGCCTATTTGTGTCTCAAGACCATCTCCGTGCCTACAACGTCAACTTATCAAGTCGTGTTTGCCTTTTGGCCCATACTCAGAGATGCAACAACACAATAGTACCCAATTCCCTTGTGATTGTGCTTCAAGGCCATTGCGTTAACATTATGGTCATATCACTGGATCTATTTGTGTGTCCATATTGAGGTCTTGTCTCGCAACTCAGTGTGACTTAACCATATTGCCGCCTCACGGCTCTTGCTGCTTTAATCATCAACTGACTCAATCAAGATTTGTGAACTAAGTGTCACTTAACCAACTTTACCTTACGGCGCTTCCTGACTTAAACTCGAACTCGAAACGACTCAAATCCAACTTATACAACTCTATGCCAACAACTCAATACTCGACGTCACATCTCGTGCCGAAGCACGGTGTCTTTATTGCAGCCAAATCTTAGGCCCAAACATTGTGTTCCAAATCGTGCACACATTCAACTCGACTCATTGATATCGTGTACACCATACTCGACTCAATCCAAAGGCATGCACGTGGATCGCCGCTATATGTCGACTCATCTATATGAAATAGTCACTAGCACAACAAGCTATTTTGGACACATTAGCTTTGTTATTCGGGGCCCTTTCAACGCAAGTAGCGAGCTCCGTTGAAAGTTTCCGAATAACCTGAGCGGTACTCCCAGCTCGGCTAAAACCTGTGTTTCCCCCTAGGCCGAAATGGTCCCGTGGCCCCGGGTTGCCGCTCGAGGAAACTTTTCCTTGTTGACAAGTTGTCCATGACAATGCAAGACTCAACTCGAACTACCGTCTCACACAGTCATGCTTCTTCTAGTGTTACCATCTTTTCAGAACCATGTTCTAGACTTCTACTATTTGAGACCGTCTCAACGACCCATAGTCGCGAGTATTCTTCCATGTTGTCCTCTCATTTTGCTCAACTCAGGAACGACTATTCGATAGCCCTTTTTCCAAACTCAACTTGAATCAACCGTGACTCGTGCCTTAAAATACTAAGTCCGTGACATCGTGCCTCAAACCAACTTGCATTCTATGCGACACTACCACCCAAGACATACTTTATTTGACGGGCCTTGAGATCGTAGGACTATGTGGTTATACCCAGCCGTAGAACTCGTAGGACCGTGCTTAGAATGACTTCGACAGCTCGACATAACTTTTGTCTAACTCAATCGTGCAACAACTTGACGAGCAAAGGTTGCATCAAGCCTTGCATTGTGGGAACGTGTCGTGCACGCGTTCGACTTAAACAACCAAGTTCTTTGCATGCCTAGACTTATGCCACAAGCCGCATGATGCAACTTAACCCGTGGGGCGGACAAAGGCTCTGCCAAGCCTTAGACAATGGGACCGTGCATGCTTTATCAAGCATTTATGCGGACGACGCCTATGACTTAGGCTAATTTATAGCTTTGTGGCAAGGACCAACTTTCCTTCTCCCAAGCCACGGGATGAAGGACCGAGTGTCATTTTGAAAGCCATCGTGCAACATTTCTAAGCCGACTGTGGGACCTTTTTCCATATTCTAACTCAGTTTGACCCAAGTTGGGATTATTCTCTTAGCTATGTGGATTCGTCTCTTTTATTATCAAGCCTACTCGTGCATTTGAAAACTTTTATTTTATTAGTGCGAAGGCCAAGCTGAGACAAGTTCACCGAAGCCATCTACCTGAGCGAGAAGTCGCCTTGACCGAACGGGTCTTCAAGCAACTGTTGCATGGCTAAGTCCAAACGCCGTTGGCATTTTGATTCCTCCGATTGACTGAGCGGGATTGGGCACTATATCCACCACTCAGAAAAAGTTTCTTCCTCGAAACTAACTGAGTACACTTATCGACTTATAACTTTGATTCAACATCCAACAATTTTTGCACACACTTTGCCTATGCGTTTCCTCAATCCGAGCACCTGACCAATCAACATTCTAGTTCGTCTCAAATCTAATGATCGCACTACCATCAATAATTCTTCGAAACACGATTTCAAAATTCTCGATACTTTTTCGTTCCTCTAGTCTCATTTGAATTCAATGTATCACTTAGTTGGATCGTACACATATTTTGGGCGTCCCCGAAATATATGCATTTCAACCAAGCCTCGTGATAGAGAATTCTGTCATTTTCACTCGAGTCGGATCGTGCACATATTTGAGCGTCCCTGAAATATATGCATGTCAGCCGAGGCTCATGAGTGGTATTTTCATACTCTTGAATCATTCCATTCATCAATACCAATATCCAACCCAATCAATCTTTAAGATCACTCGTACCGATGCTAATTCTCGCAACATGGACGTCTCACCTAACCGCTAGGCCATCTCTCCAGGCTAGGTCAATCGTCAGTATTGGAATCATAGTTTCGAACAATAATATCAACACTGATCCCATCCTACGGTCAAACCAAATTTGATAGTACGAGATTTTCTACCCAAGCTCGCATCACTCCGATTTCTAAATTTCGAGCATAGATTTTACCTATTCGCACTCGCAACGTTCAATCTTGGGGTCCGAGTCATTCAGCAAAGCCATCCTACTTCAAGTTCTGCTCAACCAAGCCTCTTGCATATCACTATCGCACGTCCTAAATTTACAATTCGTATAGTCTCTCTTTTCAAACATGTTCGATATAATCTACCTATCCATTCTTTCCAAGTCAAGCACGCTATGATACGATTTGTCGCTAAACCATAATTCACATTCCATATTTCCTAAGTCGTTTTATCTCAATTCACGTAATCGATCATAAGGTCGTCTAGCTTGACAATATGTTGCGTCCCAATCTCATGCGAGTCCGATTATCCACGGTGGGCATGAAATCACCATGCAACGCTCCCGCGGGATAATCCTCATCGGGACGTAACTCTTGTTTTGAGTCTAGACTAATTCATTCTCGATACGTAGATTGGATCTACTCAATCCTCATGTTTACTTCAAATTGTCAATCACAAATCCAACCAATCCTTAAATTCACCTTCGCATCGAACCACAAGTCGAAACAATCCAAATTGTCATGCATGATCTCTCGAGCTCGATCATTCCCGCGACATGAATCACCATGTCAGCGCTCATGCAGAATGATCGCCCCAGGTCCGACATGACGCATGTGTGAGGCTGGAGTTGCGCTCGTACAAGATCGTCGACGTAGTGGTTATCAACGCAACCATCAAGACACGATTATTTTCATCTAACATTCATTTCAATCAAAATCCCAAGTATAATATCTATCAAAATAATAACACTTTAGACGATCGTCGTTCCTTGAATTAGAGTGCCCCAGAGGTATCGCATATCGATCTTTGATACGCCTCAATACCATCGATGATATGCATAACCTGACGATCTTCATTTGCAACGAATTTCGACTTGTGCAACTGATGCTATCGTCCGAACTGGATAATATCCTCGACATTCAAGATCAAGTTCGATCATTATCCCCCAAACTATTTACATGATCAATTCGTTCAAACTCATAATCATATATGTTCATCCGTCTATATCTTAAGTCATCAAACAAATTTATCCAATTCCTTAGAGTCATTTTCGTAACTTCAAATTAAACTTTTATGCACGATTCATATCGATTTCCTCGATCAAGTCATCCATTCGTTACACCTTAACTTTTCTTTGATTCAATTTCGCCTACTTAATCGTTTTGTATTTCATACTTGCACAATCACAATCCCGTGCACGTCATCCCTAGTTTGTTCGAATCAACTTATCAAACTTCAAGACTACAGATTTTCCACAATGAAACTCAACTAAGGTTTTGCGTACTCGTCCTTTCTGATAGACTCATTGGCATCCCGCATCCTCAATCGATCGACATCCCCGAGGCTATTCCATACACCACTCAGGGATGAAGTCATTTGACAAATCCTCAAAACAAGTTTCGAATTATAATTGATTACTTCGAATTTTCGTTCAAGCTATTCCTCAAAATCTAAGCACGCTCATGTATATCGCATCGACGATAACATCGTCTGATGGCACCCCTATCGATAGTCATCCCGCATTCTATGAATCAAGTCAAACTCATTCACATTTCTATAACGATTCGAATTCTGCACATGAGTTCTCTAAGGTCGACGCAATTTTGGTGTATATGTCCAATCCGACTTAGCCAATCGTGATTTATGTGAACCATCTTTTATTTTTGTCAAAAACTATTCTCATACGATTTGCAATTAAACAGACTTATTTTATAGACATCCCGTGAAACATTGAGAGAGTGCACACTAATGATATCAATCGCAGAAACAACATCAGAGTTATAGAATTCAATCAAAAGTCTAAGGACGTAAAGCCATGCTCTGATACCATTATGTCACGCTCCGGTCTCGTAGGACCGATCATCCTCGCTAAGGCGTGATGCCGCGTGAGCCTAGGTTGCACTCACGCAAGGCGGGTTCCATAACGGCCAATTACAGGCTAAACGACGGAGTCGTCGTACAGAAGTCTCAAGCAGAAATATTGATTAATACTAGCGGAAACTTGAAACAAAACACAAGTCATACAAATAGCTCTTTATTGATATTGAAACAAAGATTACATAGGTGGGCACGAGGCCAAGATTACAATCACTCAAGCTCACTCTTCTCACAATACAAGTCACTCTGCTCTCTCTCATCTCTCAATACAATTTGATAAGCCATCGGATGCTTCAGATAGGCGATGTCCATACATTATGTCCCGTATAAATCCAGACTCCATTCGGCCGTGCGCCTCGAAAACGTCAAGGAACTCCATGCTTCGACGCATCCAAGCGAGCTCCGCGCCAACGAGCTTCTACCTGTTCCTGCACATGAAAACTGTGTGGGTGTCAGTACTCAACTATATTGGTGGAGTGAGCCCCTCGCCCACCCATACAAAACCAACACGTTCATTTACTTTGTGCAACATGACCCTTTTGATTGTCTTTCTACTCTTGCCTTAGGATCAGTTTTAGGACATAGACGTCTGGCCTATTTATGTCTCAAGACCATCCCCGTACCTACGTCAACTTATCAAGTCGTGTTTGCCTTTCGGCCCATACCCAGAGACGCAAATACACGATAGTACCAAATTTTCCTGTGATCGTGCTTCAAGGCCATTATGCTAACATCATGGTCGTATCACGGGATCTATTTGTGTGTCCATATTGAGGTCGTGCCTCGCAACTCAGTGTGACTTAACCATATTGCCGCCTCACGGCTCTTGCTGCTTTAATCATTAACTGACTCAATCAAGATTTGTGAACTAAGTGTCACTTAACCAACTTTGTCTTACGGTGCTTCCTGACTTAAACTCGAAACGACTCAAATCCAACTTATGCAATTCTATGCCAACAACTTAATACTCGACGCCACATCTCGTGCCAAAGCACGGTGTCTTCATTGCAGCCAAATCTTAGGCCCAAACATTGTGTTCCAAATCGTGTGTACATTCAACTCGACTCATTGATACCGTGTACACCATACTCGACTCAATCCAAATGCATGCACACGGATTGCCACTATATGCCGACTCATTTATATGAAATAGTCACTAGCACAACAAGCTATTTTGGACACATTAGCTTTGTTATTCGGGGCCCTTTCAATGCAAGTAGCGAGCCCCGTTGAAAGTCCCCGAATAATCTGAGTGGTATTCTCAGCTCGGCTAAAACCCGTGTTTTCCCTTAGGCCGAAACGGTCCCGTGGTCTCGGGTTGTCGCTCCATGAAACTTTCCCTTGTCGACAAGTTGTTCATGACCATGCAAGACTCGATTCGAACTACCGTCTCACACAGTCATGCTTCTTCTAGTGTTACCATCTTTTCAGAACCATGTTCCAGACTTCCACTATTTGAGACTGCCTCGACGACCCATGGTCGCGAGTATTCTTCCATGTTGCCGTCTCATTTTACTCAACTCAGGAACGACTATTCGATAGCCCTTTTTCCAAACTCAACTTGAATCAACCGTGACTCGTGCCATAAAATACTAAGTCGGTGACATCGTGCCTCAAACCAACTTGCATTATGTGCGACACTACCACCCAAGACATACTTTATTTGACGGGCCTTGAGATCGTAGGACCATGTGGTTATACCCAGCCATAGAACTCGTGGAATCGTGCTTAGAATGACTTCGACAGCCCGACATAACTTTTGCCTAACTCAATCGTGCAACAACTTGACGAGCAAATGTTCCATCAAGTCTTGAATCGTGGGAATGTGTTGTGCACGCGTTCGACTTGAACAACCAAGTTCTTTGCATGCCTAGACTTATGCCACAAGCCGCATGGTGCAACTTAACCCGTGGGGCGGGCAAAGGCTCTGCCAAGCCTTGGACAATGGGACCGTGCATGCTTTATCAATCATTTATGCGAGCGACGCCTATGACTTAGGGTAATTTATAGCTTTGTGGCAAGGACCAACTTTCCTTCTCCCAAGCCACGGAATGAAGGACCGAATGTCATTTTGAAAGCCATCGTGCAACATTTCTAAGCCGACCGTGGGACCTTTTTTCATATTCTAACTCAGTTTGGCCCAAGTTGGAATTATTTCCTTAGCTATGTGGATTCGTCTCTTTTATTATCAAGCCTACTTGTACATTTGAAACTTTCGTTTTATTAGTGCGAAGGCCAAGCTGAGACAAGTTCACCGAAGCTACCCACCTGAGCGAGGAGTCGCCTCGACCGAGCGTCTCTTCGAGCAGCCATTGCATGGCTAAGTCCAAATGCCGTTGGCATTTTGATTCCTCCGATTGACTGAGCGGGACGGGCACTACACGACCTATGATGGATAAGCTCATATCACCTCATCAAAATGCATTCGTTCCAGGGAGGCAGATTACAAACAATATTATCATAGCTCAGGAACTCTTTAATGATATGCAGTCACCTACGAAGCACAGAAATTCATTTGCACTCAAAATCGATATGGAAAAGGCATATGACAGACTATCTTGGTCCTTCATCAAGAATGTCCTTCACTGCATCGGCATCCAAGGACATACAAACAACATTATTATGGAATGCATTTCGTCCGCTTCGTTCTCAATATTAATCAATGGGCATCCTGAAGGCTACTTCAAGCCTGGAAGAGGCATACGACAAGGTTGCCCGTTATCGCCCTTCGTTTTTATCATCTGTACAGAAACACTCTCCCGCCTTTTTTATCAGTACGAGAGAGATGATCTCCTGCATGGTATACGCATCAACAGGTATTCACCATCAATTTCTCATCTGTTATTTGCTGATAATCTCTTAATCTTTGGCCAAGCATCCGAAGCCACCCTCCACAACGTGCACACCCTCCTACAAACCTTCGCTTCTTGGTCGGGACATCGGGTCAACTTTGAGAAGTTGAGCATTCACTTTAGAAGGAGAGTCGACCAACAGCAAAAATAGAAGTTGGATGCCATCCTTCGTCTGAAGTGCATGGATAAGAACGAAAAATACCTAGGCCATTACCTGCTGAAGCCCAAGAACCGTCGAGACACGTTTGCCTTCTTGGTTGATAAATGCAAGGCGAGACTCGAAGGGTGGAAATCGAAGATGCTCTCCCATGCCGGCTGCAACACCCTAGTCAAATCCACCCTGAGCTCTATTCCTATATACTACATGTCGGCTTACACTATCCCGAAGGACACTATGGCTAAATTCTCGAAATGCCAAAGGAGCTTCTGGTGGGGGCATTGTTACGCCCCGCTCCCGTAGGAGCGATCGTCCTCGCTAAGGCGTGATGCCGCACGAGCCTAGATTGCTCTCGTGCAAGGCGGGTTCCATAACGGCCGATTACAGCGGCTGCGACGGGGTCGTCGCACAGAAGTCCTAAGCAGTGACATTGAACATGCAGCAGAAATTTAGAACAAAACACAAGTCATTGCAAAATACTCTTTTTTGATATTGGAACAAAGATTACAATGGGGCGCAAGGCCAAGATTACAATTACTCAAACTCACTCTTCTCACATTTTTACAAGTTCACTCAGCTGTCTCTCATCTCTCAATACATGTCTCGAGCCAGCGGATGCTTCGGAAGGCGACGTCCATACATTATGTCCCGTATAAGTCTTGACTCAACGCGGCCGCACGCTACGAATCGCCAAGGAACTCCGTGCCTCGACGCATCCAAGCGAGCTCCGCACCACGAGCTTCTACCTATGCCTGCACATGAAAACTATGTGGGTGTTAGTACTCAACTGTACTGGTGGAGTGAGCTCCTTGCCCACCCATACAAAACCGACACGTTCATTTACTTTGTGCAACATAAACCCCTTTACGATTGTCTTTCTACTCTTGCCTTAGGATCAGTTTTAGGACATAGACTCTCGGTCTATTTAGTGCCTCTAGACCTTTCTCGTGCTTGCAATGTCAACGCACCGACTCATACTTGTCTTTCGTGCCATACTCTGTGACGTAACGACTCGGTCGTGCCATGAACTCGATTCATGCTTCAATATCTCTGAGGCAGTGCCTCCTCGTTTAGTCTTGCCTATACTTGTGTTGTGACAACGCGGCCGTGCCTCACATTTCGATGTCGTGCCCTGCAACTCAACATAACTTAACCGAACTTGCCCTACGGCCCTTCTCGACTTAACTCGCAATGTCTAACCCAACTTGTGGAACCGGTGTTGAGAACTCAAGCACGACGCCGTATCTCGTGCCAAAATACGTGTCTTTATGCATAGCCAATCTTCGGCTTCATAATACTTTAGGTGCAAACCGAGCACACATTTCATAACTCAAGTCATACCGTGCTTGCACTTCCTTAGAATCGACCGACACCGTGCATGCGGATTCACCGCTTAGCACGCCAATTATCTATATAAAAGGCCACTGGCACGACAAGCCATCGTGGACATAGCTCGGGTAGGCGGCGGGTCCTTCGATGCAAGGTAGCTAGCCCCATGGAAAGCCCCCGACTACCCACGCATTAATATTGTGCGCTGCTATAACGTCTTCCCCCTAGGTCGACTGGGCCCGGTGCCCCGGCGTAATACCAGTCGAGGAAGAAATCCTTGTCGACAAGTTGTCCAATGACCACGCACCTACGAGACATCTAGACTCACGTAAATGCATGGCCTAATTTGTCGTATAACTGGAACTATACTTAGCTTCTCGTGCTCTAAACCACACTTTGCATAACGCGCATCGGAACCGTGAGACTCCCAACCGAGGGACCGCCTCATACTTTGAAAACGTGCATCGGAACCGTGAGACTCCTAACCGAGGGACCGTCTCATACTTTGAAAACGTGCATAGGAACTGTGAGACTCCCAAACGAGGGACCGCCTCAGCGACAAACGGTCGCGTGAACTTACTTCTTTGAAATCGAGGAAACGACTACTGCATAGCCTTCCAACTTAACTTGCACCAAACGTGCCTAATACTTGCCATAGCCCGTGGCATTTCTATTATCGAAACAACCGTGTTTCGTGCCTTAAACTCATTGTATTTCGTGCGACACTATCGTCCAAGTCATACTCTATGTGACGAGCCTTAAGACCGTGGGAACAAATGGCTATATGCAGCCGTAGAACCATGAGACCGATCAAGGCTATGCCAAGCCTTGGACGATGGGACCGTGTATGCTTTATCAAGTATTTATACGTGCGACGCCTATGACTTAGGCTAAGTTCGTAGCTTTGTGGCAAACTTAAACCAACTTCCTTCTCCCAAGCCACGGGACGAAGGGACGAGTGACATTTTCAAAGCACGCCGTGCACCAATTCTAAGTCGACCGTGAGACCTTTTCATATTCTAACTTAATTCGACCCATCGGGATTATTTTCTTAGCTATGTGGATTCGTCTCTTTTATTATCAAGCCTATTGTGCAAGTTGAAAACATGTGATTTATTATGTGAAGGCTAAGATGAGGCGAGTTCACCGAAACTACCCCACCTGAGCGAGTAGTCGCCTTGACCGAGCGATATCTCCGAGCAAGCCATTGCAAGGGTAAGTCCGAATGCCGTCGGCGTTCCGATTCCTCCGATTGACTGAGCGGGACGGGGCACTACATGCTTGGAATTGACGAGAAGAGAATGCACTTCCTCCAGTGGAACAAAGTCTCGCAACCGAAACTAATGGGAGGACTAGGGTTTCGAAAACCAGATTGGATCAACGAAGCCTAGTAGGAAAATTTTTATGACGCTTATTAGAGAACCCACATCAACTATGGGCGCGGCTTCTCACTGGATTCTATCTGCAAAACTAATTGATCTGGCTTGCTAAGAAGCACAAGCGAGCCTCACCTACATGGGCGAGCATACTCGATAGCCGCTCTATCCTGGCGAGTGGGGTATGCTGGAGAATTAAGGGGGGTTGGAGTGATATCTATGCAGACCCATGGGTGCCTAAGCTCCCGGGCTTCCGAATCTCAGAGCATCGCCGGCATCAATAGGGACCCCTGTCCAAGAACTCATGGATCCTCATTCGAGAACATGGAATATCCCATTAATTGAATCCCTCTTCTCCCCATCATCGACATTAGCTTACGCAATGGTGACGGCCCAGACGAACTT
Source organism: Iris pallida (assembly GCA_029216955.1). Taxonomy (NCBI): domain Eukaryota; kingdom Viridiplantae; phylum Streptophyta; class Magnoliopsida; order Asparagales; family Iridaceae; genus Iris; species Iris pallida. The sequence goes on from JANAVB010006400.1 coordinate 483,964, forward strand.
CTGTGGACCTAGACGAGAGATGGAAAGTTCTCGTCTAAGTCCCTTTATGAATCTATTAGGAAACAAGCTCCGGGAAGTTCTGCATCGATGAACGCATCCATAACATGGCGAAAACTCTGGACTATGAGGAATATTTCCCCGCGGATACAAGTTTTCATTTGGCGACTATTAAATGAAGGACTTCCTCTTCTATCTGCCATCCATCGGAGGACCCCGACGACTAGCAAGATGTGCCCTCTCTGCCTCGAAGATGAAGAGAACAACGATCATTTATTCCTTCACTGTCAGATAACCAGAGAAGGTTGGTTTGCATGGCCCCTGGGTCTTCGCATCGAAAAACATCATCAGATTAGATCCTTACTTGAGGAGTGGTTAAAAGAATCATGTTCACACGAGGCGTTTAGGATGGGAGCCGCTCTCTTATAGGCCATCTGGAAGCCCAGATGCGCCTGCGTGTTTAGACATTCCCCCCCGAAGCTTCAATCTATCATACATCAGGCTAATATCATGTACGCCAACTTCTCCCCTAACATGAACTCAAGATTGGTTGATCTCAGCAACTTAAGGTCGGCAGCAACTTCCGAAGCTAGGTGGATGCCCCCACCCATAAACACCATTAAGATCAATGTAGATGGTGCGACGTCTCATTCGTCCATCGTAGCGGCTGCTATTGCCAGAGACTATGGGTGGGTGGCTGTCTGGTGACTCAATCTTGGTTTCAGACATTGCCTTTCTCCATGGAGTTTGGACTACAAGCTGAAGCTATCCGCCTTGGAGTAACCCTAGCAAGGAGATTCAGCAATACACCAGTCACCATCGAAGGAGATTCCATTACAGTTATCCGTATATTCATCGGGGAGCGAAACCTGGTCCCATGTAGGTTATACGAGCTCTTCAATGATGTGAGGGATATGCTTCCTATTCCCAGCAACCTGACCTTCGCGTTCACAAGAAGGTGGGGTAACGAGGCTGCACACTCATTGGCTATGTTTGCTTTAGCCACAGCTACGACTTCGGTCTTTACCTATCCGCCTGTGTGTCTCGACCAGGTGCTAGCATATGATTCCTTCCTTCCTGCTTGTAATGTAGTGACTGTTCCAACATTTGAATAAAACGACTACATTACCCTAAAAAAAAAAAAAAAAAACAAAGGGCTATTTGAAACGAGAAAACTCCATTTCAAATCGCAAAAGCCAAATGGTGCTCTCACGAGTGATTGACGTTTGCCATTTTGACCAATTTTGTATGGTGGAAATGGGAAAAGCGGGAATCAAACGCGTTTCTGTATGCCATTTTGGCCAAAATGCTGACAAAACTAGAAAACATCCTATTTTAAATGGGAATGAAACTAGCCCAAAGCCTTATCCCAAATTTCTGGGATCGGTTGTTTGAATCATTTTTCCATTCAGCTCTATTAAGGGCCATGTACTTTGTAACGCTAACAAAATCCATAACCTTTAATGAGCATGATTTCCCTGTTATTTGATATTTTAGTTAGACAAAATATTTCAAATTTATTAAAAAAAACACTTGGAATGTTTTTGTTTTTTTTTTACTTCTGATCTTTGATATTCAGCAGGATTCTTTTGATTTTTGTTTTGTTCTATTGTTAATGTTTTCAATTGCTTCCTTCATGCATGCTTGGGTTTTTCTTTTGGTAATGAGAGAGGTCTCAAGTTTCTATGTCATAAGATAGCAAACATGTTATATGTACAGGATATGCTTGCACGAACATAGTCTATTTGTGCAAGAAAACCAATGATTTCTGTTCTTGCTATTTCAGTAATTGCCCATCTGATACATGTGAACAGGATGATGGCTTGCTCGAAGGTTACGTCCCTTAAGAATTTTAGCTTGTAAATTGTAATGACATATTGAATTGTTTTTGTTATGTGTTCGTAGTTTTGTGAGAATAATAATCCTCTACGTTACATGATTCCTGAGTTAATACCTAGGTTAGACCACAAGAAAACAGAAAGTTTCTTCTTCTGTTAGATATTGTGCTTCTATGTAGTCTCCTTTTGTCCCTCGTCTAATAATGTACTATGAGAAATCCAAACTGTATCCTATATATGTACTCATATCTCCTCAATCAAGTATCCCAGTTAATTGACTCTCTATTAACATCTTCCTTCATGACTGTTGATTGATTCAGGTTATCATATTCTGACTCAAATAGACTATGTTCGTGCGGGCATCCTACCCTCACCGCCCCTATTTAAAAAGTATCCAACCTTCAATTCTCAATGCTACTACACCAGTCGGCGGGCATCCTACGCTCACCGCCCCTACTGAGTATAACATGATTTAAATAAGAATCATATTGGAATCTGTTACAGACTGCTATTTAAAGACATAAATGGAACAACTTTTTTACATGTAATTAGTTAGTGGAGCCTCATAAGAAAATGAATTTGCTACGTTAATAGGAGGAAATTTGGATGAGTCTCCTTGGTCCTTGTAAGAGTTTTCTTTTGAAATGCTAAGCTGTTGACTATTGAATCCTTCTAACTTCAGGAAAAAGATGAACAACTTGGAGCTTGGGCTTCGTCCTCCTCTTATCCGGCGATGCCCCGAACAACCTGCAAGAAGGCTACTGAGAATGTCTATGCACTTTCTAGTTTTTAGGTTTACTAGATTCTGATAGTATAGCAGAGGTTCCTGGTTGATTTTTTTTTAGATGTATGACTAATGGAAGTGGAGACCTTTGACTGGTCCCATTACAGTTTTTTTTAACTTTTGAGACACCTTAAGGCAATCTGGATGAGGTAGGTATCCTCTCTCGTTTAGGACTTTTAGTAAGACATAAGCCACGTCCTGGGTTCTATCTGCATAGCTAGCCAAATAGAGACAAGAGTGATTTGTTTCCTTTTAAGTGGTTTTCTGAAAATTACCCTCTGGAAATATGCCAACAAGGTAGTTATGCCATCTACCTATCTGCCAATCGACCTTCTGGGTTTAAGAATATGCCAACAAGGTAGTTCTGCCATCTACCTATCTGCCAATCGACCTTCTGGGTTTAAGGCAATGTCCTCTCTTGCTCAAAAACACGATGAGGGTTGGTAGCCGATTGTACAAGTATTGTCAACTCTTTTATAGTGCTTTCTCCTATTCCATAGCCAATCTTATTCTGATGGTAGAAGGCTGGAGGATTATAGCCTTTTGGTGTAAACAATTTTAGTTCTTTTCAGCTTACCTGCCTTATATAGATTATCATCATTCCGGATTTTGAGAGTTTTGAAATTTTAATGCTGTTTCACTTTTCTTCTTTTGATTGCCCAACTGCAATTTTATTTTTAATTTAGTTTGATTTATTTATAGTCTAATTGTTTTAGTTATTTTCAGACATCACATACACTTGATACTTGTGGCTCCGCCTCTACGTTCGTGTTTACTTTTTGGCAAATTTACGCATAGCATATTGGATTTCAGTTTTATTTTATTGTTTCTGGCCATTCCTTGTTTTACATGAGATTGGAATTGAGATATTTTACTTTATTTGGGGCTAAAATGTAGTTTTCAGATATATGTGATCTCTGAATGAGAATGATACAACAAAGGGCTAGTTTGGTTTCCATTTGAAACGAGAAAAGCTCCATTTCAAATCGTAAAAGCCAAATGGTGCTCTCACGAGTGATTGGCGTTTGCCGTTTCAGCCAATTTTGTAAGGCGGGAACCAAACGCGTTTTATGCCATTTTGGCCAAAATGTTGACAGAAACGGTAAACACTATATTTTAAATGGGAATGAAACTAACCCAAATCCTTTATCCCAAATTTTCGGGGTCAGCTATTTGAATCATTTCTTCCATTTAGCTCTATTAAGGGTCATGTCCTTTGTAACGCCAACAAAATCCATATCCTTCAATGAGAATGATTTCCCTGTTATTTGATATTTTAGTTAGACATAATATTTCAAATTTATTAAAGAAACTTAGAATGTTTTCGTTTTTTTTCTTCTTCTGATCTTTGATATTCAGCACGATTCTTTTGATTTCTGTTTTGTTCTATTGTTAATTTTTCAATTGCTTCCATCATGCATGCTTGGGTTTTTCTTTTGGTAATGAGAGAGGTCTCAAGTTTCTATGTCATAAGATGTACAATAGCGTTGAAACAATGATCTTATAACTGGATTGGATTCAGATAGCAAACATGTTATATGTAGAAGATATGCTTGCACGAACATAGTCTATTTGTGCAAGAAAATCAATGATTTCTTAAACTTGCTATTTCAGTAATTGCCCATCTGATACATGCGAACAGGATGATGGCTTGCTCAAAGGTTATAGGTTATGGCCCTTAAGAATTTTGGCTTGTAAATTGTAATGACATCTTGAATTGTTTTTGTAATGTGTTAGTAGTTTTGTGAGAATAATAGTCCTCTACATAACGTGATTCCTGAGTTACTGTCTAGGTTTAAACCACAAGACGACATCAAATTTCTTCTTTTGTTAGATATAGTCCTTCTACGTACCTTTTGTCCCACATCTATAATGTACTATGATAAATCCACTCTGTATCATATATATATATATGTACTCATATCTCCTCAATCAAGTATCCCAGTTAATTGACTCTCTATTAACATCTTCCTTCATGACTGTTGATTGATTCAGGTTTTGCATAGTATGACCCAATTTGTCAGTCTGTTACTCTTTTAGGCTTTGTTCTACCCTACTTAAAAAGTATCGTAGCTTCAATTCTCACTGCTACTACACCAGTCAGCGGGCATCCTACCCTTACCGCCCCTACTGAGTATAACATGATTTAAATAAGAATCATATTGGAATCTGTTACAGACTGCTATTTAAAGACATAAATGGAACAAACTTTTTTACATGTAATTAGTTAGTGGAGCCTCATAAGAAAATGAATTTGCTACATTAATAGGTGGAAAATTGGATGATTCTCCTTGGTCCTTGTAAGAGTTTTCTTTGAAATGCTAAGCAGTTGACTATTGAATCCTTCTAACTTCAGGAAAAAAGATGAACAATGACAAGATATTTAAGTTGGCTAAGGGGTTCAGGGGGAGGGCGAAGAATTGCATAAGGACAGTGTTGAGAATCAATAAGGGACTTTTAGTCCCACATCGGAATATGTAGTATGTAGAGGAGCTAGACTCCCTATAAGTAGTGAAGTAGTCCATCAATAAAATTATCCAACCATTATTTTCTACATGGTATTAGAGCCATAACTCTCTCTCTCTCTCTCCACAAAAAAAAAAAAAAAAAAAAAATTTTTAGCCGACCCCCCCCCCCCACCCAACCCCCCCCCCCCCCGACCCCCCCCCCCCCCGGAGCAGTCTCCCCCCACCCCCCCCCCCCCCCCCCCCCCCCCCCCCCCCCGACCCCCCCCGGAGCCGCTGTCAGATCCCTATTTTGAAAATAGGTATATGACTGTATTTCGTATTTTGAGTGGATTTTAAAATTTTGTATTTGTTTACAGCTTTATTTAAATTCTAGATTTCTATTTGGCCTCGGTGGAGTTTGTTATTTTATTTATTTTTGTTATTGTTATTGTTGTTATTATTATTATCATTATTATTATTATTAATTTCTTGATTCTAAATCTACCCCTACCTAACCCCTCATTCACTCCCTCTCTCATCTCTCTCTCCCTCTCAGCATGGAGAGCAGCCCCTCCCCAAACCTCTTCTTCTCATCTCTCTCTCATGCACACTACTTCTCTCCCTCTCTCAGCTCTCACTAACCCTAACCCTAGCTTTCCCGAGCTCACCTCTCCCCCTCGTCTCCGGCCTGCAGCCGCCGCCACCACTTTAGCCACCACCGCCATGGCCTCCGGCCACCTCCATTTCAGTCACCACCACCGCCACCATCATCGTCATCTTCAGCCACCAGCGCCACCATCATCGTCGCCGTCGCCGTCTCCCTCTCGGTCGGCCTCCTCCGCCGCCCTCACCCACGAGCGCCGCCTCCACTTCCGCCGTGGTCACCCCGCCTCCAGCCGCGACCACCGCCACCAGCCCCATCGTCATCACCTCCAGCCCCATGGCCTCCGTCCCCTTCTCCCTCCTCCTCTCGCCGTGGCGCGGATCGCCGCCTCCAGCGACGCCGTCTCCTTCTCCTCCTTCCCTTTCCTGGCTCAGCGTGGCGCTGCTGCCTCCCTTCGCCGGGAGCCACGACCCGCCTGGCCGTCGCCCACCTCGGCAGCACCCTCGCCTCCTCGTCTCCTCCCCCTCTCTGTTCTCCCTCGGCGCAGCTCTTGCCGCTGCTGTCCCCTCCGCCGGAGCCCGACCGACCCCGGTGAGCTCCTCCGCCCTTTCTTTCTCTCCTCTTCGGGCAGCGTGCTGCCTCGAGCAGCGCACCCTCGTGGAGCGACCCCCTCGTTTTGCGTGCGCTTAGGGAGCGAGCCCTCGAGCTCCGTGCACGCCTCGAGCAGCGGGACGCTTTGGGCCCCGCGCTGCTCGGGTTATGTGCCGTCTCGATACGCGTACACCTTGGTGTACGTGCTGCCTCGGTTCTCGTGTCGCCTCGATTCGCGTGTTGCCTCGGACAGCGGGACGCTTCGAGCCCCGCGCTGCCTCGGGCACCGTGCTATCTCGGTTTGCACGTTGTCTCGATTTCCGTGTCTCGGCCTTTGTGCCATCTCGGTTTTAGTATCGCTTCGATTTGTGTGCGCGCGCCGATTTGCTCACCGCCTCGATTTGCGTGCTCGCTCCGATTTGCGTGCCGCATTGGTCTTTGTGCCGTCTCGATTCATGTGCACGTCTCGATTTGCGTGTTGTGTGATTTGTGCACCATTTTGATATTCGCGATCCCTCGGCCTACGTGTACGTCTCGATTTACGTGCACGTTGTCTCCTGTTCGTCTCGATATTCGAGTCATCTCGATTCTCGTATGCGTCTCGATATACGTGCGCGTCTCGATTTGCGTGCCCGTATCGGTCCGCGTGTCTCGGTTTCCGTGCCAGATTCCTACGCTGCTTGCGGGACCCGTATGGTATAGCCTCGGGCCATTCTTCGTGATTTTGTCATTATTTTATTATTTAATTCTAATGATTGTTTATTGTGTGTTCTGAGGATCTCGATTGGCGTGCTAGCTTAGATCGCGACTGCCGAAGACTTGCTTACCTAGTCGAGCCCTCTAGGCAAGTATCCCTTGCTCATCGACGGCTCTTGCCCTCTCTCCTGGATTTTATTGCATTTAATTTGCTGTAATTGTAAATGTATAACCATGAGTAGTGTTGCCTAGTAGTAGAACTGCCATGATGATAACTTAGGATAACTTGGTCCGATACCGGGGTAGACCATATCGGGCAACTCGGATGGGTCATCCACACCTCCGAGGACACGAGCACGACTCACATGTATGGATTGTCCCTGTATGCCCCGTGTCCGACTCGCGGTCGGGTAACGGCTCTAGCTAACTTTACTTGTGGCGGTGATTGTGCTTGGGTTAGGGATTTATGGACATGTGTTATGGTGCGCCCTGCGAGGCGGTTATTTTATTATTATGCATGTTGGCTTGGCGTCCAGTACGCATTGTAGTGCTGCTAGAGGCCGAGACATTAGTGGTCTCGGGTTCGATTGATTTCCCAGTACGCCTCGTAGCGCTGCTGGAGGCCGGGGCTTAGTGTTCTCGGCTATCGACTTGTTCCCAGTACGCATCATAGTGTTGCTGGTAGCTGAGACCTAGTGTTCTCAGTCTGCGATTCCGCGGCGGGTTGCGCCGAGTGGATTTTAGCCCCAACTCACTGGGAGCTCCTGTCCAGAATACAGAGGAGACTCTGTCGGATTCTTCCAAAATTTTCGATCGAGAATTTAGTTCGAAGGATTGGACAGAACCATTCCTTTGGTTTGCTGGACTGGGCTCGTGCCTGTTCACCTTGGTATGGTATACCTGATCCCATTGCTTGCTAGGTAGACTCCAGACTAGATCAGTCGTCTAGCTCCTGATCTGTCTTATCCGTCGGATAGCGTAAGGAGAGCGGTTCCACTCGGGAGACGGTCTGCAACCCTGGTCCTTGTTTGGTTTGAGGGTTGTGGATTTGCTCCAGAGCGGTCCGTGTAATCCTTGCCACTTTCGGCGATATTTATTACCGGACTCTTGTCCCCTGACCCTTCATCCTAGGGGTTGTCCTAGTCTAGTCAGATAGAGCTGACAGTTGTCCTATGTATTGGGAGTTGTGACTTGTGGATATGACTGAGGATTGAGTATTATGGAGAGTACGATCTCGGGATATTGACTTGGTGGATCTATGTGGATTCTTGGACTTTGGTGATTTCGAATATTTCGTGGAACGAGGAGAATATCGAGGGTATTATTATATGATTTTTACTCGACTTTCCAAACGCCAAAAACCTAGTACCTTTGTGTATTCCGGTAGTTGGGGAACCTGGTTTGATTGCTATGTCTTGGTAGTTGAGGGGCTCGTTTTCTAGCGGCTGGTGATCATTGACTTGGAGGATTCTTGTGAGTCATAGGGCCTAACGTTGTTGATTTTGATTAGCTTAGTATCTGGTGTTTGTCCTTATTCGACCTGACATTTTTCCCCATCGAAGATAGGAGACTCCTGATAGTTTGATAAGATGGATGGATCGACTTGATGATTTGAGCTGTAGGTTCCCATGTGTACTTGACAGACTATTATAGTGGAGATTTTGATCTTGTAACCGACTTGATATCCATGTCACGATTTGGACATGTGACTTCTTGTGACTGATAGGTTTGACCTTGTTCCTGGTATTACACGATGACCTGGACCTGTCTTGATTCTTGATTAGTGGTCCGTAGAGGTGCACTCCTGACTAGCATTCTGGACTTGACAGTAAACCTGGCATGTATACTCTTGATTCTTGATAGTGGCCCGTGGTGGCACACTCCTGACTAGTACTCTCGACATGACATATTTACTCTTGATTGCTGTTGCGACAGCTAGTCCTGACTTGCTCAGCATGACCCCGTCTTGACACCGTGGTTGATTTCTTTTGATTGTGCTTGTATAAGCCACCAGTCCAGTCTTGTCTTGCATCATGTCTAGGACATGGATCCCTGAGTACCACGGTCAGGGATCTATAACGAAACTGACTAGGCTAATAACTAGATTAATCATGTAGTTCATGGGGACTTCCCAGTGACCTGTTGCTTGTCTGACCCCGGCCCTATGTATCTATATATATATATATACTAGGGATTTGTTGCTATCCGTCGAGATGAGCGCATTCCCAGCCCTCCGTCGAGTGTGGCACTTCTTTAGGGCACATGTATCTTACTGCAGTGTGCCTGCTATATCTATCTTTTTCTTTTGCTGGGGCCATTCGGGTAGTAGCAAGCAGGAGCTGGACCTTGAAGTCTCATTGCAACTTGTTAGTAATTAGGCATGTGATAACCCTAGTTAGCTAATAATAGCAAGCCGTAGGCATTGTGTGGCCGCTTGTCCTTCTGTGTTGTTTGGCTTGTTGCCTGCTAGCCAGCTGATATTGATTTTCAGCTGGCCATGCAGGTGTTAGTGGATGCTAGGCAAATTGTGATTGTGTTAGCTTCACTATACTTGTGGATTGTTATCGTGCGTTGGTACCGCACGATCCCTTACCTTTATTTACTGTTTTTAGATGTTATTCTTGTCATATTTTATCCTGCTGGTTTTCTTCGCCCGTCCTTGAGCCTTCCTTTCTGGTACTTGCTGCGGTTGGCCTGACCAACCCTGGATTGTTCCCAGATTGTCTGAGACCGACCCGGTGGATCTTCCAGACTTGACTTGGAGGGTGTGCTTCAGTTTCAGACCATGCTAGGAACTGTGGGAAGGTATACTTGTTTACATTATTATCCTGTACTGTAGATTCCAGATTTTCATATGAGTATTTCCTGTTTTTCATATGATTATCTCTCTTGATATTGTTTCATTGTGATTTACCTGTGGATATGAGATCGGATTTAGGCCATAGATTGATTGCATGCTAGGATACCCAACCAGACTGGACAGCCGTTATCACCGTATAGCGTATTCGTACCTTATACGGTGTAGCTGGCCGTGTACGTCCCCGTATTCCGAACTGGGGCGTTACAGCCGCAGCGCCCCCCCCCCCCCCTTTCCCCTCCCCCGACCAGTACCCTTCCCCCCGACCAGCACCCTTCCCCCCCTCCCGCCCCTCTCCAGCACCTTCCCGCCCCCCCCCCCCTCCAGCACCCTCCCGCCCCCCCTCCTCCCTCTCCCTCTCCTGTAATGGAAACCCTAACCCTAGCCCTAGCAGCCCCATCCAAACCCTAACCCTAACCCTAGTTAAAAAAAAAAAGAAAAAGAAAAAGAAAAAAAAACGGCGTATTTCGAAGACAGTCGAGATGTCAAATATTTATTTGCACCGACTATGTTCCTAGATTGCGCCGTTTGGAACTAACAAATGTTTATTTTGTTATTCCTCCTTCACATCAGGATCTATACAGAGACTGATCATGTCTTCTCTGGTGTCCTGACGTGTTCACTTTACATGCGCGTGCCGGTGCTGGCCAAGTTAGTAGCGCATTCGTAAAGTCTGTGACGTCGAAGAAGACGACGAAGACGAAGAAGACGACGAAGTCGGGGAAGTTGCCGACTCCGACGTCGAAGAAGCCGGCGAAGACGACGAATAGGGTTTACAGTTGAAGCAGCCATGGATTCGATCAGTGGCAAACTGACGGCCGACGAGATGAAGGCCTTGGTTGATGATATCTTATCAAAAAGATTAACCGAGGCAACCCCACGTGCGATCCATACTGATGTGGATCCGTCACCTTACAAAATGGGAAAATTGGAGAAGCTGGAGACGAAGTTGGAAGGAACGTCCAACTACTTGAAGTGGTCGCGGCAGGCGATGCGGACGCTGAAGGGACGTGGCTTAGTTGGCTATGTCACTGGCCAAGCCAAGGCGCCAGCCGATCACTCCGCAAAGGAGTTTGCTGTTTGGGAGATTGTCAACAACGTAGTGGCTGGGTGGTTGACTGCCTCATTAACCGACCAGGTGTCGGGCAATGTCGAGGCAATGGAGGCTGCTGCTGATATATGGCGGACTCTAAAAGATATGTACTCCGGCTCCGGCAACCCTATGCGAGTCTTTCAACTGCAAGATGAACTCGATAGGGTGGCCCAAGACGAACGTACCATCTCTGAGTACGCAGCCCTGTTGAAGAAGTACTGGTCTGATCTAGATCATTATGATCCTCTTGGGATGGAAGATGCACAAGTCGAACCGGCATTCGCGAAGTACTTTCAGACGTTCCTGGCTTATATTTCGCGGCAGCGTAAGATGAAATTCCTGAAGGGACTACACCCTGTATTTGAGCAGAGACGGAATATCCTCCTATCCCACTCCACGCTTCCGACCTTGGAAGAAGCTATAGCCGTCATGACACAGGAAAAAGCTCGACTGAAGTTGATGCCCAACAAGGGATCCTACCAGGGGGAGCGAGCCGAGGTTGAAAAGTCTGCCCTTGCTGCCTTCAATCAACCTCCATCTGTTGGTGGTGTTTGCCACAATTGTGGTGACTCCGGACATTACATCCGTTTTTGTCCAAAACCCCTGCGAAATCAGTCTACTGATCGAGGACGGGGTCGTGGCGGCCGACGGGGTAATAGAGGAGGATATGCTGGTAGACGGGGAGGACACAAAGCGAATCTGGTGGAGGAAGGGGGAGAGCATCTACTGGCTGAAATAACCCCGCTTGAGAGGGAGTTCCTTGAGAAGTTGCGAGGCACAAAGCTGGTTTCGGCCGACAGTCCTGGGGCGTCTTCGACCTCGGGAGATCACATCACTTACTTTGTCCAAACTGGCACCGGTGATTCTGCACGTGCTCTTGCATCTGTCCATCAGCCAGGATGGATAATGGACTCTGGGGCATCTCGCCATGTCACGGGATCCCGTGGTGCGTTTCAGGACTATACTCAGCTACCATTGCCGGAGAGTATTCAGACCGCTGATGGTACATCCAGACCTGTAGTGGGTACAGGCACTGTCGCATGCACCCCTTCCATCACTCTCACCAATGTCTTACATGCTCCATCTTTTCCTGTCAATCTTTTATCCATTAGTGCCATTTTACTTGATCTTAACTGTACTGTTTCATTTGACATTCCTAAGGTGACTTTTCAGGAGAAGGGGACAGGACGACGACTTGGGACTGGCACATGGCATAAGGGGCTGTGGTATTTAGACAGGACTGGACTGGATAACGCATTGGCATCCTTGGTAGCAGACGCACCACCAGAAGCTTCCTGTCGCAGTGTTGAAGCCGACTTGCTACTCCACCACCAGCGTGTCGGTCATTCCTCTTTTCAAGTTATTAGTCGAATGTATCCGTCCTTATATCAAAGGACTGATAAAGAGAAGTTATTTTGTGATGCTTGTGAGTTGGGAAAACATACCAGAAGCTCGTATATAAGCTCGGAGAATAGGAGTTCAGCTGCTTTTGACATGATACATTCGGACGTATGGGACCCTTGTCCTACAACCGGAATTAACGGTTTTCGATGGTTCGTCACCTTCATTGACTGTTATACCCGCGTGACATGGGTCTACCTTATGAAGAATAAAAGTGACGTCCTTGAGGCTTTTCGGGACTTTCATCGTCGGGTGGAAACACAATATGGCACTAAAATTAAGTGTTTCCGGTCTGACAATGGGACGGAGTATACTAATAAGCAGGTTGCTGAGTATTTTTCCACCCATGAAATACTACATCAAACTTCATGTGCTTATACTCCGGCACAAATGGTGTGGCTGAACGAAAGAACAGACACCTGCTGGAAGTCGCACGGACGATGATGCTGGCTATGAATGTCCCGAAACACTTATGGGGGCAGGCTATATTGACGGCCTCTTATCTCATCAACAGAATGCCATCTCAAGTATTGGACTGGAAGACACCGTTGGAAATGCTTACTAGGGCAACTACATACACTGTTCCACCAAAAGTCTTTGGATGTGTGTGCTTTGTCCAAGATAATAGGCCAGACGTTGGCAAACTGGATCCTAGAGCAGTTACATACATTGTTCCACCAAAAGTTTTTGGATGTGTGTGCTTTGTCCAAGATAATAGGCCCGACGTTGGCAAACTGGATCCTAGAGAAGTTAAATGTGTCTTTGTCGGTTACACGGCGACTCAGAAGGGATATGCCTGTTGGAGTCCAGTCGAGCGGAAGATGTTTGTCAGCATGGACGTTACATTCAGAGAACTCGAACCATACTATGGTTCGGATGAAGGTTCAGCATTTGGTGACACATCTAACACAGGTGGTGTTCGATGTGAGGGGGAGATAATCAGCCCAAATGTGGTCGTCGGATCGGTTCCGTGTCCGGTTGTAGAAAACTGGACGAAAGGGGGAGAGCACAGTAACTCAGATACAGAGAATGAAGAAGAAGATACATATGTTACGTAGGGGGAGCAGCAGACAAGGGAAAAGGAGCTCCAAGTCTACAGAAGGAGACAACAGAAGTCTAGTACTGTGCCTATGCCGTGCCCTGTGCCTACTTTACCTACTGTACCAAGTCCCTCGTCTACTCCTGCTCCAACTCTTGAAGATGTTGCCCCCGCACTGAATCACTCGGATTCTGATGCGGATCTCTCCGACTCGGATGGTATGATCTCTCCACCACCTATTGCTCCCTTAAGGAGATCTTCTCGCATCAATGCGGGTAAGGCTCCTAGTCGTTTTGATGATTATAAACATGACATTGCCAACTTCTTGTCTTATTCTAACATTTCTTCGAATTATCGAGCTTTCATTGCATCGTTAGACTCTACTTCGTTGCCCAAGTGTTGGCAGGAAGCAAAGAAAGATCCAAGGTGGAAAGCTGCAATGATGGAAGAACTTGGGACACTGGAGAAAAATAAGACATGGGAGCTGGTTCCATTACCCAAAGGGAAGAAAGTTGTGGGATGCAAATGGGTGTACACAGTGAAAGAGACGCCAGAAGGAAAAGTAGAGTGGTATAAGGCGAGGTTGGTTGCAAAAGGATTCACACAGTCATATGGCATAGACTATGATGAGACGTTTGCCCCAGTAGCAAAAATGAGCACCGTGAGAACTCTGGTCTCCATTGCAGCGAACTATGGGTGGAAGCTATACCAGCTGGATGTGAAGAATGCCTTTTTTCATGGGGACCTGCAAGAAGAAGTGTACATGGAGCTCCCGCCAGGGTGCTACGCGACGGAATCAAACGGAGGGACGTCGCAAGGAAAGGTGTGTAAACTGAAGAAGTCGCTATACGGGCTCAAGCAATCTCCTCGAGCCTGGTTTGACAGATTCAGAAAGGCTGACGCAGGCATGGGATACCGTCAAACAAATGCAGATCATACGGTCTTCCTCCAGCATGCAAGAGGCCACATCACTGTACTTGCTGTATATGTGGATGATATAGTGATCACAGGTGATGATGAAGTCGAGATCGCTAAGCTGAAGTCAAAACTCGCAAAGGAGTTTGAGGTGAAGGATTTAGGGGCGATGAGGTACTTTCTGGGAATCGAAGTGTGTGAAGGCGAACAGGAAATTGTTCTATCACAAAGAAAATACACACTAGATCTGCTGAAGGAGACATGGATGTTGTGATGCAAAGCAGCCGTTACTCCAATTGACCAGAGAGTAAGCTTGGAGCAAAAGCAGGAGAGCCTGTTGATCGTGAAAGATATCAAAAACTTGTAGGAAGATTGATTTATTTGGGACACACTCGTCCTGATATCTCATTTGCGGTGAGTGTAGTGAGTCGCTACATGCATGATCCAAGAAAGGGTCATATGGAAGCAGTATTTCAGATCTTGAGATATCTGAAAGGAATGTCGGGAAAGGGGCTATGGTTCAAGAAGAATGGACGCATAGAAGTTGAGGGATACTGTGATGCAGATTGGGCAAGCTGTATAGACGACAGAAGGTCTACCACGGGATACTGTGTTTTTGTAGGAGGAAATCTGGTCTCATGGAGAAGCAAGAAACAGTCAGTGGTAGCACGGTCGACAGCTGAAGCAGAATACAGAGCAATGGCTCTGGGAGTGTCAGAGTTGCTATGGGTGTAAGCATTGCTGACAGAGTTGAAGCTGGATAAGGGCTGGATAAGGGAGCACCATTACGTCTTTTGAGCGATAGTCAAGCTGCAATAAGTATAGCTAACAATCCAGTTCAACACGACAGAACGAAGCACATCGAGATTGATCGATTCTTCATCAAGGAGAAGCTGGAACAAGGGATACTGAAGATTGACCATGTCTGCTCAGAAGAACAAGTTGCAGACTGTCTGACTAAGGGTCTTAGTTCATTAAGTCTGTCGAAGCTATGTAACAAGATGGGGATGATCAATATCTATCGCCCATCTTGAGGGGGAGTGTTGAGAATCAATAAGGGACTTTTAGTCCCACATCGGAATATGTAGTATGTAGAGGAGCTAGACTCCCTATAAGTAGTGAAGTAGTCCATCAATAAAATTATCCAACCATTATTTTCTACAGATAGCAAGGGAAAGAGTTGCGAAAGCACTTCAGTACTCCTACGGGGATCGCCGTAATAAGAGAAGAGAGATGTGTTCACTCTGGATCGAGCGCATTAATGCTGGAACTCGTCTCCATGGGGTATGTTACATTATCATCATCATAAACAACTAAAGAAAACTTCCGTTATTCTTTTTTTAGTATTGGATATCTGCATTGACAGTGTTATACAGGGTTGCTAATTATTGATCTCTTGAAATCCTTTAAAAGTTTAGGGGGGATATACTAGACTTTTAGGTTTTTGCAAAGTGCTCGCTTGTTTATTATTACCAGAGCTAGGAATTTGGCACCAACATAAAGGGTCGATAGGTTAACAACCAAACATAGAAACATGTCAATTCTTTCTTTGATCTTTCCCTTGCTTGTTAGCCGACCCCATTCTAATGGTAGAAGACTAGACAGAAACTAACAAACAATGATAGATTGAAAAAAAATGTTCACTGGGTTACTTAGTTTTGTGTTTAGACTGCAGGGCCTTTTCCTAACAAATATCCATATTATTTATGAACTTCTCCTTTAGAGGACACTAAGCTCTAATAAGTAATACTATCACACTGACCAGAGAAACCAACCATGCAAAGTTCCCAACAAAGCATGTCTCCATCTACCCTTGCCTTATTGACCACTGATACATATTAAAAGAATGTATACAAACACAAGGTTACCGAAACTATCATCCATTTTTTGAATTGACCTTTATTAATGCAGTGATCAGAAGATGCATATTGCGCTCAGGTTTATTCCATTCAGAAAACCTACTTCTATCTTAACTACTATTTGCCTGCATATTATTGCTTGCCTGACTTGTTGCAAGTAGGAGAGTTCCAAATGGGACTATCCCATTTGGAATCCTTAGCATTATTGATTTATCATATAAATAATGAAACCCTCAGTTTCATTGTAGCATTGTACCAAGTAACTGCATGAAACATCTTTTCTGTACAAATTTTATGACTTGAACACAAGTTGGGTCATGCATCTCATAAAATAATCTTCATAATATGTAAGCTAACGTTGATTGATTCCTTTAAAATTGCATCTGATTTCTGAAATCAATTTTTGCCTCATTTTTGGCAGGTGAATTATGGTAATTTTATGCATGGTCTGATGAAGGAGAACATCCAACTTAACAGAAAAGTACTGTCGGAGCTGTCGATGCATGAACCATACAGCTTGAAGACACCTGTTGACGTATCGCGAACTGCTTTCCCAGGAAACAGGGTTCCTCAAAAATAGGAAGGTTTATCAATTGTTCTTTGAGATTCTCTTGGCTATCCCTCTTGACTAGCTGAAAAATCTGTGCTTGATTTTCCGGAAATTTTAGTTGCCAGACTAATTGAATGAATTTCTTGAAACATAGAATATCTTGGCTTAGAGAGTATCTGCGCTTGATCTGCTTGTGTTCAATATAGCACCTGATGCACTACTGAAATTTTGAGCCTCAGGTATGTATTTGTTAAAGGGAACTGAAATTGCCAAGGAAGCCTTTATGATGTCCACGGATTTTCAACGTGGCTTACCAAAATTATCCTTAATTTATAAGGGAAGCTATAATTTTTATGTTTTTTAAACTGTAATAAATTGAGGGTAATTTTGGTAACCCACCTTGAAAATCCGGAGACATTGTAAAAGCCTCCTTGGAAGTTACAATTCCCTTGTTAAAACTATCTTGACTTTTCAATCTCTCTTGAAGTTGCTGAAGCAACTCACATTGGAATGAACTTTTGTCTAATAATTAAAATCAGTCTGATGTTATATCCTGGATTTTGACATGGTGATATATGTGTGTCCGAGTCCTGAAATTGGACTTATAGTTTGTTTCTATGTGACTTTGCTATATTGAATAACCAGTGGGTCAAGCTATGTGAATAGGAGCATGTGTAGTAATCAGAATCCACTGTGTGGATGAAGGTCACACTTGAAAAGGAGATGTATTTTCTAAAGTTCCTTAAAATCGTCTGTCTATATTGTCGGTTCACCTGCTCACTGCCTTTAGTAACTCTATTTGGTACCTCAAATGCAGAAAGTTAGGCAAATGTCTCTATACAACTTTATATTGATGGGAAAGAGATATAGCAGTACATGGTCATTCTGGGGGATTGGCCATCTTATGTATTGGATTTTAGGGAAGTTTGCTCATTAACCTTGTAATTTTTGGCAATGTCATCTTATGTATCAGATCCAGAGCAAAGAAGTTGCACCAAGATAGTTGAAAGCTCGAGATATATCGCATGCTCTTATTAAAGAAAGTGATGGATTCTATATGATCTTCTTCGCCAATAGATCATTCAGGTTAGAGTTTGTATCTTGTTTTTTGTTTTTTTTTTTCTTTCCCTTCGTCTTTGTTTCGTTAGTTACCACTAATAGCAAGTCTTACAAATCATGATCAGTATTAGATTGTTAGAGTTGATTATTTTCCTTCTCATCAAAGAGAGGAAGTCTTGACATGGCATCTCCCTATCCTAGGGAGGCCCTTGAAGAGACTCAACAAAAAGTGGGGTAGGAAAGATGTAGGGATTCGTTACCATCTTTTAACAAGCACTTAAGGGACTCATCTCTATGAAAGAAAATGTGTAGGTGGTCATGATAGTTGGAGGAAAAAAATGTGGGTCTTTGGTCTGGCGCCTCCCACATGGTTTGGCAGCAAGAGATGCCTCTCTGCATTTTTAAAGGAGGGGGATCAATTAATGAGAACTTTAGAAATTTGGGTGCATATAGTTGGGCTCCCATCTTCTCTTCTTTGAGAGTAGTCTTATGTTCCCAATTAAGCTATACAATGCAGTGGTTCTTGCTGTCACGCTGTCATCATGCGAATACATTCATTACTTCATTTAGGAGACGTGTTTTGCTTTCTCAGTATGGTTCTCTACTCTACACATACATGATTTTTTTTTTTTTATATAAACAACGTGTTGTTTTTCTTTGTCTTGGCCTTCTGTGTTGTAGATTACATTTCGTTTTTGGTCTAGTTATGCTAGTTCATTAGCTCACATGACGGTTGATTTCTTTTGTTAGTTATATATAGTGGTTAAGTAACATGATATCGGACATTTTTGGGGTTCAGATCTAGGTTTAACAAACTTCAACCGAAAAATAAATAGTGATCGATCAAACGAGATAGATGTCACCACTATTTTGAAAACAAATATATGTATAGACAGCTTATCAACCTAACATCATACTTTTGCGTTTGTGGAAAATTCCAAGCGGGAGAGACCATTGCCCACTAAAGGTAGGAATATGCGATTTGATATAGGAAAATGCATCCATCCCTCAATTCAATCCTGGTTCCGTCCTTGTATGTCACAATAAGCTGTAGATTGCAACGGAATGACATTCCTATAATTTGTATACAAGCTATGTGTATAAATAATATTTTGTTGGATTGTGTATCTAAAATAAAGACATAAAAGGGCTACATGCATATAGCCCTAAACTGATAGACCAAGTGTCTCATTGGAGCAAACTCCCTAGCTCCAAAAGAAGGTTCAATACTTCAATTCAATGGGTGCCACTGAATCAATGTATTTGGTAGAGGACTTGGAAACAGGGTGATTAGAATGGGGTTAGCTATTTAGAAACATGCCTCCCCAAAATCATGCACATAGTCCAACATTAGGACCCACCCCTCTGCCCTGATGGGGTGGGGACACTTTGGTGGTATTGAATTCTTAAGAGATCCACAGGTCATGTACTGTTGACTACATTATTATAGATTCAAAGTTGGAGAAGGACATCCACCATTAAACCCCCTTTGATCTTGGATTATTGCTTGATCACCTTTAGTGTAGATTCTAAAAGCAGTTTGGTGTTAGCAAAAGAGAGAAATTTGGAGTTTCGGAGTAGGAATATAAATATGAAAACTTGAAAGTTTTCGGTGACTTCTTGAGAAATGACGGAAACTGTCCCCTAAGATTTACACCAGAAGTAGTCAATCATTGATTACTTAATTATTGTTCTTTGACACTTGGAAATTTTTATGCAGGGGGATAGTAGAGAACAAGGGCTTATGTTGAGTTTCAGATTGCAGCAGACATGCATGAGAGATGTAGTAAGACTGAGAAATGGTGACTGACCCTAATTTAGTAGAAATTATGGAAACAAAAACAGGAAAGTTTCTTTTCATTTATAATTAGTCAAAGTTACAAATATATTTTCAATAAAGAAAGAGTCGAATAGATTAAAAATATAGTGATAGACGCGATATGGAAATCAATCAAAATGTAGCCAATATTTCGTGATACCTGACGCAATCAAAGCAAATATGGGAGGCTGCAACGCATATTGGCCACAAGAAATTATCAAATATATTATGCATTTCCTCCCATTCTCTTTTTTTTAATTCACGAATTGCATCGGTTAGCACAAGATATTGGATGCAGAGTATCCGAAACCATAAAAAATAGTCCGAATACTGGACTAAATCTTAAAATATTTACTAAAGAACCTAGATACCTAAGATACTATTCTTAAAAGTAACACTCCAAATATCTTAACTTTGACTGAAATTCCAGTTCTTCCAACCAGAGTTCTGTTTCCTTATTTCCAACAATTTACAAGTGCGTAGTGATTAAATCACTTTTCGCATGTGGAATGACAAAATGATTATTCCTATTACATATTTCATCACATCGGGGATGTGATATGGTTCGGAAGGATGAATTGGATATGGACAGTTCCAATAAGATTTCGTTCTTGAACAAAAATATATTTTTTGATTTATTTCATCTACTCCATGATCGGAATGGGGGGATACACGTTACACCACTATTTTGAATCAGAAGGAAAATTTCAAGAAACGTCAGATATATTCACTTTATCAATAACCTAGCCGGATGTGGTGTATCATATATCATAGTATCGGTAGAGTTGAACCATAGGAGATACTATTGTTGAGTATCTCTGGGAATTAATGCGAAGCTGAGATGAGAAATCAATATATTCTTGAATGCAGGAGGGAAAGACTATTCTGTGAGTCCCACAAAGACACAGTTAGGCACAAATGTGGCAATATGCATTTACTATTTCCTGCATTGCTATCAGCAAATTAGCAGGCAAGGCCTGTGAATCTATGACCAGAGTGAGCATATATGCAGCAGTACTGTGTGCAGTAAATTACAAGATCAGGTAGACAGCTCCTTACCAAGTCAAGATTGCAGTAGTCCTTGTGGCCCTTAATCCTAAACAATTGGCTGTATAAAATGGCAAAAGAATTACCATGAGACAGCTTGGTTGGTTTTGGATCTTGTGTTGGCTGTGGATATTTACATGGATCACTAATTAATATTGATTATTAGTTATTTGTTGGCATTGTTATTGCTTGGGGTCATGTACCATGCATGACTACAGACAATCTATAGCAAGTTCTGCCTTTGGCGCTCTCTCTCTCTCTCTCTCTGTGCGCGCGCATGTGTAAATTAAAGCTCCTGATAATAATTATAAGTAAACAAATTACGGGTTGAATTAATTCTAGTGTTTAAGTTCTTACTGCCATTGTTGCTTATAATGTACTAGTGGATAACCCGTGCCATAATGGCACGGACACGAACAGTTTTTTTTTTTTTTACAATATAGACCTGTTACATTCATACTCTCAGAGTCTCAGTTGATAAGAGTATAAGTGTTCAGTTGAGGGAGAAGTTGGGATGTTGGAATGCTGGGATGAACGTGTGGGAGAAGTTGGGGCAACTTGTCCTTTTATTTATGTGGTAGAACCAAAAATAATGGGTTGTCTATAATCTAAAAGCAAAAAAGAGTTTTAGAGAGGGACAATTTAGTCCTTTCATCATCGTTGAACCAAAGTACATGGGTCGAACCAAAAACCTACTGTGCTTTATATTATAGATGACCTACTGTCAATCTGATGTCAACAATCTATGTTTGTGAGGCACATGATCGGGCTGTGTCATTAAATATGCATCATTTGTAAGCTCACTGAAGAAAATCAAAAAGGTGAAGATGATACAATTTAAACAAAAATGGAAATATGTACAGATAAATGTGGGCAAAGTGCAAACAAATCCTCCTTAGATTTGTCTCGTTTGCAAAATAAGATTCATTAGAAAACTAAAGCAATTGATCCCTCCTTAAATTTTTCGCGTGAGCAAAAAAGCACCTACCGTCTAGCCGTTAGAAATGACCGTTGATGACTTTTATAAAAAATTTAAAAAATACCCAAAATATCCTCTCTTCCCTATCAGTGTGGGCAGTCCCCTCTTTCCTCCGCCGGCCGGCCCCCTCC
The DNA here is from genome assembly GCA_029216955.1 of Iris pallida. Classification (NCBI taxonomy): domain Eukaryota; kingdom Viridiplantae; phylum Streptophyta; class Magnoliopsida; order Asparagales; family Iridaceae; genus Iris; species Iris pallida. The sequence goes on from JANAVB010006400.1 coordinate 505,670, forward strand.
GAAACCACCACCCCACCCCACCCCCACCCCTTCCCTCCGCTGGCCAGCCCCACGATCCCTGGCCGGCCACCCTCCCCTCTCCTCTTGTCGGCTTCGCTCAACCCGCACCCCACCCACCTGTGAGAGAGAGAGAGAGAGAGAGAAGAGGGATAAAATCGTCTTTTTAGAAGTTTTTTAACGGATGCAAACTGAACAAAAATAAAAAATATGAGCGTTTTTTAAACTATGGATCTTTAAATGCAAAAATGCAAATTTAAGAAGGATTTGTTTGCACTTTACCCCGTAAATGTACATATGGAGTCTAAGTCATACTTTGCGCAGGAAAGCATCTCTCCGTCCTACATTGTAAATGAATTTCTGGGAACCGGACTATGATGGAAATACTTGATCTTTGGTCAGCCGCAGAGCTGCAAAGGAAAATGGGCAGAACACACTGTAAAGGAAAGAGAGGATAATGAGACACATAAAGGCATTGCACAGCCATGCAACAAAGCACAAAACACACATGATCAGCAATGCATCAAGTGTAATAACCACACACACAGAGCATCCTAAAGTAGCACCAATGAATGATTTTTCCAACAAGCGCCCAAATATAATTCAAATTCACTAGTCTAGAACTATCTCTACTATTATAATGCTACTTGGAAACAGCTCAAAAAAAATCTAAATCGTATGTATATCCTCAATTAATTAATATAAAAAATTAAAAAATTTAATTACCTCATATGTTTCCTCCTCACGTAGTTAAGAAAATAAAAAAACCCTAAAATTATTCTAATTAACTGAACATATAACAAATCCTCAAATAATTTAACATTTAAACCAACTACATGGTATTATCTAACTAAATGCATATCCAAAATTATAATATATATATATTGTTGGTGTTTTATTCTATGTGTTGTGTGTGTTCACAACATTCTATTGTTAAAAGATAGTCCCACATCGGAAAATCACACCATATGTATCTCTATATATTACTTATGAAGGAATAGAGAGATGCACATGGGTTGAGGCCCAATGGAGGGTGCCATGTGGGGGGATTTTACATAGAGGTGAGAATAAGAAACCAACTTTTAGCCAAATGAAAATAGATTTAAATCTATTGGAGCTAAGCCCCGAAGGGGCTTAGCGACTCGGACTCGGGCTCGGGCTTGGGCTAATGGGCTTTTGAGGCTTAATGTGGCTTTTTGATGGCACTTTGCACTTAGCACCAGAAAATCCGGATCTGGCATTAAACCAGGGCGTGCGTTCAGAATTTGAAAAGCCCATCTCGTGCCTATAATATCAGAAGCATCTCCTCTCTCCAAGGTTACAGAAAATACTCAGAAAATTTTCAGAGAGAGAGAGAAGTGCTGCTGCTATTCCGAGGAGTCGTCGACATTTTTGGCCAGCGTTCTAAAGTTCTCTTCGAACTTGCTGGTTCCTGGAGGCTTGTCCGTAAGGCGGATATAGCTTTGAGCGCCGGTGATCTTTCACCCCAGCAGGCTTTCTTCTTCCTCCGTTGCCTTCGAGAATACTGTGGCTTCTCTTTAGAAGTTATACGGTTCAGTTGCCTTCGAGAAATTTTACGAAATCTTTTTAGATTCTCGTAATACAACATCACCTTCTTTAGGGTGTTGTTGCTGGAAACATTGTCTTTACAATAGTTTCTGAAATCGTGTTTTTCCATCGATTGTTCGCCAAGGGACTAACAATCTCAAAGCTTTATCGAAAAGATGGATAACTCACGTGCATCGCTCGTCAATACCGACTTTAACAAGTTGGAGAAATTCGACGGCGAACATTTCCAAATCTGGAAACGAAAAGTAACCTTAAACATTCAACTCGTGGAAGTTGACCACGTGCTGAATGAGGAAGAACCGATCGTTCCAATAACCGGAACCGCAGAAGTTATTGCCGCTGCTAAGTCCAAGCAGGCAAAATGGATTAGAGAAAACAGTATCTGTAAACTGTTGATTCTCAATAGCATGGAAGACTCTCTGGCAGAGTCCTATTCCAAGAAGAATTCTGCCAAAGAGATTTGGGACTCCTTGGGGAAATTGTACGAAGATGACGAGAATCGGTCCAAGATCTTCTTGGTTGAAAGATACCACAAGTGGACCTTCGAAGATGAGAAGGCTATGCTGCCCCAAGTAAAGGAGTTTCTGAAGCTGCGCCAAAAATTGGATGACGAGAAGATGCCTCTTGTCGACAAGTTTGTCGTTGGAGGAATCGTCTCTAAACTTCCTGTGGGTTGGAGCAACTTCTATGCAAGGATGCACCGCAAGAAGCTGGACATATGTATGGAAGATCTCCTGCAAGAGATCCATGTTGAGGACGAGATGCGCTCTCAACAGAAGATGGATTCTTTGTCCAAACAACTGGCGAAAGCAAATCTGGTCCAAACCAGAGAGTACAAGGGAAAGCAGGCGGCTTCTCCTCATAAGAAGAAGAAGGACTTCACTAATCTGAAAGTGAAGAGTCCTTCATTCAAGAATCAGAAGTCCAAGTCCCATGTGACTTGTTACAAATGTGGCAAGAAGGGCCACTACAAAAGTGACTGCAAAGAACCAGAAAAAGGTGAGCCTAGTAAGGTTTCTTTGGTTACTAATCTGGTTGCAATGATAGAACAGGTTGCAAATGTGGGGGTTGACTCGGACTGGTGGATAGACACTGGTGCGACATGTCATGTCTGCTCAGACAAGGAATGGTTCGACTCATATGAGCCAACTTCCGAGAAAGTCATAATGGCAAACCAGGCACAAGCTGAAGTACTGGGGATCGGGACGGTGGAGCTGAAACTCACATCGGGGAACACTCTGACGCTTCAAGGAGTGAAGCATGTTCCTGCAATTGCTAAGAACCTGATCTCTGGGAGCCTGCTTTGTAACGCAGGCTTGAGGATGGACATCAATGCTGGCCAGATGGTGATGTCCAAGAAAGGTACATTCTTCGGAAAAGCTTTCCAGACTGAAGGAATGTACAAAATTCAGCTTGTTGTAACCCAGCAAAATGATATTAATGCTATTTCTACTTTGAACTATTCTTTTGAGTTGTGGCATAATAGGCTAGGACATGTTCATTGTAAAAGAATTAACAAAATGTCTAGCCTAGGACTTATCTCCAAGTGTGGGGGTAAGGTAGAGAAATGTGAAGTGTGTGCTCAGACGAAGATCACAAGGAAACCCTTTCACAGGGTCCATCGAAGCACAGATCTTCTGGAGTTGGTTCACTCAGATATCTGTGATTTCAAGCAATTCTCTACAAAAGCCGGGATGAAGTATTTTATTACTTTCATCGACGACTTCTCAAAGTATGCTTTTGTCTACCTGCTCAAGTCTAAAGACGAAGCATTCGAGAAGTTCAAGGAGTTCAGAGCCGAGGCTGAACGGCAAACTGGACAACAACTCAAAAGGCTAAGGAGTGATCGAGGCGGGGAGTATCGGTCTCATGATTTCTCATCATTCTGTAAAGAACATGGAATCATAAATGAGACGACGGCTCCGTACTCTCCTCAATCCAACGGAGTAGCAGAAAGGAAGAACAAAACGTTGACAGAGATGATGAACTCTATGCTGTTGACTGCGGGTCTTCCAAAGAGCTTCTGGGGAGAAGCCGCATTAACGGCTACTTTCATTCTCAATAGAGTACCGTATGCAACTTCGGACATAACCCCTCATGAACTCTGGTTCAAAGTCAGACCTAACTTGAATGTCATTCGAGTGTGGGGGTGTCTGGCTTATGTGAAGCTCCCAGATCTGAAGATTCAGAAGCTGGGGACTAGGACTACTAAGGCTATCTTCTTGGGTTATGCCGAGAAGAGTGATGCTCGGAGATTCCTTGATATAGAATCAAATCATATCATTGAATCTCGCGATGCTGAATATTTTGAAGACAAGTTTGCAAGGCACAAAAATATTGTTCTCGCGGATCTTCCGGAGAATGATGAGAGTGCAAAGCAGACAGAAGTCCTTAAAGAACCAGTAGTCCAAGAAGAAGCTATTGTCGAAGAGACACCAATTGAACCAGAACTCGCTGAGCCGTCAACTAAGCGAGTAAGGAGGCCGAAAGACTTCGGAGATGACTTCGTCACCTATCATGTGGAAGCAGATCCGCTTACCTATGATGAAGCGATGAAGACCAGAGATGTTGTATTCTGGAAGGAGGCAATAGACAATGAGATTGACTCAATCACCTCCAATAATACATGGGTGTTAGTTGACCTGCCAGAAGGAGCAAGACCCATCGGATGCAAATTGATCTACAAGAAGAAGATGAAAGCAGATGGAACCATCGACAAATTCAAGGCCAGGCTAGTGGCCAAAGGGTTTGCTCAGAAACAGGGGATCGACTATTTTGATACTTATGCTCCAGTAGCTCGGATGACAACCATCAGATTGTTAATTGCTCTAGCAGCAATACACAAACTAGTGATACATCAGATGGATGTGAAAACGACATTCATTAATGGCGAACTAACCGAAGAGATCTACATGCAACAACCAGAAGGATTTGTCGTCAGAGGTCTGGAAGACAAAGTCTGCAAGTTGATGAACTCTCTATATGGTTTGAAGCAAGCTCCCAAAATGTGGCATGAGAAGTTTGACAAAGTGATAAGGTCAAATGGCTACAAGGTCAGTGAAACAGACAAGTGTGTCTATACTAAGTTTGCTGACGGAAGAGAAGTTATCGTTTGTCTATACGTTGACGACATGCTAATCCTAGGTACGGATTTAAGCTGTGTCACAGAGACAAAGAAATTTCTCTCGACCAAGTTCAGTATGAAGGACTTGGGGGATGCCGATGTTATCTTGGGGCTCAAGATCATCCGGACAGGCACGGGAATAGCACTGTCACAATCTCATTACATTGAGAAAATGCTCACTCGATACGGGTATCAAGATCTTCCTATAATTGATACATCGTACCGGAGTGATCAGAAGCTGGAGCCAAATTCGAGAGAAAGCGTCAAGCAGTTGGAGTACGCCAGCGTCATCGGAAGCTTGATGTACGCTACTACTGCCACAAGGCCTGACATAGCTCTTGCAGTGGGAATGCTGAGTCGGTTCACTAGCAACCCAGGCGTTGAACACTGGAACGCTGTGAAGCGTGTTATGAGATATCTAAAAAAAACTCAGACATTTGCACTATACTACAGCGGAGATCCGTCAGTAGTGGAAGGCTTCAGTGATGCTAGCTGGTGTTCAGAGGTGGAGAGCGAGTATTCTACAGGTGGATTCATATTCGCTTTGGGCGGAGCTGCTATATCGTGAAAATCGAAGAAGCAGACAATGTTATCTCGCTCCTCCATGGAATCTGAATTCTTTGCATTGGATGCTGCTGCAGATGAAGCAGAGTGGCTTCGGGAGCTCATGTATGATCTTCCAGTGGTTGGAGCTCAGATACCGGCAATCCCGATATACTGTGACAACCAGGCGGCAGCAACAGTAGCATCAAATGAACTCTTTAACGGGAAGAAGAGGACTGTGCGGTTAAAGCACAGAGCAGTGAACGATCTCATCAAACGAGGCGTCATTGCAGTGATCGATGTTCGGAGTCAGGAGAACCTGGCGGATCCGTTCACGAAAGGCCTCAAACGACAGCTGGTCGAGGACACAGCAAGGAAGATGGGTTTGAAGGCATTCTAATATTGTGTCATTATAATCCTATCAATAAATTTTATGTTATTGGTTCAAAGAGAAATCTACCAGATATCTAATTTATTGATTCAAGGGAGGACTATTGACTGAAAAAATATTAGTTAACAGTGGGTACTTGTTCTGCGGAACATGGAAGGGTTTCGGACCCAGAACCACTGTTGTCTACTATAAATTTTCTACGGAAAATTGATCCTGTGGGAAGGATGGCATAATGCCTTAATGAGTTCTCAGACTGAGTGAAGGTCTGTTATGCTTTACAGGAAGCATGGTAGCACAGCACTACAAGGAGTGTGACTCCATGCTATGTGTGGCGGTGACTCCACCATGAGGTTCTCGAAGGAGGTAAATCCTCGGCTATGTTAGCCAAGTCACAGCGGCGTAGCACCGCAAATAGGCAGTTGGCCTAATGCTGTATATTGAATTAAAGAGGGATGTAGTCAGCACTACAAAGAGGAGGTGTTCCTCATGTTACGAGTGGCACGACACCACAATGAGGTAAACCCGGTTAGGGATAAAGCCTCGGCCTTGCAAGCCATGTCGTAGCGGCGTAACACCGCACAGAAGCGTAAGGCTTCATACTGGGTAGTTTGGCACTACAAAGGGACTAGACCTCATGCTACGGGTAGTATGACACTACGATGAGGTTCCCGGTGATTCGGGGTAAGGTCCTCGGCTTAAGGCCATGTCATAGCGGCGTAGCACCGCAAAGGAAGCGTTGGACGCTTCATGCCATGTCTCTTTAATAAATAACTCACCTATAGTGTATGGACAAAGAGATATCAGGCCGTCTCTTGAGGGTAAATATGTAGACGCCCAAAATACATACATTGAAATCCATGCTGGCACAAGGCCTTTAATGTGCAGCCAGAAGCACAGATAACTACGTTATGTGAGTGGGAAAAATTACAGCTGTGGTACAGAATTCAAGGCGTAGTCCATTCTTGTATCATACTGTTGTTCAACCCATGCGGAAAGATTCAAGTCGTCAGCGACATCTATCCTAATGCATAATGAACAGTTATTATGTGGAACGCTTAACTCATATATATAGAGATATGTGGGGGATTGTTGGTGTTTTATTCTATGTGTTGTGTGTGTTCACAACATTCTATTGTTAAAAGATAGTCCCACATCGGAAAATCACACCAATATGTATCTCTATATATTACTTATGAAGGAATAGAGAGATGCACATGGGTTGAGGCCCAATGGAGGGTGCCATGTGGGGGGATTTTACATAGAGGTGAGAATAAGAAACCAACTTTTGGCCAAATGAAAATAGATTTAAATCTATTGGAGCTAAGCCCCGAAGGGGCTTAGCGACTCGGACTCGGACTCGGGCTCGGGCTTGGGCTTTTGAGGCTTAATGTGGCTTTTTGATGGCACTTTGCACTTAGCACGACAGCTCGTCGCAAGGCGCATTGTGCGCTTTAGTTGCGCTCGTGCGCGAGCCTCTGCGCGACCCTGCGTGGCGAGCGGGGCGTACGGAGCGTACGGGACGTACGGGTCGAGCGGGTCGAGTGGGCCGTTCAAATTATGTAACGTCCGCGAGTCTTGTGGGCTCAGATCCGGAAATGGCTCAGATCCAGAAAATCCGGATCTGGTATTAAACCAGGGCGTGCGTTCAGAATTTGAAAAGCCCATCTCGTGCCTATAATATCAGAAGCATCTCCTCTCTCCAAGGTTACAGAAAATACTCAGAAAATTTCCAGAGAGAGAGAGAAGTGCTGCTGCTATTCCGAGGAGTCGTCGACATTTTTGGCCAGCGTTCTAAAGTTCTCTTCGAACTTGCTGGTTCCTGGAGGCTTGTCCGTAAGGCGGATATAGCTTTGAGCGCCGGTGATCTTTCACCCCAGCAGGCTTTCTTCTTCCTCCGTTGCCTTCGAGAATACTGTGGCTTCTCTTTAGAAGTTATACGGTTCAGTTGCCTTCGAGAAATTTTACGAAATCTTTTTAGATTCTCGTAATACAACATCACCTTCTTTAGGGTGTTGTTGCTGGAAACATTGTCTTTACAATAGTTTCTGAAATCGTGTTTTTCTATCGATTGTTCGCCAAGGGACTAACATATATATATATATATATATATATATATATATATATATATATATATATATATATATATATCTTAGTTAAAATATATTTAAAATATTATTATACAACTTAATTTTTTATCTAATTTTTCAACAATATCATAGATTTTTTTTTCTTTTTTTACGTGCAACACGCACGTGAACTTGACTAGTTGTTTATAATGACGATAAACAATCCAAATTCGGTTCTGTATGTCACTATTCTTCCTTCAAATTACTCTGAATTGTTGGTATCAAGTAGGAGAACTCATCAAGAGAAATTATTCAGTGGGATGGACAATGGTGAGCACGTCCAATGGTATAATTAGACCTGTCAATGGTAGACAGAAAATTCGTATCCGATCCGCATTCGTACTGATAATATTCCGAAATTTCGGATACAGATGCGGATACGGATGTCTTGTCGGATATTTATCGGATATCGGATGCGGGAAGTGTTATATCCAGTCCGATAACATTTGACCCGATAATGAAATAATTAAAGGATCTGACCTTAGCTCTGCAAGCAGCATGTAAATTCTCATGTATCCATTCTCAGTATAGTTCTGAAGTTATTTTAACGACATGTTAAACTTCTAGTGGATATTCCTTCTAGTGACATGTTAACTTCTATTTCGCTATGCTTATTAGCAAAACTGTGTTGTATGCAATCTTTCAAATTTTTGTTTCAAAATGCAGTGTTGTTAGCTAGTGATGAATTCCACGCACAGCCATCTGCTTTCTCTACTTCTAATTTGAAGCTCATGTAGTATCCAGTCACAACAATGTTAATCTACTGAAACAAGTTTTAAGTATCAGCCAAAACTGATGTGAAACTGCCAATTAACATGGATGCTTGGGATGATGTTCTTATTGGTTTGGATATTACCCGATATTCGTTAAAATAATCGGTAACAAATACGGGAGCCAAAACTCCCATCCGATTGGATATCGGATGGTTATCAGATGTATCCGATAGCTATATGTTTGGATACGGTAATGCCAACATCCGATCGATAAGCTACCATTGACAGACCTAGGTATAATGACACATATTAATATCTTACTATTTTTTGCAATCATATCTTAATAATATTTGACAATTGTTTGATTAATTTCTTTTTTAACTTTTAATATTACCATCACGGTTGGACCGAACTTAGGTTCACCGTTTCAAATGTGGTGTCAAATAGATTAGGTATTTGGATGTCGGTTTTAGAATGGATCTACCATAAAGTCTTCTTGAACATAATTTTTTTTATTTTTTTTTATTTTTTTTGGATTATTCGGTTCGGATCGGATCCGGATAAGTGGAACCCAGAGCCCATCCGACCCAGACCCACTTGCACCCTCCCGCAAGTGTGCCAAGACAAGTCCAAGGTGGGGACAAGAAGCATTCTGCGCTTCGTCCAAACACACTCGCATGATCAATATACAAACAACATTACATTACAAACTCCTTAACAATAGAGAACAGCTCCATTCACCATCACCACCACTATATCATCCCTCTCCCTAAGAACAACCCAAGCTACATTTCAATGGAGCACCTGGATTCTTCCGTTTCCATGCAAAGCCTCGTCTGTCAAGAAGACCAGACCCTTTGGTTCGCCGACGACGACGAAGCCACGGATAGCAAACACGCGACGTCCGTGCTGTCGAACGGCTCTGTTTTCTTCGAGCCGCGGGGGGAGAGTCACATAGAGATCAAGGAGAGCACCTTTGCTTCCGAAGACTCGTCGCTCGCTACCGATACCGATACGTGGTTGAAGTGTGCTCGCTCCGATGCCATACAATGGATAATGAGAGTAAGTACTAGTTGTAGACATAGACTTCCTATAGCCAATGCGTGGGCAACGTTCAATTCCTTCATTGGTTGATCTTCTTATCGAAACAGACGAAGGACTACTTCGGCTTCGGCTTCGAGACTGCGTATCTCTCGATCACCTACTTCGACCGGTTCTTGACGAGACGAAACATCAATGTAAGAGCCAAGAGAAAAACACGAATTTCCTCTTGAGTTCACTACGTGCGCGTCTCGTGCTTATATTAATTGTTTGTTTGATCAGAAGGAAAAATCGTGGGTGGTCCGGTTGCTGTCGGTCGCCTGCCTCTCCCTGGCGGCGAAGATGGAGGAGCGCGTCGTGCCGGCGCTGCCGGAGTACGACACGGACGAGTGCAGATTCGAGAGCGACGCGGTGCGGAGGATGGAGCTGCTCGTGCTGAGCACCTTGGATTGGCGCATGGGCTCGGGGACGCCATTTGCGTACTTGAGCTACTTTGCGTCCAAGCTCAACCCTCCGAACAAATCTAACAAGTTGGTCTCCGAATCCGTTGGCTACATCTTCTCCATCATCGAAGGTCCTTCTATCGAACCCTTTGTTGTTATTATGTTGACAATAAAATGTTGTAGATCTCAATATTCACATGAAAATGTTTCTCTAGATCCAGATATCAGTTTGGTGGATTATCGGGCGTCGTCTGTAGCTGCCGCAGCGATCCTGGCTGCATCTGATCAAAGACTAACAAATAACTTGTTGGGTTCCAAGTTGAGCATCCTCTCTTCATGTGGGGCAATAGAAAATGTAAGTTTGGCCTAATTATGTTGGGAGCTGCTATTTTGACCGTAGTTTTGGACCGCGGTCCTGGTCCGCCAGCCACGTGTCGGAATACTTTTCCAATTATGTTATGGTTAGTAGTGATGTGTAGAAGAAGATGTGTATGATAAGCTTAGGACCATATGGTTTATTATGTTTTCAGGAGCACGTGATGTACTGCTACGCCTTGATGACCCAACAGCCACGAGAGGGATCGGTGGCACCACCGGAGAGTCTTGTTTGTTCTGAATCATCCATGAATTGTGCGGACGACAACAGAAGCAGCAGTAAGAGGAGGAGGCTACGATTGTGACATAACCATTATGATTCACCCTTGAAAGACTGGTTTTCCGGTGTCGGTGTCGATACGGGGGGATTGGTTTGCATACTTGTAGGACTCGTATCGGTTTGGTGTGTGTTTGTAGCACTCATGGCAGTAAATCAGCGATACCTAGCGGATTAAAATGAGATAAGTTTGAGTTCTTTTCAATTGGTTAATGTTAATTGAAGAGAAAAGATGGCAAGAGGTGTAAAAGAGTAGGCCAAAAGTACAATGCAAGCAGCAGCAGCAGCAGCAGCAGCAGCAGCAGCAGCAGGCCCCTTGTCATTGATTCATGAATAACTTGCCAGAAGTACTTACTGGTGGGCAGTGTGAGTGCCCTGTGCCATTGTGGTGCTTGAACCTCTCCTCTCCACAAAAGATTTGAGCAGAGTGGTGCTTCTTCTTCTTCTTTTTTCTTCTTCTTTCCTTTCTTTTGCTTCATGTTGGCTACAGCTGAAAGTGTGTAGCAAACTTTGGAGATGTGATTGACTTTGCTTTTGAGTCTTGGGGAAAGAAGTGGCTCTGCTTTTGTTGCTTGCTTTGTGTTTGTGCCATCAAATGGAAACTGAGCATTTCAGTGCTGTTGGGAATCAAATGTGCATTGCTCATGCTTAGCATGAAAAGGGAAAAAAGATTTGCACAGGATATAAATGAACTCGGTTTGTCCTCATTCCAGGTTGGAATCATCAAAGTTCATGTAACGGAAATGATATTTTGCTCACGGTTTGTGACTGTGGACGTGACCGCAGGACCACGTGGAAGCCGACTATTGGCTCTCTTGTTATCACCGGATCCCACCCCTTTGAAATCCGGACGGGGGCCAATGGAAGGCCGATCACAAACCGTGGACAAAGTATCAGGGTCGTTTATATAAAATCATCTTCTAACAGGGAGATTAAAGAGCCTTTTATATCTCAAACTGAAACTAACTTACAAATTAACCAGTCATTTAAATCAAACTTTGGTTACCATCTTTTCCCTGAAACTTGGTAGATTATGAATATTCTATACAGTATCAATCCATGGCCCATGGCTAGGGGGGTGTAAAAAGAGTATATATAACCTAGGTGATACGAAATTAATATTTGTTTTCTCATCAAAGATATGAAAATTAAAGGGGTACCATTAAAATACTTGAACCAATGTCTACATTTGACTAATGCAAATATGATTCAGATCGAATACATATCAGGTGTTAGCATATAAACATATCATCTAGGGTTCTAGTGGTAGTGAAGTCTCTAACCAAACAACCTAGATTTGAATCCTTGTTAAAATATGATACAACTCTCCGTCTAAAATGGACTTTTGATTGCAAAATTTAATCGGATTGACGGGAAAAAAAACAAACATATACATAAAGTATCAAGCTCTTTGTTCAAAATGGACCTTCGACCTGAGACTCAATAGTCAATTCTGAGTAAAAACAGAGCAAAACCTCACTCTATAATTCTGAATAAAAACTATAAAACTGCGTAAATCTTCACCGCTTGGGTTGCCCTTAGCTGAAACTAATTTTTGGTTGCCCCTTAATTTTTATTTAAAAAATAATAACAAATGCAGCAGGTTCCAACCCTTGTTGATAAAGAAATTGGCACTACAACCAACTTATAAAGTCAGGACCCTTCACTTACTCTGAAATTGCCAATTTGACTTGACCCCGCCGTTGTCTTCTTAGAACTCCAAATGACACCAACGACCCTGATCTCTTGCGGATCACGCTGGACCTTGGAGTTGTCCTAACCAGAGAGGAGTTGTCCAAACCCGAGGTCTTATCGGACTTACCCTTGGGCTGGCCTTGCTTGGAAACTAAGTATATCTTGCCCAGGTAATACCACATTTATATTTGTTCTCTCAAATGTAGATATGAATACAGTATCCAGGGCCGGCCCAAGGGAATGGGTTGTCCTAGTCGGAGCTAAATTTGGTTGTCCTTTGTCCTTGACATCAAAATAAGATGTCAAAAAATTAATGACGAGCGGAATTGGCAGCGGTGTCGAATTCTCCGATTCTGACGATAGCGTGGAGGTCGGATTCCGAGTTCCTCCTCTTGAGCTACTCGAGACCTTCATAGTGGAAACTCAAAACATGGGCCTAGTGGACTGCCAGATGAATTGACAGAGAGGACTTGGGATAGACCACAAAAGATCTATTGGCGAAGATGTGGGGACTAGGGGCCTGGGAGGTTGCCCTAGCCAGGAATTTGCCCAAATCCGATGACTTGTCTGGCTTACCCTAAGCCAGCCCTAACGGTATCATTAGAATACTTGACCCATTGTGTATATTTGACTGAAGCAAATATGACTCATATGGGGCGTTTGGTATGCGGAATACTATATAGCCGGAAATTCTATATTCCCGGGAATCAAATTCCAAGGAATTAAATTCCCTGAAAAATTACATTCCCATGTTTGGTGACAATATAAATATTCCCGGGAAAAAATGAACAAATATAAAAAAAAGGGTAAAAACGACAAAAAAAACGGTAAAAACGAAAAAAATGGTAAAAACGACAAAAAATCGGTAAAAACGACAAATAACAAAGAACGATGAAAAACGACAAAAAATCGGTTAAAACGACAAAATGACCAAAAGCGACAAAAAATGTATAAACGACAAAAAATAACAAAAAAGGGGTAAAAACGACAAAAATAACCAAAACACGACAAAAACGACAAAAATAACCAAAACACGACAAAAACGACATAAAATCGGTAAAACGACAAAAAAACCAAAATACTGCAAAAAACGACAAAAATAACAAAAAAATCGGTTAAAACGACAAAAAATCGAGTAAAAACGACAAAAAAAAACGGTTTAAAAAACAAAAAATCGGTTAAAACGACAAAAAATAACCAAAAAGCGACAAAAACGAAAAATAATCGATAAAAACGACAAAAAGGACAACATCGGTTAAAACGACAAAAAATAACCAAAAAACGACAAAAAAGACAAAATCGGTAAAATCGACAAAAATGACAAAAAACGACATAAAATCAGTAAAATGACCAAAAAGTGACAAAAACGACAAAAAATCGGTAAAAACAAAAAAAAAAGCTTAAAAAATGACCAAAAATTGCTTTTAAACGACAAAAGTTGACAAAAAGCGAAAAAAAAGGACAAAAATTGGGTAAAAACGACAAAAATAATCAAAAAGTGACAAAAAAATGGGTAAAAACGACAAAAATTCGCTTAAAACGACAAAAAATGACAAAAAAGCGATAAAAACGACAAAAATAATCAAAAAGTGACAAGAAAGACAAAAAATGGGTAAAAACGACAAAAATTCGCTTAAAACGACAAAAATTGGTAAAAACGACAAAAAATTACAAAAAAGGATAAAAATGACAAAAATAGAAAATTTTTTCAAAACTAATCAAAATTGATCAAAAAAGAAGAAAAAATTTTAGACAATTTTTTTTTGCCCGGGCAAAAAAAAAAAAATCCACCTATTCTCAAGGGATAGAATTTCCATGTTTTGTGGGTAAACTATTTACCCGGGTATCTATAATTTCGGGAATAAATTTTTTCGGGAATAAAAAAAAATACTGCGTACCAAACGCCCCAATAGTGTGTTGCATCCTGGTTTGATATTGGGAGTTCGAGTCACAGTAAACTATTTACCCGGGCAAATAGAAAAAATTTTCAAAACTAATCAAAATTGATCAAAAAAGAAGAAAAAAATTTAGACAATTTTTTTTTGCCCAGGCAAAAAAAAAAAAATCCACCTATTCTCAAGGGATAGAATTCCCATGTTTTGTGGGTAAACTATTTACCCGGGTATCTATAATTTCGGGAATAAATTTTTTCGGGAATAAAAAAAAATACTGTGTACCAAACGCCCCAATAGTGTGTTGCATCCTGGTTTGATATTGGGAGTTCGAGTCACAGTAACAGCAGACTTCATATACTGTGAGTTGGAGAGTCACGGTAACAACATCTTCATTCTAGTGTTGTATGTATTTGAAAAAAAGTCAAGTTCCGTTTTTATTGATCCATAATGTCAAATTCATTAGCCTGTCAATTACTATTGATTGGTCATTTAATCCTATTAATTTCTATTAACTCTAAGAGATGAGGGCTGCTCATATAAGTTGACAATGGGACCGTTGACAATGACATGTCTATGTGGTTAGAGCTCTACATCAAAAAAACAAAGGTAATTTCTAAAGTCACGCCACATTTTATTTCAGGACAGTCTAGTTCTAGGATTGTCAATATTGGCAGTTCTAATATAAAGTATGAGTGCCAACAAAATTGACAGTCCTAAAGAATTTGAATATTAAGATAGACTGTGAACGCAGTTGGCAATCCTCTTTAATGTTAGGACTGTCAACTTTGTTGGCAGTGCTAATAGACTGTCCTGGAGTGAAATGTGGAGTGCCTTTGGAAATTACCAAAATAAAACTCCTTTCATTTTATTTTTCTTCTTCTTCACAAAATTTGGTTCATATTCTCTACTTGTTTTTCCTCCTTCTTTAGGCAAACTAAGTTCGGATCGTTTCTTTCGAAGCTATGTGCAGTAATAGAAAGATAGTACGGAGGTTTTACCTCTAAGAGGATTCGAGAACAAGTCTGTACATAGATCTCGAATAACTTTTTTAAGGCAGTGTGTGGTGCACGACTTCCTCAAGGGACCGGTAACTCCAACCTTTTGTTATTTTATTCCAGTAAATGAAAGATATTTTTTCCAACACTGGGTAGGGGTACATCTTTGACTCTGCACTGGCCTCATGGCCGTGATACATACGACAGATGTAAATGGAGTGATGATGGTGCAGCATCCATCGTC
This sequence comes from Iris pallida, assembly GCA_029216955.1. Lineage (NCBI taxonomy): Eukaryota > Viridiplantae > Streptophyta > Magnoliopsida > Asparagales > Iridaceae > Iris > Iris pallida. The sequence continues at coordinate 521,098 of JANAVB010006400.1, forward strand.
CATGCAGTGAAAAGGAAAGCCTGGTGCATGGCTTAGTTTTTTGTGTTGGTTGGTCCCAAGGAATGAAGCAGCACCATGGGAGTGAGTGGTGCCTCTCTAGGCAGGCAGGGGGAGGAGGGGGAGGGAGGAATAGCTGGCAGCTCTGACAGGCACTGCACCACAAGAAAACGATAGAATAAAAAAAAGAAAGAAATGTAAAATAAATTAAAAGGAGCAGCATTTGGAATTGGGGGGCACTGTGGTGGTCTTCCTTCTGAGTCTGTCTGTCACAAACAAAGGTGGGCATTGCTTCAGATGGTGGCCATATTCACAGGTGTAGGTAGGACTTCAGAGGGAGGGGGGTCCCGAGTAGAGTAGAGCAGGAATTGTTATAAGCCCAAATGACTAGGAATTGTTTTATCCATCATCTTCATCTTGACTGGTCAAGAGGATTCATGGCATGTTGTGAAAGGCAAGCAAGCAGCACTGGTTTCTTCTCTTAGTTTGATGATGGCATTTGGACACAACTACCCATGTCCATAAGGTTTGTTGTCAGTGCCGGCCAGGGATGACCCTGGGGTAAATCAGACAAGTTATTGGGTTTGGACAACCTCCTTGATTAGAACAACTATCCAGATCCATAAGTCTCCACCTCGAGTAGCTCAAGGAGAGGAATTCGGAATCCAAACTCTACGCCATCGTCAGAACGGGAGACTTTGATACCGCTGCGAACTTCGCTCGTCATTAATTTTTTAATATCTTCTTTTGATGTCAAGGGCAAAGGGCAACCAAATTTAGCTCCGACTAGGACAACCCAATCCCTTGAACCGGCTCAGGATAAGTCATACAAAACAAAATTCGAATTTGGACAATCCACCTCTGCTTAAGGCAACGCTCAAGCTCAGCATGATCATAATAAGCATCGGGGTTGCATGTGACCCTCCAAGATCGATCTACAATAAAGATCAAAGAATAAGAAAAACTAGTTCTGAATAGGACAACCCAACTCTTTGGACCGGCTTGTTTGTTGCTAATAGCTAGAATTGCTAAATTTTTTTGCAAGAAACACAAAGTGCGCAGGTGTTTGGGACTATTGTTCGATTTTTGGCTTATAATAGTCAAGGTTAACAAGAACATGACTCGGTCGGGTCAAGCCTTGGCTGATATTAAGTTTTCAAATCATAAAACATGTGTCATAATTATTGACAAATGTTAAGGTTACTACAGGCTTTACTTAGGGACAACACAATGTTATATTTTTTCACTTTACAAAATGTAAATATCCTTAAAAAATCTGTTAGCGGACAGCACAAAATAAAGTATAAAATGTATATAAAACAAATATCTTCCTCTTCCTTTTCAAATTCCTAAATTTTAATCTATATTTTTGTGCTTAATTTTAATTTGATACCATCAACTATTCAAGTTTTTTCAATTTGATAAACGTTAGTATCATACCAATCACTATCCTCAACTGTTGAATATTTTCAAGTCAATGCCTTCCGTCAGTCAGGAGTTAATTTTTTCGTTTCAACAAAAATAAATAATAATTTGTTGACCAAATTACCTCCATCCTTCTCCTGAGAGTATTCGAAGTGATCAAGAATTAGAGGGTATTTTTGTCATTTTGAATTTTCTGTTAACACTGTTAGGCTATTAAGTTGTACATTATAGTTGAGTTATTAAATATTAAAGTTTATGGTATCAAGTTAAAATTTTTGAATAGTTGAAGGTATTAAGTTAAATTTAGCATATTTTTGCATAGTTTCTTAAGACTATTTTTGAAGTTTCGAAATCCACTAATGGAGTTTCGAACTCCATTAGTAGAATTTCGAAGCTACAAAATCGAAAAAGTTCCGTTTGGAATGACAAAAAACTGTCAAAATTTTGACAGTCCTGAAGACAGAGAAATATATTTTTAAGACTGCCAAATTTTGGCAATCCTATACATTTTGGCAGTCCAAGCAATGCATAGGACTACAAAAATTATGGCAGTCCAAGCAATGCATAGGACTACAAAAAATTTGGCAGTCCAAAATATGCTTAGGACTGCCAAAATTGTGATAATCCTAAGAAATATACAGTGAGGACTACCCTCAACTATTCAGGCCGGGATGTAGCATTCGGACTGGGATGGTGCCTTCGGGCTGGATTGGTTGTAAGCCTTCGGAGTTTGTAGCCTCTCGAAAGGGTCTGAATAAAATTTGCCTTTTCCGAAAAAAGTATACATATATAATAACAGATGATTCTGATGACACCGAGTCTAACTTAGGAATACCCAAATCATCTTGCTCAATCAAACCTAAAACTCCTAAAGAAAATAGACTGTCATTGTTTTCACAGAATTCTTAGTGGAATACAAAAGCGATAAAGAATTCTGGGATGCATTGCTAGAAAAATATGGTTGTGATGATGCTAGAATAGAAAGGTTCAATTCATCCTCGTTCAATAAATATTTTATGTTAGATAACAAACCTATAAATGACCAAATATATGAATTCCAAGAATACCTTAGACACATCCAAACCAAAGGTACAACATCTCTAATGACCAAAAGATAGCTTACTTGATATATAAACTTCTCCTTCATGCTCTGATTATGCTAGAGAACTTATCCATACAAAAGAGAACCTTACTTTGTTCATGTGTTAAATGACATTAGAATAAAAGACAACTTAGGTTAAAGTCTAAACCTAAGACTGAGTCTAAGGCTAAGGTATACCTTATAAAAAATCAAAGAAAAACCTAAGTCTAACCCTCACAAGAGGAATTTCTTCAAGAAGAAGAATTTTCAGCCTCACTACCACAACCACCATCAAAACCATAAACCTAAAAATTCTAGTCAGACTCGGGAACAAAAGAAGTTTTGCCTAGTGTGTGGAATAACAAACCATCTGTCATCGAATTGTATCTACGTAAAGAATGAAGCTATTAAGACCCCTTTTAAGGGGAAAAGCACTATCAAACCTGGGGCAAACATGCTTATGAATGGATCCTCTAGTTCCTTCATGTCTGTAAGCTATCAACCCTTAGTTAATATTTTTACCATTATGATGATTTTTTTGTTGGATTCAGAGCTAAAGTTCACGTTTCGTTTGATTGCTCATGTTTTTCAAACTATCAGAAATCAATTAGAGCCTAGAGGTGTAACATATAGATGGCTCAACGGCACAGATTATAGGAAGATGAAGAGTAGATCTAAAGATGAAACCAGAGAAAATTCTACCTCTTCATGATATGCTTCATATGTCGTTAGTCCGAAGGAAACTAGTTAGTGGATCTCTTCTTGTAGTTTCAGGATACAAAATTATAATGAAGGCTAATAAAGTAGTGATTTCTAATAATTGTTCATTTTTTGGAAAGGCTTTGTAAAAGATGAATTATCCATTCTTAGTACTATCAATAAAATATTATATTCTTCTTTTACTATTTCTGATGTAGAATCACTACCAAAATACACTCAATTAGCGACGGTTATTTAGCGACGGTAAATTACCGTCGGTGTTAGCGACGGCTTCGTGGCTGCTCAGCGACTGAGTACCGACTACACGCCTTTGCCATTTTTTATTTTAATTTTAGGGGGAGGAAAGGTCGCACGTCCGTCGCTAGACTGTCGAAAATATAGCGACGGATACCAAGTCGTCGCTACATAGTCGATTATTTGGCGGAAATTGTGTAGAGAATTGGCGGGACATATCTTCGACTACGTAGCGATGGATATTCAGTCGGCACGTATCAAACATGGCGACTACGTGGCGACGAATTTTCTTCCGTCGCTATTCAGTCGCTATATATACGTACCAGACTTTAAATGAAACGGCGGGAGAAACTTTTCGCATTCTCCCCAAATTCACTCTCTCCTCTCACTCTCTCTCTCTCTCTCTCTCTCTCTCTCGCCGGTGTCGGCTTCGGTGATCGGCGTCGGTGTCGTCGTCGGCGTCGGCGTCCTCTCCTCTCTCTCTCCCGAAGGTAACCCCCCCCTCTCTCTCTCTCGATCTCTCTCTCTCTCTCTCTCGGGGTATGGGAGGCGGGCTTGGGGTTATGGCGTCGGGCGGCTGGCTTGGGTCGGGGGCTGGACGGTGGGCTTGGGGCGGTGGCGTCGGGGGCTGGGCAGCTGGCTTAGGGCGGGAGCGTCGGGGGCTGGGCGGCTGGCTTGGGTCGTGTCACCCTCACTTTTCCCAGTTAGGGGTAAAATGGTAATTTTCCATTTTATAATATTTTTGGGAATTTTATTTCATGAATATTATTATTTAAATATATTAGGAGTCGGGACCCCGGTGAATTTTGACTTGAGTCGCAATTAGCCTGTTATTTAACCATGGCCCACCACACTAAACTTTTAGGTTTAGGAGTTTGGACTAGTCCCCCATGAGTAATTAAGTTTAATTATGATTTTTATTTATTTTTAGCAACTTCCGAAATCTATTTTTGAATTTATTTTGCATTAGGCTTAGGGAGTGGCAAACTTGTAATTACAAGTGCCCCTACCCCTTGGCACCATGGCTGGTCATATAGTCCCCCTCCACCTCTTCTTTCTTCTTCACTAAGTCTTCTTCTTCTCTCTTCATTTCTTTTCTTCCAACTCCTTCTTCCTCCAAATCTTCATTTAGGTATGATTATTAAACCCTCTTTAATTCCTCATTTGTATTTATTCCTTCACATAAATTAGAGAGGGGACCATTCTCTATAAGTTGACCCTAGATTTGTTAGGTTTCCCTAAAATCTAGTTTATGGATTAATTATGGTTTTATTCTTTTTAGAGTGGTATATATATATATATATATATATATATATATATATATATATATATATATATATATATATATATATATATATATATATATATATATATATTTTGGAAAAAGGGTAAATTTTATTCCACAATCATCGCAATAAGGTTACAACATAGAGATACAATCCCAACTCAGGGGGACATTACTAGTACATCCGACTCAATGTTATGAAGGATGCCCACCAGTGGGGTGGACAGTCCCTCATAAATGCGCCGGTTCCTCTCCCTCCAGACATGCCAAACTGATGCAGCAAGCCTCAATCTAGCACGTCTGGCCCAGCTCTGCCCCCGGCCCCTGCCATCTCCAATCCACTGAAGGATTTCTCTGAAGTCACGCTCCCTTCCAACCCCTCCCAAGTATCTCCGGCTCTGCTCTGCCCAGATGCTCCACGCCACGTGGCACTGAAAGAACAGGTGCCCAATGGATTCATTCTCTGTCTCACACAAAACACACGTAGGGTCAGGGACAGGGACCCCGAACCTAAGCAGTCTGTCCCTAGTAAGCAACCGGACCAGCACCAGTTTATATGCAGACAATTGCATCTTTCTGGCAAGGCCCTTCCCCTATATAAAGTCATACTCCTCGATCTTGTCGAAGTGGGAACGAACAAGATCGTAGCAGCTGCTAAATCTGAACTCCCCAGTACCCTCCGTATAGCCGGGAGGGGTCCAAACCCAAACGTCAGACAGTACATCAGGAGTGATCTGTACCTGCCTGATCTCCCCTCCTAACTGAGCAGTGAAACGATACTCCTCTGGTCTCCAGACCCCACCCCTGATGATACGCCTACAAGTCAGACCTCTGTACTCCACACCGTCCGTCTGGGGACCCAGAATCTCCAGGAGAGACTGACCAGCAATCCACGGATCAAGCCATAGGTCCGTCTCCCCTCCCTCCCTCATCTTCCGCCAAATCGCCTTCCGAAGTACAGGTCGGTTCCTCAGGATATGCTTGAAAGACACTGAGAAGTTGTTGTCAATGTCACATACCCAGAAGTTCCTACCCCGGAGGTACCGACTAGACATCCAAGCCGACCAAAGAGAGCCGCCCTGAAGGAACCTCCACGCCAGCTTGATCCCTGCCGCCTCCCTGACAGAAACCAGAGAACGCAGACCCACACCTCCCTCCTTCCTAGGATGATAGAGCTGCTCCCAAGAGATGGCATGAATCCCCCCATGCCAAATGAACTTGGCACATATGCCCTCAATCTTTCTGATAGTAGCCAAAGGAATCATAATAGATTGGAGCCAAAATAGAGCAATAGCAGATATAACCGATCGAACCAGCTCAATACGCCCTCCAAAAGATAGGCCAGCCGCCTGCCAGCCCTCTACCCTCCTCTGCGCAAAGTCCACCAGACTCTGACATTCTCGGTCCTTCGCGTAATTGACAGATAGTGGCACCCCCAGATATTTCACCGGGAGGTCACCCTTTTCCACCCTAAGCTCCAGGGCCCGTTCCTCCTTCAAGGTGCAAGAGCTGTTGAAGTAAACTTTGCTCTTGTCCCTATTCAACCGAAGACCCGATAACTGTCCGAACTCCTCCATCACCACCGCAAGCTCCCTCAACCCTCGCATGGAAGGCCTCATCAATACCAATAGATCATCCGCATAAATGAGGTGTGAGACCACCGGAGACACCCTACTGTATATCGGTACAATCCTCTCCCGATGCACCGCGATATCCATCAAACAGGTAAAATACTCCATCACGAGGGTGAAGAGGTAGGGGGAAAGCGGATCCCCCTGCCAAAGCCCCCTGCTGCTGCCGAAGAACCCGTAAGGGATACCCTGGATGAGAACCGAGAATATAGGGGAGGTGATGCACGCTCGGACTCTGTCCACCCATGTCTCGGAGAAGCCCATCGTACCCATCAAATGACAGAGGAAGTCCCTGTTGACGGTGTCGTAGGCTTTCCTCAGGTCAAGCTTCACACATGCTTTCATCCCCCCTGGCTTGTGGAACTCCCGAATCATCTCATGAGCCAACAGACTATGCTCAGCAATAGACCGCCCCTTGATGAATGCCGCCTGATTCCAAGAAACCAGGCCCTGCATAGCGTCCTCCATCCTCCTGCACATAAGATGAGTAATTATTTTATACAAATAATTACAGCAAGCAATCGGTCGGAAGTCAGCAAGAGAAGTCGCCCCCTCCTTCTTGGGCACCAGCGTCAGGAAGGTGTGGTTCAGCTCCTTCAGGAGCTTGCCCGTCTCAAAGAACTCCTGAACAGCCTCTAGAACCTGGAACTTGAGGGAACCCCAATGTCGCTTGTAGAAGCCGCTGGAGAAACCGTCCGGCCCAGGGGACTATGTATATATACATGTGTATTTATGTGTGTGTATTTATATATGTATTTGTGTGTGTGTAGAGGAGAGTGATAGTTGTGTCATGAGAGTGTGTCCATGTGTGGGTGAGAGTGTGTCCATGTGTGGGTGAGAGTGTGTCCATGTGTGTGTGTGAGTGTCTATATATATATAGATACATATGTGTGTGTGTGTCTATATATATATATATATATATATATATATATATATATATATATATATATATATATATATATATATATATATACATTTATATATATATAGATATGTGTAGATATATACATGTGTGTGTGTGGTCATACATATATGTGTGTGTGTATTTGTGAGTATAGAGAGGAGAAGGGAATGATAATTAGATGTGGTGAGTGATATATATATTAGAGAATTAGAGAAGGATTTTAGAAGAGATTAGAGGGGTTTTTAGAGTGATTTAGAGAGGGAAATATAGGGGGAATGATGGAGGATTTGTGGAGGGGAAAGGGGGAGCACCCACAGCAGCTAGGGGGCTGTTTCCCCCCCCTAAACAGCCCCCTAACAGCAGCAAGAATAGCAGCAGTAGCAGGCAACAGTAGCAGCAACAATAGGCAAACCCCCCCCCCCTTTTATCCCCTATTCGACCCCGTATATACCCCACTATATACCTATATGTATATACATATATATAACCTATTATTAGCTCTATATAACCCTAATAAACCCACTAGAATAGCTCCCTAAGTTGGTCCTAAGAGGGTGTGAAAAGTGAGAGTTGAATGAGTGAATGAGAGGGTAAAAGGTTAAGTTAGGATTTTGGTTTAAGGGATGAAATTGAGTTCCGTGATTCGGAACGCGTTGAAACTTGGAGGGGACTTAGGTAATGTAATTTAGATTTTGTGGGTAGGCTTCAGAGTTAAAATCGGGGTTGCGTGTGGGCTTGGGGAGACGGTATCGCACCGCACCATCCCGTATCTTGAAATGTTCAAGATAACGGGTAAACGGGCGATTCGGACCGTAAGATGGACTAGATGTCCACTTTACTTAGGTATCTTGGTAGGTAATATATGTACAGGCTAGTACCTTACTACCCTAGGGAGCTCGGGTCAAAATACCAAGCGCAGGTAGGCTAACTTGATAGTTGCCTAAGCTAGAATTTTACCCTTTTTAAGGGTAAAATAGGATATTGGCCTACGGCCAAGATATGAGTTTCGAAGTCCAAGATGGACTTAGATATGGGTTGTAGAGGTTGGTAATAGTTAGAAATAGTCGCCTAGACCTAGTCTTGACCCCGGTTGACCACGGTTGACTTTTTAGACCAAAAGTCAACTATGAGTCAACACTTTACCCAAATTAGTCCCAATTTCTATTAGACTTGTGTAGTTGACCAAAAGTTAACTATTAGTCACCATTGACCTAGGGTTGACCAAGGTTGACCTAGAGTTGACCAGAGTTGACCAGGATTGACCAGTTGACCAAAAGTCAACTGTAGGCCAACTCTTGACCCCGTTTGACTTTCTTCGACTTGTTTTGACCCGTGATGACTGGTATGACCTAGGATTGACTTGGTTAGGCTTAGATTGACTTGATATAACTTGATTTGACCTAGATTGACTTGACAGGACTTAGTATGACTCAGTGAGACCTAGTTTGACCTAGATTACATATCATTCATTGTAAATCATTCCTAAACTTGTTTAAACCTAAATTAACTTACAGTATCTCATATTTAGGTCTTCTAATACCGCTCTGAGAATTGATATATCCTACAGCTCAGGACAGCAGGCGAGTATATTCACTGATAGTTTTCATTGTCTTGATATCTACTATATCCGATTCAGTTGTAGTGTCTTACTTGATTCTCGATACGATAGTTCACGGACTAGTATTGTCGGATTCCTGTCATGAGATGTCATTCCTGGATTCCTTGGGATACTGGTACTTGCTTGGTCTTGATTCTTGTACTTGTATTGATGCCGATTCCTGAAAAGGACTTGCTCCCCTCTTAGGGAATCCCGCATCATGACGTGCTATGTCCGGATCCGTATACTATTCGGAGATGGGGGAATTATTAGGTGTAAGACCCAGTTTTTTGAAATTGGAGTATTTTTGAAAATTTATTATTTTTATTACTTATTAATGGTGTTTTAGTCATGATATGATTTTTGATGATTTTAGTTAATTTAAAACTATTTTCTAAGTCATGGCTTATGACTTTGTGATTTTACTAGTGTAACCCTAGTGTAAACCCTAGAGATTTTATAACCTAGAAACTAACCATGATCATGTGAGCCTAGCCATAGGTTTAGAACATCAAATTAGGGCTTTTTAGCCTAAAGGGTATTTTGGTAATTTTCTAGGATTTATTAGGAATTATTTGGATTTATGTGTTTTTATTATTATTTAATTATTTGATTAGTGTCATGTTAGTCCCTAACCTAGTTTACCCTAACCTAGAGATTAGTCACTAACCTAGGAGGCTAATGTTAGATGTTAACCTATGTGTAAATATCTAGGTTTGATAATATCTAGATATTTTATTTTTAGATATTTTAGAACCTAGAAATATCTATCTACCTAGTCAAAGACTTAGGAGCTAAGTTTTGCTAGGTGGATAAACCCTAAATATCTACCCCCTACCCCCCCATGGCAGCCAACACCCTACCCCCCCCCCCCTCTATATAATCACACCCCCTCATCAAAAGTCCCTTTCCTTTACACCAAAAATCAAGTTTTTCCCACAACTTCACACCCTCACCACTTAATCATTTGGACTCCAAATTGAGCCTAATTTCTTGCATTAGACTCCCCTACACTAGAGGATACTAGTTATGACTTGCTAGCGAGGATTTGTGGAGCTTTGGACATTGGGAGTTGAAGGGGGTTTTCATTCAAAAAGGCCTAATATTGAGGATTTTGCACTCATAGGTAAATACCTATAAACCTAGCTAATATTGTGATTTTTCTTCATAAATGCATGCATATAGGTATACCCTAACTGTGGGTCAAGTTTGGTAGGAAATAGGCTTGGTTTGGTGTCCGTATCGGACACGTGTCTGTGTCTTAATTACAGTGTTTGGTGAAATGCCACTTAGGATTAAACTTTGTAATTTTGTAAAACAAATTACACTTTTGTGAAGCCCTAGACATGTAGGACACGAAACAACTTGACTGAGCACATTTCTGTGCTGTGTCCGTGTCCAAAATGGACACGAACTCGCAGCACGAGGCCACGCGTGCATGCCCTGCTACTCGACACTTAGCACGGACACTGTGGGACACGTGGACACGTGAAAATTGACACAGAGGAGGGGGCAACCTCTGACATGCCCCCCCTCGAGTTTGAGACACGTTGGTGTCATGTCGAGAGAGCACGGACACGTGCACTGGTCGTGCACTGTCAGCGCACACGCGCGCGGGGGCCAACTTCGTGCATGTCGTGTCACGTAGACACGACACTTGGGCACCTCGTGGTGACACGAGTGTGTAGCCCATCATGGGGCGAACACGTGGACACGAGCACGTGGTGTGTCGTGTCCTGTGTCACGAACACGTGAAGCACGACCGCGTGCACGACGCGGTCTGAAACGCGCGTATCAGTCGTGTTTTCACGACTGATACGGTCTTCGTACCATGTCCTGGAACAACGTGGACACGGTGCAGGGTGTTGGACACGTGCACAACCCCTAGGTGAACATTCGTGCACGAGCACGAGACACGAGAGTGTGTGTGTCGTGTCCTAGGGTGATTTGCACGCGTGCACGATACTGTGTGTGTGCGTGTGTATCAGAGTTTACCCGATTGGGTTTTGTGAGTCGTGGACACGTCGAAATGTGTCGTGGTGTCGTGTCAGTCCCCCTAGACACTAGAGGACACTAGGGGCTAGTGTTACCAACCCTTGGGTTCGAGCCTTAGCTCGGTTTGGTGAGTGTAAATCGAGTTACCTATATTACCAATGCACAGTCCCTATTTTCCTGATTTTAGGATATTTTCCAGTTTTGTAAAAACGAATTTCAAAACCAATTTTAATATGATTTATACATTGTATGAGTGTATTTTAGTACATATATACGTAGTATATATGCATGTGTGAGTGTGGGTGAATTTTGGAGGTATTTGATAGTGTATATAGGGAGTTGTGTGTGTATATATATATATATATATATATATATATATATATATATATATATATATATATATATATATATATATATATATATGTATATATGTTACTGTGTGTGTGTGTGTTTGGGACTGGATTTGGTTCCAGGAACCCCCCCTCTCCTTTTCTGTCCCCTCTTCCTGTCTCTCTCTCATTCTCACTCTCTCACTCTATATCCCTCTCTCTCTTCCCTCTCTCTCTTCTCTCTCTCTCTATATATATGTAATATATAAATAGGTTTTATATATATGTAAATATATATGTGTATATATATATATGATATATATATATTTGTATTAGTTCTCATGTAGTGATATTATATATATATATATATATATATATATATATATATATATATGTATGTGGGTTGTATTATATATAGTATTCCTATTTTGACATATGGGTAGTAGGTAGATAGAGTCTATATATATAGATATATAAATATATGTATAACTACTAGGTATAGGTTCTATGAAACCCCATGACTATGGCCTATGGCCAAGATTATTAGCCTATGGCTTGGGGCTAGTCCTAATGGCCCAAAACCCAACTTGTTGACCCTTGTTGACTAAGGGTTGACCAAAGTCAACCTTAGGTCAAAGTTGACCTAGTTAACCTAGAATTGACTAGGATTGACCTAAAAATGACTAGTTTAACTAGTTGACTAGTAGACATAGTTTGACTAGATAATTGACCATTGTTGACCAAAGTCAACTATAGGTCAAACCTTGACCAAATTGACCTAGAAATGACTTGGATGAACATAGAAGGACTATTTGACTTGAGTTTGACTAAACTAGATGATTAGGTTGACCATATGGATTATGAGGGTAATCCTATATAGATGAAGATATGTATGGGGTTAAGTTAGATACCTAGAGTCGAGTCATGACTTGAGTTGGAGAATAGGATTAGCTTGATTACAGGATTAAGGTTGGTATTGTACTATATATATTTCATGAGATATACTTTATTGTAGTATAGTATCTTAGGTATCCTAAGACAAGTTAGCCTATGTTTGGTTTTGAGTTAGCCTTATAGGATTTGACTGGATGTTGACCATTAGTCAAGATTAACCTAATTGTCTTATTGACTAGTCTATGATTAACCAAAACCTTAGTTAGTCTAAGATTGACCTAGACTTTGACCATGTTGACTAGTATTGACTAATCTGACCATTATTGACTAAGCCCTAGATAACTTGACTAGTTTGGCTAGAATATTTGACCAAGGGTTGACTTTAACCTAGATTAGACTTGTTTAACTTTGTTTGACCTTGTATGACTTAGTTTAACTTCTTGTGACCTAGTATGACTTAGTTTAACTGTAGTGTTGACTAAGTTTGACTTTGACCTAGATTGGCTTAGAATTTATATAGATTGCATCGTAGATTTCATTTACCTTCATTTTGGACATGTCATAACTGTATTGCTCTATTTTAGGACATTGTGACCCTGGTACAGACATCTGATATTACACTACTCTTTCCAGAGTAACAGGCGAGTACATTCTCTGATAATTCTCTCATTTATTTATCGATTACTGTATTTCAGTTCTAGTTAGTTCTATGTGATTCTCTGTATCAACACGTATGGATATTTCTGGATTCATGTATCGACACATACCTTACTTGCTGGCCTCTATTACTGGAGTCATTAGTATCATTCCGGAATCATTTCTGGAATCATCACGTATTGGCCAGACTCATCTCGATTCTTTTTGTCGATTTTGGACTCACTTGCTGGGCAGGAAAATATTGAGTAAGACATGTAGACATACCCCAAATCCGGAATCTCCTACTGGAATCTACCGGAAGCATAGCCATCTCTTGCCCGATCAGTGAGAGATGTGCCTGATACCTACAGCCATTTACATGTCGACCTCGGTATTTTAAAACACACTGTTAGATCATAGTTGGACTCACCCTGGTTTCATTGATCACTGTTGGACTCATCTTGTACTGGAAATTATCTGGTATCAGATTATATGGACTGGACTCACACTGGGATTACTTTAGACTTATATCGTACTGTCTGGACTCGTACATATTATTCTAGTTCAGTTAGCTTTTATTACAGTCTTCATTGCCATGATTCTTCTCTTGTTTTAGTTACCTTTCTTTTCTTGTATCTTACTGCCTCTCTATGCCATCATTACCTGTATAAAACTGCCATGCTCATCAATAAAACTGTCTATAATTGCTTTATAGTTCTTTGTCATTTACTTGGATTTTTCTAGATGAGTTGTGCTCGTTTCCGTCCTGATTGGACCTGTTGAAAATATTACAGATGATAATCCTGAGGACACATGCCCTGCTTACCATGGACCTGGCGAGGGATTAGCTACCTTTGGTCCCGATTCTCAGGAGTGATTCAGGAGATTAGCTAGTAGACTACTTTAGCTTTCATGTTTTGGCTTGTTGTATTAAAGTTAAGATATTGAGTCTGTATTAAGTTGGTTTGAGATATTGGTGTATTATTTTAGTAGTTAGTTGTTGTTGTCTTTAATTCCTTAGGTATAACTTCTGTGTTATTTTTTCGTGTTTAGACTGTGTTTGAGTAGATCATACCCTTTACTTGCCCTCCATTCGGAGCTGATATCAGGACAAGTACTTTTTATATTCACTGCATGAGATTAGTTAGCAACCTAGGACAGCTTACTACTGCCGACACTGCGGCGTAGGCTGGACGTACCCACTTCTTGTGCCCCTATACTGGGTGCGGGTCGTGACACGTTTTTAGTGGTGCCCCCATGCAGGTCTCGTCGACTAAATTATTTGGTTACGTTATTGTACCAAGCATGCCTGCAATTAGAAACTTAAGGTAATTAGACAACATTAGGAATGACGCTTAGAACACCTAGAGGAATACTAGGATTGCAACATAGGAAATACAACACATGCTTGCTATTATAATTAGATTTTTTGTCTATGATTGTTTTGCTTAAAGAGTCCTTATAAGTCTTTTTATTGTAATTAGACGGTGCTTACTCGTTCATCCCGGTATGTCTCACCTGAGAATGGCACGCTCCCCATCCAGTCAGCTGACCAGTTGACACCTCCACCTTCACCTACCACATTCCTCCACTCTACAGATCCACAAACCCAGATACCACAACCACCTTCCACATCACAGGCCCAGCAGGACCCAATACTTCCACCACCCCCTATCACTATACCTACCCAGGCTTCCGTCACACTCGACGAAAACCAACTGCTCATTCTGATCCAGGGGTTCCTAGCAACCCATCAGGAGCAGACCATCCTACTCCGCCAGAGCATGGAGCATTCTGAGGGACGTACCGTGGTCCCACCACCTGTAGAGCCGCGGCAGAGAGCAGGGACGATTAAGGACTTCATGGGTCTGAATCCCAAGGAGTTCTCAGGGACTGAGGGCATAGTAGTAGCTGATGACTGGCTAGATTCTTTAGAGAGGAAGCTTCTGGGAGTTAGGATGCCGGATGACCTCCAGGTCGAGGCAGCGAGATTTTTGCTGATAGACTTGGCAGGAGTTTGGTTCCGGAATGAGCCGTTATTCGCGAGAGGGAGAGCCACTTGGGATCAGTTCAAGACCCAGTTCAAGAAGAAATTCTTCTCGACCACCGCTAGGGTAGCCATGGGGCTACGATTCCAGAACATCCAGCAGGGGAACCGTTCTGTCGACGAGTATGCGGCAGAGTTTAGTCGCCTGAGCCGTTTTGCTCCTAGCCTAGTTGCTGACCCTGAGGAGATGACGCGTAGGTTTTTCCGTGGTCTAGTTCCAGACATTGGCATTCTTATAGTGGCAAACGGTATGACTGACTACTACCAGAGCTTAGAGTTAGCCCGGAGTATCGAGGAGCGTCTTCTATCTTGCAAGAGGCCGGCTTCTGTACACATTGAGGGACCCTCCAAGCGTCAGGCTTTCCAGCAGAAAGTGCCGACGCTACACCAGCAGACATATCGTCCTCCCACACCACATCATTCGACCCCGCCAGTTAGAGCCCCGGGACCCCGGCAGCAGAGGCCATTTCAGCAGGTACAACATCAGTATCGGGGTCAGGACCCGAAGACGATCAGTTGTTCATACTGCAGGAAGCAGGGACACATCAGGGAGCAGTATAGGAAGAGGCTGAAGGTTTGCTATACCTGTGGGTCTGATACTCACCAGAAGATGGATTGTCCTATTGCACCTCCTTATATGGGGGCTAGGCCACCTGTAGCTCAGCACCAGAGGGGTGGAGCTTTTGCGATGACGGTCGAGGAGACCAATGCTGCAGGTGACGGGTTAGCAGGTTTATCTTTTCTGTCCTTCCTTTCCCATCTTGTTGTATGATTCCATTAGTACCTGTCAGGATATGCTTGTGATGTGCTAGATAGTGTAGTTACCCTGTTCGAGACTGTAGAATCACGACCAGTAGGACTATGATTGTATGTTATCTTTTGACTTTGATTGACTGGGGGTTTGACCTAGAAGGAGTACGACTATCTTAATTTCGAGGACGAAATTTTTCTAAGGAGGGTAGACTTGTAAGACCCAGTTTTCTAAAATTGGAGTATTTTTGAAAATTTATTATTTTTATTACTTATTAATGGTGTTTTAGTCATGATATGATTTTTGATGATTTTAGTTAATTTAAAACTATTTTCTAAGTCATGGCTTATGACTTTGTGATTTTACTAGTGTAACCCTAGTGTAAACCCTAGAGATTTCATAACCTAGAAACTAACCATGATCATGTGAGCCTAGCCATAGGTTTAGAACATCAAATTAGGGCTTTTTAGCCTAAAGGGTATTTTGGTAATTTTCTAGGATTTATTAGGAATTATTTGGATTTATGTGTTTTTATTATTATTTAATTATTTGATTAGTGTCATGTTAGTCCCTAACCTAGTTTACCCTAACCTAGAGATTAGTCACTAACCTAGGAGGCTAATGTTAGATGTTAACCTATGTGTAAATATCTAGGTTTGATAATATCTAGATATTTTATTTTTAGATATTTTAGAACCTAGAAATATCTATCTACCTAGTCAAAGACTTAGGAGCTAAGTTTTGCTAGGTGGATAAACCCTAAATATCTACCCCCTACCCCCCCATGGCAGCCAACACCCTACCCCCCCCCCTATATAATCATACCCCCTCGTCAAAAGCCCCTTTCCTTTACACCAAAAATCAAGTTTTTCCCACAACTTCACATCCTCACCACTTAATCATTTGGACTCCAAATTGAGCCTAGTTTCTTGCATTAGACTCCCCTACACTAGAGGATACTAGTTATGACTTGCTAGCGAGGATTTGTGGAGCTTTGGACATTGGGAGTTGAAGGGGTTTTTTATTCAAAAAGGCCTAATATTGAGGATTTTGCACTCATAGGTAAATACCTATAAACCTAGCTAATATTGTGATTTTTCTTCATAAATGCATGCATATAGGTATACCCTAACTGTGGGTCAAGTTTGGTAGGAAATAGGCTTGGTTTGGTGTCCGTATCGGACACGTGTCTGTGTCTTAATTGCAGTGTTTGGTGAAATGCCACTTAGGATTAAACTTTGTTATTTTGTAAAACAAATTACACTTTTGTGAAGCCCTAGACATGTAGGACACGAAACAACTTGACTGAGCACATTTCTGTGCTGTGTCCGTGTCCAAAATGGACACGAACTCGCAGCACGAGGCCATGCGTGCATGCCCTGCTACTCGACACTTAGCACGGACACTGTGGGACACGTGGACACGTGAAAATTGACACAGAGGAGGGGGCAACCTCTGACATGCCCCCCTCGAGTTTGAGACACGTTGGTGTTGTGTCGAGAGAGCACGGACAAGTGCACTGGTCGTGCACTGTCAGCGCACACGCGCGCGGGGGCCAACTTCGCGCATGTCGTGTCGCGTGGACACGACACTTGGGCACCTCGTGGTGATACGAGTGTGTAGCCCATTATGGGGCGAACACGTAGACACGAGCACGTGGTGTGTCGTGTCCTGTATCGCGAACACGAGACGCACGACCGCGTGCACGACGCGGTCTGAAACGCGCGTATCAGTCGTGTTTTCACGACTGATACGGTCTTCGTACCGTGTCCTGGATCAACGTGGACACGGTGCAGGGTGTTGGACACGTGCACAACCCCTAGGTGAACATTCGTGCACGAGCACGAGACACGAGAGTGTCGTGTCCTAGGGTGATTTGCACGCGTGCACGATACTGTGTGTGTGCGTGTGTATCAGAGTTTACCCGTTTGGGTTTTGTGAGTCGTGGACACGTCGAAATGTGTCGTGGTGTTGTGTCAGTCCCCCTAGACACTAGAGGACACTAGGGTCTAGTGTTACCAACCCTTGGGTTCGAGCCTTAGCTCGGTTTGGTGAGTGTAAATCGAGTTAATTACCTATATTACCAATGCACAGTCCCTATTTTCCTGATTTTAGGATATTTTCCAGTTTTGTAAAAACGAATTTCAAAACCAATTTTAATATGATTTATACATTGTATGAGTGTATTTTAGTACATATATACGTAGTATATATGTATGTGTGAGTGTGGGTGAATTTTGGGGGTATTTGGTAGTGTATATAGGGAGTTGTGTGTATATATATATATATATATATGTATATATGTTACTGTGTGTGTGTGTGTTTGGGACTGGATTTGGTTCCAGGAACCCCCCCTCTCCTTTCCTGTCCTCTCTTCCTGTCTCTCTCTCATTCTCACTCTCTCACTCTATATCCCTCTCTCTCTTCCCTCTCTCTATATATATATATATATATGTAATATATAAATAGGTTTTATATATATGTAAATATATATGTGTATATATATATATAATATATATATATTTGTATTAGTTCTCATGTAGTGATATTATATATATATATGTATGCGGGTTGTATTATATATAGTATTCCTATTTTGACATATGGGTAGTAGGTAGATAGAGTCTATATATATAGATATATAAATATATGTATAACTACTAGGTATAGGTTCTATGAAACCCCATGACTATGGCCTATGGCCAAGATTATTAGCCTATGGCTTGGGGCTAGTCCTAATGGCCCAAAACCCAACTTGTTGACCCTTGTTGACTAAGGGTTGACCAAAGTCAACCTTAGGTCAAAGTTGACCTAGTTAACCTAGAATTGACTAGGATTGACCTAAAAATGACTAGTTTAACTAGTTGACTAGTAGACATAGTTTGACTAGATAATTGACCATTGTTGACCAAAGTCAACTATAGGTCAAACCTTGACCAAATTGACCTAGAAATGACTTGGATGAACATAGAAGGACTATTTGACTTGAGTTTGACTAAACTAGATGATTAGGTTGACCATATGGATTATGAGGGTAATCCTATATAGATGAAGATATGTATGGGGTTAAGTTAGATACCTAGAGTCGAGTCATGACTTGAGTTGGAGAATAGGATTAGCTTGATTACAGGATTAAGGTTGGTATTGTACTATATATATTTCATGAGATATACTTTATTGTAGTATAGTATCTTAGGTATCCTAAGACAGGTTAGCCTATGTTTGGTTTTGAGTTAGCCTTATAGGGTTTGACTGGATGTTGACCATTAGTCAAGATTAACCTAATTGTCTTATTGACTAGTCTATGATTAACCAAAACCTTAGTTAGTCTAAGATTGACCTAGACTTTGACCATGTTGACTAGTATTGACTAATCTGACCATTATTGACTAAGTCCTAGATAACTTGACTAGTTTGGCTAAAATATTTGACCAAGGGTTGACTTTAACCTAGATTAGACTTGTTTAACTTTGTTTGACCTTGTATGACTTAGTTTAACTTCTTGTGACCTAGTATGACTTAGTTTGACTGTAGTGTTGACCAAGTTTGACTTGACCTAGATTGGCTTAGAATTCATATAGATTGCATCGTAGATTTCATTTACCTTTATTTTGGACATGTCATAACTGTATTGCTCTATTTTAGGACATTGTGACCCTGGTACAGACATCTGATATTACACTACTCTTTCCAGAATAACAGGCGAGTACATTCTCTGATAATTCTCTCATTTATTTGTCGATTACTGTATTTCAGTTCTAGTTAGTTCTATGTGATTCTCTGTATCAACACGTATGGATATTTCTGGATTCATGTATCGACACATACCTTACTTGCTGGCCTCTATTACTAGAGTCATTAGTATCATTCCGGAATTATTTCTGGAATCATCACGTATTGGCCAGACTCATCTCGATTCTTTTTGTCGATTTTGGACTCACTTGCTGGGCGGGGAAATATTGAGTAAGACATGTAGACATACCCCAAATCCGGAATCTCCTACTAGAATCTACCGGAAGCATAGCCATCTCTTGCCCGATCAGTGAGAGATGTGCCTGATACCTACAGCCGTTTACATGTCGACCTCGGTATTTTAAAACACACTGTTAGATCATAGTTGGACTCACCCTGGTTTCATTGATCACTGTTGGACTCATCTTGTACTGGAAATTATCTGGTATCAGATTATATGGACTGGACTCACACTGGGATTACTTTAGACTTATATCGTACTGTCTGGACTCGTACATATTATTCTAGTTCAGTTAGCTTTTATTACAGTCTTCATTGCCATGATTCTTCTCTTGTTTTAGTTACCTTTCTTTTCTTGTATTTTACTGCCTCTCTATGCCATCATTACCTGTATAAAACTGCCATGCTCATCAATAAAACTGTCTATAACTGCTTTATAGTTCTTTGTCATTTACTTGGATTTTTCTAGATGAGTTGTGCTCGTTCCCGTCCTGATTGGACCTGTTGAAAATATTACAGATGATAATCCTGAGGACACATGCCCTGCTTACCATGGACCTGGCGAGGGATTAGCTACCTTTGGTCCCGACTCTCAGGAGTGATTCAGGAGATTAGCTAGTAGACTACTTTAGCTTTCATGTTTTGGCTTGTTGTATTAAAGTTAAGATATTGAGTCTGTATTAAGTTGGTTTGAGATATTGGTGTATTATTTTAGTAGTTAGTTGTTGTTGTCTTTAATTCCTTAGGTATAACTTCTGTATTATCTTTTCGTGTTTAGACTGTGTTTGAGTAGATCATACCCTTTACTTGCCCTCCATTCGGAGCTGATATCTGGACAAGTACTTTTTATATTCACTGCATGAGATTAGTTAGCAACCTAGGACAGCTTACTACCGCCGACACTGCGGCGTAGGCTGGACGTACCCACTTCTCGTGCCCCTATACTAGGTGCGGGTCGTGACATTAGGGGTTATGTGATCAAAGCCCCATGTCCTTATTTTGCTAGCGCCACCCTCACCTCACGTAGGGTGTAGCAGACACCCCTTGCCGGGTTATCCAGGTTGGCCGGCATGACCCTTTCTAGAGATTTTCTTGTGATTGTCGGGCCAAGTGGATAACCTTATCCTGACTCCCTAGCCGATCACATATCGCTCTAATAATTCAAATCGCATTTTACATTTATTGTCGTATCTTATATTTCAGTTCAGTTTTACTTTCTGTACTTCTCACCATGCTATGATTTCATTTACTCACATGCTCTACCTGCCTTATACTGTACTATGATTTGAGACTAAGTCCTGTTTGAAAGAAGGGTTACAACCCCGGTCCTTGTTTGGTTTAAGGGTTGTAACTCGGCTTTCGAATGGTTCCCAAGTCGCCTATATCTTTGTCTTGTATTTCATTATACTGTCTCTTATAGTATTTGTCAATTCACATGGAACTGCTGTTGGTGTTTGTACTTGCTCATTTTCCTGACAGGATACCGTTGACAAATTTTACAGATGTTTTTGAGACAGATGGAGACTCAGGCCAGGGCAGTGGCCTGATAGATTGGCCACTAGATTTTATACTCCCTGAGTAGTTAGCACTTGTTAGGCTTGACTGGACTGCGATCCAGCTTTGGATTTTAGAATGTAGTATTATATATTATTCTGTGATGTTACGTTTAGTTTTGGACTTGTGTGGATCTCGAACTTATTTCTTGCTTCATCTATCATATTTCCTTTTCATGCTATCTACCTTAGTTTTACATTTGTGATTGAGACTGTATTGCTATGTCACCTCCATTCGGAGTGTATATACTGTACAGGTACCTTTATCTGTTTAGCTGTAGTATTCTAGATGACCTAGACAGCGTTCTACCGCCGATGCTGCGGCGTAGGCTGGACGTACCCACTTCTCGTGCTCCTAATCAGGGTGCGGGTCGTGACACGTTTTTGTGGTGGCCCATGCAGGTCTCGTGTCGCAATTAGTACGATCTCGTAATGGTGCTCGACTTAGAGTACTAATTACGAGCCTGCGATTAGGACGTAGGACCTAGGATATGATAGGAGTTTCTCAATCACACCTAGAAAAACTTTCGATCTTTTGATTATCATGATTACTCCCCTTGTATTAAATTAACTGTCCTCCTTTGATAATATCTTATCTTGTGCCATATTGATCTCTTGGGTTCAATTCGTCTTCAGGATGACAGTGACTCGTTCTCGGGCAGCAGGGCCTAGTGCCCCAGAGAGGTCAGATCCGGGAGGTCTTCCACCTCCGGCTGCGGGAGCTATAGTTGAGAGAGCTGCCACCTCAGTCCCTGCCCTTCAGGCAGGAGCAGCAGCGACGGTTCCAGGAGGTCTTCCACCTCCAGCAGCGGGACTGTCCATGATCGTTCCTGATATTCTTCCACCGCCGCCTCCGCTACCGACAGATACTCAGGGGATGATGGCCCTTCTGCAGCGGATATTGCAGACTCAGAGCACGCAGGCAGATCTGTTACGACGGAGCATGGAGAACTCCCATCAGCTGGGGATGGCAGCACTTAAGAGGGTTGTACCGAGTACAGTTCAGGATACCCCAGTTCAGCACCAGGGACCAGGCCAGAGGCAGGCTACTCGGTGCGCTTTCTGCAGGAGGCCAGGGCACACTGGAGAGGCTTGTAGGAAGAGGTTGGGCGTCTGCCTATACTGTGGGGCGCCCGATCACCAGCTGAAGGATTGCCACGCTAGTGGAATCCGAAGAGACCAGGACAGAGTACATCAGGCACCAGCACGTGACGACCAGCAGCAGGGTCAGGGCAAGAGGCAGGCCGTCCAGTGTGCTTTTTGCAAGAAGATGGGGCACACCCGGGATGTTTGTAGGATGAAGCTGGGAGTTTGTTTATTTTGTGGAGCTCCAGACCACCAGATGAAGAACTGTGAAGCCCGTGCAGCCAGACAGGCAGGCCAGAACAGAGTGTGGCAGGCTAGAGGAGGCCACCAGGGGCGAGCTTTCGCCATGACAGTTGAGGCCACTCAGGCAGTAGCAGAGCAGATAGCAGGTTCCAATCTTTCGATCTCATTTCCGTATTTGCTTCCTTATAAACTGTCTTGAACTTCGATTCTATCTGTTCCTTGATCGTTGGATGAAATTTTGTCCTTGTGATGTAATATTCTTCTGAGATAAGTCGTATGGGCTAGGTCGCCTCGATTATGAGATTTTAGAATTCTCTAGGGTCATGCTAGCAGGCAGAGTGAGGACATATAGTCGGACTATGGACGTATTTCTCGGGTGTGGGAATTTAAGGTTTTCGCTGCCAAGCTAGCGGCAATGCAAAAATTTTAAATACCATAATTCTAGAGGTACGTACCTTAGTCAAGGACTTTGTGATTATCGAAGCCTTGCTCACTAGCATGACGGAGATTCTGAGTATCATGATGATTGGACAGACGCATACGATTATCGATTGCATGATTTTTTGTGTTTACTTGTTTTAAAATTTTGAGGATGATTTTTTTTTGGGTGGATAGACTTATAGCACCCAGTTTCTATTTAGGAGTAATTTTAAATTTTATAATTTTAGTCATTTAATTCATGCTTTGATTTTTGAGATTTTAAATTATTTTAAATTTTAAGCCATGATTTGTGATTTTAATGATTTGCTAGTGAAACCTTAGAGACTGTTTGACCTAGAGCCTAACCATGTGATTAGGATATTTTCAGTATCATTTCTGGCCCAAGGGTATTTTGGTCATTGGACCTCTTTGATTTATTTTGATATTTTGCATTGGTGATTGTTGATTTGGCTTTTGATAGGTGAGATTTTGTGATGGTTTCGTGTCCGTGTCGGACACGTAACAGTTTTTATTTGCAAGTGTTGTTGTGTCTTAAGAGATTTTTATTTTTCTGAAATTTTTGGAGGTATTCGAGAGGGATTGTTTTCTGCATGTGTTTTTCTGTGATTGCTTTGTTTTAATTTCGAGGACGAAATTTTTTTAAGGTGGATAGACTTGTAACCCTCACTTTTCCAGTTAGGGGTAAAATAGTAATTTTCCATTTTATAATATTTTTAGGAATTTTATTTCATGAATATTATTATTTAAATATATTAGGAGTCGGGTTCAAATTTCATCGCATTCCGAGTTAATTCGGGACCCCGGTGAATTTCGACTTGAGTCGCAATTAGCCTGTTATTTAACCATGGCCCACCACACTAAACTTTTAGGTTTAGGAGTTTGGACTAGTCCCCCATGAGTAATTAAGTTTAATTATGATTTTTATTTATTTTTAGCAACTTCCGAAACCCATTTTTGAATTTATTTTGCATTAGGCATAGGGAGTGGCAAACTTGTAATTACAAGTGCCCCCACCCCTTGGCACCATGGCTGGTCATATAGTCCCCCTCCACCTCTTCTTTCTTCTTCACTAAGTCTTCTTCTTCTCTCTTCATTTCTTTTCTTCCAACTCCTTCTTCTTCCTCCAAATCTTCATTTAGGTATGATTATTAAACCCTCTTTAATTCCTCATTTGTATTTATTCCTTCACATAAATTAGAGAGGGGACCATTCTCTACAAGTTGACCCTATATTTGTTAGGTTTCCCTAAAATCTAGTTTAAGGATTAATTATGGTTTTATTCCTTTTAGAGTGGTATATATATATATATATATATATATATATATATATATATATATATATATATATATATATATATATATATATATATATATATACATGTGTATTTATGTGTGTGTATTTATATATGTATTTGTGTGTGTGTAGAGGAGAGTGATAGTTGTGTCATGAGAGTGTGTCCATGTGTGGGTGAGAGTGTGTCCATGTGTGTGTGAGAGTGTCTATATATATAGATACATATGTGTGTGTGTGTCTATATATATATATATACATTTATATATATATATATATATATATATATATATATATATATATATATATATATATATATATATATATATATATATATATATATAGATATACATGTGTGTGTGTGGTCATACATATATGTGTGTGTGTGTATATTTGTGAGTATAGAGAGGAGAAGAGAATGATAATTAGATGTGGTGAGTGATATATATATTAGAGAATTAGAGAAGGATTTTAGAAGAGATTAGAGGGGTTTTTAGAGTGATTTAGAGAGGAAAATATAGGAGGAATGATGGAGGATTTGTGGAGGGGAAAGGGGGAGCACCCACAGCAGCTAGGGGGCTGTTTCCCCCCCCCCCCTAAACAGCCCCCTAACAGCAGCAAGAATAGCAGCAGTAGCAGGCAACAGTAGCAGCAACAATAGGCAAACCCCCCCCTTTTAATCCCCTATTCGACCCCGTATATACCCCACTATATACCTATATGTATATACATATATATACCCTATTATTAGCTCTATATAACCCTAATAAACCCACTAGAATAGCCCCCTAAGTTGGTCCTAAGAGGGTGTGAAAAGTGAGAGTTGAATGAGTGAATGAGAGGGTAAAAGGTTAAGTTAGGATTTTGGTTTAAGGGGTGAAATTGAGTTCCGTGATTCGGAACGCGTTGAAACTTGGAGGGGACTTAGGTAATGTAATTTAGATTTTGTGGGTAGGCTTCGGAGTTGAAATCGGGGTTGCGTGTGGGCTTGGGGAGACGGTATCGCACCGCACCATCCCGTATCTTGAAATGTTCAAGATAACGGGTAAACGGGCGATTCGGACCGTAAGATGGACTAGATGTCCACTTTACTTAGATATCTTGGTAGGTAATGTATGTATAGGCTAGTACCTTACTACCCTAGGGAGCTCGGGTCAAAATACCAAGCGCAGGTAGGCTAACTTGATAGTTGCCTAAGCTAGGATTTTACCCTTTTTAAGGGTAAAATAGGATATTGGCCTACGGCCAAGATATGAGTTTCGAAGTCCAAGATGGACTTAGATATGGGTTGTAGAGGTTGGTAATAGTTAGAAATAGTCGACTAGACCTAGTCTTGACCCTGGTTGACCACGGTTGACTTTTTAGACCAAAAGTCAACTATGGGTCAACACTTTACCCAAATTAGTCCCAATTTCTATTAGACTTGTGTAGTTGACCAAAAGTTAACTATTAGTCACCATTGACCTAGGGTTGACCAGGGTTGACCTAGAGTTGACCAGAGTTGACCAGAGTTGACCAGGGTTGACCAGTTGACCAAAAGTCAACTGTAGGCCAACTCTTGACCCCGTTTGACTTTCTTCGACTTGTTTTGACCCGTGATGACTGGTATGACCTAGGATTGACTTGGTTAGGCTTAGATTGACTTGATATAACTTGATTTGACCTAGATTGACTTGACATGACTTAGTGTGACTCAGTGAGACCTAGTTTGACCTAGATTGCATATCATTCATTGTAAATCATTCCTAAACTTGTTTAAACCTAAATTAACTTACAGTATCTCATATTTAGGTCTTCTGATACCGCTCTGAGAATTGATATATCCTACAGCTCAGGACAGCAGGCGAGTACATTCACTGATAGTTTTTATTGTCTTGATATCTACTATATCCGATTCAGTTGTAGTGTCTTACTTGATTCTCGACACGATAGTTCACGGACTAGTATTGTCGGATTCCTGTCATGAGATGTCATTCCTGGATTCCTTGGGATACTGGTACTTGCTTGGTCTTGATTCTTGTACTTGTATTGACGCTGATTCCTGAAGAGGACTTGCTCCCCTCTTAGGGAATCCCGCGTCATGACGTGCTATGTCTGGATCCGTATACTATTCGAGGATGGGGGAATTATTAGGGGTTATGTGATCAAAGCCCCATGTCCTTATTTTGCTAGCGCCACCCTCACATCACATAGGGTGTAGCAGACACCCCTTGCCGGGTTATCCAGGTTGGCCGGCATGACCCATTCTAGAGATTTTCCTGTGATTGTCTGGCCAAGTGGATAACCTTATCCTGACTTCCTAGCCGATCACATATTGCTCTAATAATTCAAATCACATTTTATATTTATTGTCGTATCTTATATTTCAGTTCAGTTTTACTTTCTGTACTTCTCACCATGCTATGATTTCATTTACTCACATGCTCTACCTGCCTTATACTGTACTATGATTTGAGACTAAGTCCTGTTTGAAAGAAGGGTTACAACCCCGGTCCTTGTTTGGTTTAAGGGTTGTAACTCGGCTTTCGAATGGTTCCCAAGTCGCCTATATCTTTGTCTTGTATTTTATTATACTGTCTCTTATAGTATTTGTCAATTCACATGGAACAGCTGTTGGTGTTTGTACTTGCTCATTTTCCTGACAGGATACCGTTGATAAATTTTACAGATGTTTCTGAGACAGATGGAGACTCAGGCCAGGGCAGTGGCCTGATAGATTGGCCACTAGATTTTATACTCCTTGAGTAGTTAGCACTTGTTAGGCTTGACTGGACTGCGATCCAGCTTTGGATTTTAGAATGTAGTATTATATATTATTCTGTGATGTTACGTTTAGTTTTGGACTTGTGTGGATCTCGAACTTATTTCTTGCTTCATCTATCATATTTCCTTTCCATGCTATCTACCTTAGTTTTACATTTGTGATTGAGACTGTATTGCAATGTCACCTCCATTCGGAGTGTATATACTGTACAGGTACCTTTATCTGTTTAGTTGTAGTATTCTAGATGACCTAGACAGCGTTCTACCGCCGATGCTGCGACGTAGGCTGGACGTACCCACTTTTCGTGCCCCTAATCAGGGTACGGGTCGTGACAGGTCGGGGGCTGGGCGGTGGGCTTGGGGCGGGGGCGTCGGGGTCTGGGAGGCGGGCTTGGGGCTGGGGCGTCGGTGGCTGGACGGCTGGCTTGGGTCGGGGGCTGGGCGGTGGGCTTGGGGTGGCGGCGTCGGAGGCTGAGCGGCTGGCTTGGGGCGGGGTCTGGGCGGTGGGCTTGGGGCGGGGGCATCGGGGTCTGGGAGGCGGGCTTGGGGTTGGAGCGTGGGGGGCTGGGCGGCTGGCTTGGGGCGCGGTCTGGGCAGTGGACTTGGGGCGGGGGCGTTGGGGACTGGGCGGTGGGCTTGGGGCGTCGGGGGCTGGGCGGCTGGCTTGGGTCGGGGGCTGGGCGATGGGCTTGGGGCGTCGGTGGCTGGACGGCTGGCTTGGGTCGGGGGCTGGGCGATGGGCTTGGGGCGACGGCGTCGGGGGCTGGGCGGCTGGCTTGGGGCGGGGGCGTCGGGGCTATTTGCAACCGACACACAGCCATAAGCACTCTTCATATATATATGCAACCGAACTACTGGACTGGGCGGCGGGCTTGGGGCGGTGGGATTTGGTCGGGGGCGGCGGGTGGCTTTGCTTCTCAAATTCATCTGAGTTTATATATTGGCTAAATAATGTGTTATCCATATTGGGTGTTCCATTAGTTTGGTGGTGTTTGGATTAGTAAATATGAATATGGGGTTTGGATTCATGGTGTATATATATATTCACTGTCTCAAGGACAGTGCGAGTTCTATCAGTTGGTGGTGTTCCATTAGTTACCGGTTAGCGACGGATATTTTCAGCTCAATTTGCATTAATCTACGGTACGACATGGTGATCAGGACATAGTCCCTGCAGCCATTCGACTGGCGAGGCAGAAACTATATAGCCATAGATAAAGTTGACTGTCTTCCGACCCTCATCCCTCGGCAATGATGATACGACAACCTATCACTATATCTTATATAGTAGTAGATGATGTCTTAGTATTACATTAAGTGAGTTCATCTTGATTCTGTTATATCCTTCAGATACTAGATACGATAAGAACATATACTACACGATATGTATACAGAATATAGATGATTCACACTAATGTATGCTAGAATAAATTTTGGGTTGTGTTCTGAGCCATCCGTTCTTACACTTAAAACACATAGAAATTAGTAGTGTGAGAGCGCCGGAGAGAGTGAAAGCGCTGGAGGAGGGAGAAGAGAGAGAGAGAGTAATTAATGGTACGACATGGTGAAGTAGTACTTTATTTTGGCTCGAGTTCCAGCTCAATTTGCATTAATCTACGGTACGACATGGTGATCAGGACATAGTCCCTGCAGCCATTCGACTGGCGAGGCAGAAACTATGTAGCCGTAGATAAAGTTGACTGTCTTTCGACCCTCATCCCCTCGGCAATGATGATACGACAACCTATCACTATATCTTATATAGTAGTAGTTGATGTCTTAGTATTACATTATGTGAGTTCATCTTGATTCTGTTACATTCTTCAGATACTAGATACGATAAGAACATATACTACACCATATGTACAGAACATAGATGATTCGTATTAATGTATGCTTGAATGAATCTTGGGTTGTGTTCTGAGCCATCCGTTCTCACACTTGGCAAAAAATCAAATTTTTTATACTTTATCGGCTTTCGAAAATGTACTCAAATTACATGATGGTTCCTTTAGTTAGCTTGCTTATGTTATAATTATATTATTTGTGACTATCGATCTTACCAGATGGCACCCATGACCCGAGGAGCGGCATATCGTTTGAGAAAAACAGTGAATGCTGAGGTGGCTCCTCCTACAGTTAAGGAGGAAGTGGCACCGGTTGCTAGTGAGACTGGAAGTTCTATTCATCCAGCACCGGTAGCTAGTGAGACCGGGAGTTCTCTTCAAGCAGTCCTTGCAAGGGACGATATCTCTCCTCACGCCAAAAATCTCACTTTTTCGAGGTGGTTGTGTGATCGTATCACTGAACGTTTGCGTGAGCAACGTGGTTCTCATTAGCTATTAGTACTTATTTGTATTGGACTATTTGTATTGAGTTGTTTTTGTATTAGACTATTTGTATTGGACTACATATATGAACTAGAACTGTGTCAATCTCTGGATTGTATTGGACTACGACATGGTGATCAGGACATAGTCCCTGCAGCCATTCGACTGGCGAGGCAGAAACTATGTATCTGTAGATAAAGTTGACTGTTCTTCGACCCTCATCCCTCGGCAGTGATGATACGACAACCTATCACTAGAGGATACTCTGAGAGATCCATCTGTGTAGGACGTATACTCTGAAATATCACCTTTACAAGAATGATATCAGTAGTGGGATCGAGTGTTGGAGGAGATACTATCAGAGTATATGTCCTACTCAGATGGGTCTCTCACCGTTACTATTTTTTTCTGACAGCAAGGTGGATGTGCTCCGTCAACAGATTCTTGCTTCGAGCCAAAACTTTGCCCCGGAGCTCAAGTGGACATCCTTCGTGTAGAGCTCGAGTGAGAGGTTCCTGACAGCATGGTGGCCTCCTTTGTCAAAGTATCCGTGCTCATCCAACATTGGTTGTGGGACGAACACGGATACTTTAACAAAGGAGATCACCATGCTGTCAGGAACCTCTCACTCGAGCTCTACACCAAGGATGTCCACTTGAGCTCCGGGACAAAGTTTTGGCTCGGAGCAAGAATATGTGGACGGAGCACATCCACCATGCTGTCAGAAAAAAATAGTAACGGTGAGAGACCCATCTGAGTAGGACGTATACTTTGATAGTATCTCCTCCAACACTCGATCCCACTACTGATATAATTCTTGTAAAGGTGATCTCTCAGAGTATACGCCCCTCTCAGATGGATCTCTCAGAGTATCCTCTCCGGTTGGGTTGTGTTTTGAGCCATCCGTTCTCACAGAGGGTCCTATTTTGGATTCTATATTTTGTATTTTGGTTTCTGTATTTTGTATTTTGGTTTCTATATTTTGTATTTTGGTTTCTATATTTTGGCTCCAGCTCCATTTGCATTAATCTACGGTACGACATGGTGATCAGGACATAGTCCCTGCAGCCATTCGACTGGCGAGGCAGAAACTATGTAGCCGTAGATAAAGTTGACTGTCCTCCAACCCTCATCCCTCGGCAATGATGATACGACAACCTATCAGAATCCTTGACTCTCTTTCGCTTCTTGGATATGGGAACGGGTCCTCTTTGTCGGCCCGGAGCTCTGACTCGCACTCGTCGCCGTGCTACTGGTTTCCTCTCCTCCTCTGACGCGGGTCATAAGAAAAGAAATTTCGTACCTCTTCTTCACATAAACATCATTGCCGCCTTGTACTCGAGCCATTCGACTGGCGAGGCAGAAACTATGTATCCGTAGATAAATGAGGGAAAAGATAAATCGAATTATAACGACGAATATTAGGTTACTCTTCAGGATAATTGATGTCTATTTTATATTAATTTGGTTTGGTCTATATGATTCTTGGATAATTGGTGTGCATTAAATTTGTATGTGCATATTTGGTCTATGTGATTGTTGGATAATTGGTGTGCATTATATATTGGTTTGGTTTATGCATATTTTTGTGAACAGGGAAAGTGCTGCAATTTTTTTCAAAAAAATTCTCAGTTACCGACGGACTAGTGATCGGTTAGCGATGGATATTTCCAGCTCCATTTGCATTAGTCTACGGTACGCCATGGTGATCAGGACATAGTCCCTGCAGCCATTCGACTGGCGAGGCAGAAACTATGCAAGTAGCCTTAGATAAAGTTGACTGTCCTCCGACCCTCATCCCTCGGCAATGATGATACGACAACCTATCACTATATCTTATATAGTAGTAGATGATGTCTTAGTATTACATTAGTGAGTTCATCTTGATTCTGTTACGTCCTTCAGATACTAGATACGATAAGAACATATACTACACCATATGTACAGAACATAGATGATTCACACTAATATATGCTAGAATGAATCTTGGTTTATGTTCTGAGCCATCCGTTCTGATCAAGCATCTTCTTTCTCCTCTCCTCCACCATGGCTCTGAACAAATCTGCTCCTCCCTCTACTTCCCTTCATCTTATTTGACTCTCTCAGCCACATATGACATCCAGCTCCAGTGTAGAGTCGGGGGAGAAGAAGTGGACAGGAAGAGGAGGGGGAAGCAGCACAGCCGGCGGCATGACCCGGAGAAAGTATAGAGGTTTTCTTCAACAGCCGTAGAAGAACTATAAGGATATATCTTTTTTATAACATGTCATCTTGTCAAAGACCCTTCATGTGAATATCATGTTACCGCGGTGTCGGAAGACTAACATGTCATAAGTTTTTAAGCCGTGTGTTTTGATATAATCTTCCCAACTCTTTCCTCCTATGTAGTAATCTTGCATTATTACATAGCAGGAAAGAGTTTTGAGGATTATGTCAAAACACACGGCTTAGAAAATTATGACATGTTAGTCTTCCGACACCGCGGTAACATGATTATCACATTAAGGGTCTTTGACAAGGTGATATGTTGTGAAAATATATATCCTTATAGTTCTCCTACGTCTGTTGAAGAAAACCTCTGTACTTCCTCCGGGTCATGTCGCCGGCTGTGCTGCTTCCCCCTCCTCTTTCTGCCCACTTTTTCTTCCCCGACTCTACACTTGAGCTGGATGTCATATGTGGCTGAGAGAGTCAAATAAGAAGAAGGGAAGTAGAGGGAGGAGCAGATTTGTTCAGAGCCATGGTGGAGGAGAGGAGAAGGAAGATGCTTGATCAGAACGGATGGCTCAGAACACAAGCCAAGATTCATTCTAGCATACATTAGTGTGAATCATCTATGTTCTGTACATATGGTGTAGTATATGTTCTTATCGTATCTAGTATCTGAAGGACGTAACAGAATCAAGATGAACTCACTAATGTATGCTAGAATGAATCTCGGGTTGAGTTCTGAGCCATTCGTTCCGATACTTGGCAATTAAGCCATTCGACTGGCGAGGCAGAAACTATAAGGCTACTTGCATGTTCTTCCAACTTTAAATTACAAGATTACTATATTAGGTTAAATAAATCACTAACCTCATCACGGTGAGTCTTGGTGTAGCACTCAAATATGGGGCACCTGTAATCTATGTGAGTTCATCTTGATTCTGTTACATCTTTCAGATACTAGATACGATAAGAACATAAACTACACTATATGTACAGAACGTAGATGATTCACACTAATGTATGCTATAATGAATTTTGGGTTGTGTTCTGAGACATTCGTTCCCATACTTCGCAATTAAGCATGTGAGATAGAACTGATTATATTTAGTTTGTCTTACGATACAGATTTTCACATCCAAATTGAAATGGATCGTTACTTCGTTGATCGTACATGGATGTACTATAGCGGATCAACCTCCTGGACCGTAGGTACTTATAAGTATTGACCGTATCGGATTAGTATCGATCTATCGTTTTGGTATGGGCCGTATCGGTTGGTATTGGTCTTAGCGAATTGGTATCGTCCTATCCGATATGTATCGACCGTATAACTAGGATTCATATTGGCCTTATCGATTTGGTATCGGTCATATCCGATAGGTATCGGCCGTGTTGGATTATTATATACCATTTCGGATTAGTATCGTGGAAGGTTTAGTAACAACTGTACTTGGATTTCTCTCTTCTAGAGCTAGATTACCATTGCAAGAGAGTCACGAGAGCGTAAATGGCCAGTTACAGAACATACATACTTCCTTTTCAATCTCGTTTTTCCTGATGGAAAAGGAAGTATGTATGTTACTGTAACTGGCCAATCACGATCTGGTGATTCTCTTGGTATTCTAGCTCGAGAAGAGAGAAATCCAAGTACAGTTGTTACTAAACCTTCCACGATACTAATCCGAAATCGTCTATACTAATCCAACACGGCCGATACCTATCAGATATGACCGATACCAAATCGATAAGGCCAATATGAATCCTAGCTATTCGGCCGATACATGTACATATCGGATATAGGACGATACCAATTTGTTAAGGCCAATACCAATATGATTACGTCCTATAGCAAACCGATAGACCGATACTAATCTGATACACTAGATACTAAGTACATCCGGCCTATACCAGCGGATCCACCAATTACTGTACGATAGGCCCAACGACTCCAGTTACATCCGGTTATTGGTGAGTACATGATTACATAGTAATTCTGTTAGTCTTGTGATACATATTTTTACTCTCTCATGCTACCAACGTCACAACTTTTCCAGTGCTGCTCCCTCTAATGATGATGAACGCAAAAAACCAACGTCACAACCTTTATAACTTGAGTAAATTTCTTTACCCTATATGAAAATTTCTGTTGTCAGAAAGATGGCTCCTAGGACTCGTCGAGGTGGTGCTGCTAGTCGAGGAAGTGGTCGAGACAAGAAACCCTTGGAGGTCGACACGGAGGAAGTCTCCGTCGTCAAACAAGAGCCGGTGACTGTTAAGGAGAAGGTGTTACCAAAGGTCGAGGACGTCAAGGAAGAACCGGTGACCATCAGGGAAGAGATTGCTCCCAAGCTTGAAGCTAAGGAGGAGCCACCGTCAGAGAGTAGTAGCATCGGGACCGACCCTCCTGTCCCTACAGAAGACCTCAACCAGATTGAGCCTTCGTATGCAAAGTGGCTGATAGAATGGTACATGCCTCAACGCAACTATCATCCCTGGCTGTGAGGATTCATCGTCTGACTTGTGGTCTTTGTTGAGGCCAAAGTCGATTTTCCTATGTGTTTTGGAATATTTGTGAAAATTTTGGAATATTTGTGCTATGATCGGATTATAACGATGGATATTAGGTTACTGTAACTGGCCACCTTTACAACCTATGTGTTTTGGAATATTTGTGAAAATTTTGGAATATTTGTGCTATGATCGGATTATAACGATGGATATTAGGTTACTGTAACTGGCCAACTCTTTCCTATGTGTTTTGGAATATTTGTGAAAATTTTGGAATATTTGTGCTATGATCGGATTATAACGATAGATATTAGGTTACTCTTCCGGATAATTGATGTCTATTTTATATTAATTTGGTTTGGTCTATATAATTCCTGGATAATTGGTGTGCATTAAATTCGTATGTGCATATTTGGTCTATGTGATTCTTGAATAATTGGTGTGCATAATATATTTGGTCTATGTGATTGTTGGATAATTGGTGTGCATTATATATTGGTTTGGTTTATGCAAATTTTTGCGAAAAGTGAAAGCACTGTAATTTTTTTTCAAAATATTCTCAGTTAGCGACGGACTGGTGACCGTTTTGCGACGGTTACTACCAGTTTCCGACTACTTTTCGACGGCTATTCCGTCGCTAACTGGAGATTTGAAAATATTTTCAGGTAGCGACGGATTGTCGACGGATTATCCGTCGATATGGTACATTGTTCGACGGAATAGCGACTACCTATCCGTCGTCCTTGTTCTGGAAATACCAAGAATTTCCAGAACAAGATCGACGGTTAATCCGTCCGTATTCCGTCGATATATATCGACGGAATAGCGACGACTTATCCGTCGCCATGTTGCTGGAAATGACATGAATTTCCAGAAGCTGATCGACGGATTTTCCGTCAGAAAACCGTCGCTAATCCGTCCTTTGTTATCGATCGCTAATCGACGGCTTAGCGACGGAACGATACGCTGTGATACGTTATTACGACGGGTTACTGACGGAATTTTACGTCGCTATTGTCTACACAGTTCAGTACATAAAATTTGAAATGGACGAGAGTCCGTCGGAAACGCGTTGCTAAAGTTTCGTATTGTGAAGTCGAAAAGCGGTCGCTATTCCGTCGCTTCACGACTACGTAGCGACGGACCGTTATTAGCGACGAGCTGATTGCCGAAGGATTTTTTTTGGCCAAAATCCGTCGGTTACCGGTCGCTAATCGTAATTACCGTCGGATTGGCGACGGATATGGCCGTCGCTAAATCGATAAATTTTGGTAGTGAATTTTCAAATATTTGGTATGATAGATTGGGTCATGTAAACCTAGATGTACTTAGAAGAATGATGAACTTAAATCTTATTCCCAATACTCCATTAGATGAAAAACATAAGTGTGAAATTTGTTTTCAAGCCAAACACACTAGATTACTTTTCAATTTGTAGACTGAAATTATAACCTTCTAGAATTAACTCATAGTGATGTATGTGACTATAGAAAAAATTCATTTCCTGTGAAATAAGTTGGAAATGAAATTGATTCCCAAGAGCAAAAAAATAGGAGAAAAATGGTTCCCCCATCCATCTAAGGATTCATTTTTCTCCTCTAAGGATTAACTTTTTCTTCTAATTTCCTTGACTTTTCCAAACACAACAAAGGAAATTGATTGGAAATCCAATTTCTCAAAGGAAAGGAAAGAGGAAGGAATCAATTTCCTTTCTGCGAACCGCCTAATGACTGACATTGAACAAGATATTCCCCATGATGATAAAAAGTGCAAACAAATATACATTGCAGAAGTAGTGGTAAATCTCAAATCCTTTCTACCAGAAAAGTTGATCCGTTTCACTTGAAATGATCAAAAAATTAAAGTCAGTTACATTCTTACGTCAAATATGTTAGCGACGTGTTTGTCTAAAATCCTTCTACCTAATAAAATTAGTTAAGAAGAGACTAATGAGAGTCCAAAGGAGAAAAAGAACAACAGTCATATCAGACTAGATTATCATCAGTGCTTTGAATCACTGCATTAACAAATTTTCTACATAGTCCTGGATCTGTATCCTTAAACCTTCAAGGAAACCATCTCCAGGTACCTGTTCTAGTTTCTCGTGGTCGATCTTCAGGTAGATCCCACAGGAACCAACTTGACTGCTGCTGCGACGGGCATGCCAAGGAACCCAATAAATACACTTGCAAACCACTGCGACAACGTCAGTGGCATCGTGTTAGCAAATTCGCCGAGGTACTGCACAATTATGATCTGAAAGATGACGGTGCTAGCAAGCACGGTCACAAACACGTAGTTCTGCAACATGCCTCGGAAGACATCTATCTTTTCCATTTCTCTGGAACTAATCTCATTAAATACCTGCATAGCAATAATAAATGATCAGAAGAAGCCTTGCGCTGTCAGCCTATGCTAAGCACATAAAATATTTCGAACAATGTGATATTTGTTCTATTAAGTATTAACTGATGCTCCTAAAATACAATACATAATAGACTTGTGGCACATATATGTCTGATAATTTTGAATACTCAAAAGCAATTTCAGAATGAAAAAACATTTAAGTGCATACATGAGAAGTATGACAATAGGGATACATGAAAAAAGGACATTAGTATAAAACACGATGTTTGGAATTTGATCTTTACGCGGCATACATTATATCTAAACATTGAAAGGCATGCATGCCCAAATATTAGTAAAAAGTTATAGTTATGGGACAGAAAACAGGTACCTTAGATATGTTTCTGTGTATAAAGAAAGACGTGTCTCAGAAAATTGTATTAGGCTGATTGGGAATAAGATATCTTAGGATTGATTCATACGAGGAACTTTTAATCTCTGAACCAACAAGTTTTGAGAAAATTATAAATATGAAAGTTTGTGATAATTTATCAGCAGATATGTAATGTATGACCAGCAGTGGACAATGTGATATCTGGAGTTGGTTATTATTTTTCCTGGAAGAAGGTGTTGAGAATCAATAAGGGACTTTTAGTCCCACATCGGAATATGTAGTATGTAGAGGAGCTAGACTCCCTATAAGTAGTGAAGTAGTCCATCAATAAAATAATCCAACCATTATTTTCTACATGGTATCAGAGCCATAACTCTCTCTCTCTCTCTCTCTATCTCTCTCCACAAAAAAAAAATATATATATATTTCTAGCCGACCCCCCCCCCCCCCCCCCCCGACACACCCTCTTCCAGACCTCCACCTGCAGACTCCCCCCTCGCCGAACCTCCCGACCCCCTCCCGAACCTACCCCAGCAGCCCCCCCCCCCCCCGACCACCAGCGGCACCCCCCCTTCCCAAACCCTAACCCTAGCCACCACCATGTCTAACCCTAGCCTTTCCATCTACTACAAACCCTAGCTGTCCTTCCTTTTTTTTCTAAAAAAAAAAAAAAACGGCGTACTTCGAAGACAGGCGGCTGCCAAATGCTTTATTTGCACCAAGTCTGATCCTCGCTTACGCCGTTTGGAACTAACAAATGCTTTATTTGTTATTCCTTCTTCACATCGGGATCTCTACAGAGACTGATCATGTCTTCTCTGGTGTCTTGACGTGTTGACTTTACATGAGCACGCCGGTGCTGGCCAAGTTAGTAGCGCATTCGTAAAATCTGTGGCGTCGAAGAAGACGACGAAGACGACGAGGACGACGAAGTGGGGGACGTTGCCGACTCCGACGTTGAAGACGCCGAAGAAGACGACGAATAGAGTTCACAGTTGAAGAAGCCATGGATTCGATAAGTGGCAAACTGACGGCCGAAGAAATGAAGGCCTTGGTTGATGATATCTTATCAAAGAGATTAACCGAGACAACCCCACGTGTGATCCATACTGATGTGGATCCGTCACCTTACAAAATGGGAAAATTGGAGAAGCTGGAGACGAAATTGGAAGGCACGTCCAACTACTTGAAGTGGTCGCGGCAGGCGATGCGGACGCTGAAGGGACGTGACTTGGTTGGCTATGTCACTGGCCAAGCCAAGGCGCCAGCCGATCACTCCGCAAAGGAGTTTGTTGTTTGGGAGATTGTCAACAACGTCGTGGCTGGGTGGTTGACTGTCTCATTAACCGACCAGGTGTCGGACAATGGAGGCTGCTGCTGATATATGGCGAACTCTGAAAGATATGTACTCCGGCTCAGGCAACCCTATGCGAGTCTTTCAACTGCAAGATGAACTCGATAGGGTGGCCCAGGACGAACGTACCATCTCAGAGTACGCAGCCCTGTTGAAGAAGTTCTGGTCTGATCTGGATCATTATGATCCTCTTGGGATGGAAGATGCACAAGTCGAACCGGCATTCGCGAAGTACTTTCAGACGTTCCTGGCTTATATTTCGCGGCAGCGTATGATAAAATTCCTGAAGGGACTACACCCTGTATTTGAGCAGAGACGGAATATCCTCCTATCCCAACCCACGCTTCCGACCTTGGAAGAAGCTATAGCCGTCATGACACAGGAAGAAGCTCGACTGAAGTTGATGCCCAACAAGGGCTCCTACCAGGGGGAGCAAGCCGCAGTTGAAAAGTCTGCCCTTGCTTCCTTCAATCAACCTCCATCTGTGGGTGGTGTTTGCCACAATTGTGGTGACTCCGGACATTACATCCGATTTTGTCCAAAACCCTTGCGCAATCAGTCTACTGATCGAGGACGGGGTCGTGGAGGCCGACGTGGTAGTAGAAGAGGATATGCTGGTAGAAGGGGCGGACACAAAGCAAATCTGGTGGAGGAAGGGGGAGAGAATCAACTGGCTGAAATAACCCCGCTAGAGCGGGAGTTCCTTGAGAAGTTGCGAGGCACAAAGCTGGGTTCGGCCAACAGTCCTGGGGCGTCTTCTACCTCGGAAGATCACATCACTTGCTTTGCCCAAACCAGCACCGATAATTCTGCCCGTGCTCTTGCATCTGTCCATCAGCCAGGATGGATTATGGACTCTGGGGCATCTCGCCATGTCACGGGATCCCGTGGTGCGTTTCAGGACTATACTCACCTACCATTGCCGGAGAGTATTCAGACCGCTGATGGTACATCCAGCCCTGTAATGGGTAAAGGCACTGTCGCATGCACCCCTTCCATCACTCTAACCAATGTCTTACATGCTCAGTCTTTTTCTGTCAATCTTCTATCAATTAGTGCCATTATACTTGATCTTAACTGTACTGTTTCCTTTGACATTCCTACGGTGATTTTTCAGGAGAAAGGGACAGGACGACGACTTGGGACTGGCACATGACATAAGGGACTGTGGTATTTAGATAGGACTGGACTGGACAACGCATTGGCATCCTTGGTAGCAGACGCACCACCAGAAGCTTCCTGTCGCAGTGTTGAAGCCGACTTGCTACTCCACCACCAGCGTGTCGGTCATTCCTCCTTTCAAGTTATTAGTCGAATATATCCGTCCTTATATCAAAGGGCTAATAAAGAGAAGTTATTTTGTAATGCTTGTGAGTTAGGAAAACATACCAGAAGCTCGTATGTGAGCTCGGGGAATAGGAGTTCAGCTGCTTTTGACATGATACATTCAGACGTATGGGGCCCTTGTCCTACAACCGGAATTAACGGCTTTCGATGGTTCGTCACCTTTATTGACTGTTATACCCGCGTGACATGGGTCTACCTTATGAAGAATAAAAGTGACGTCCTTCAGGCCTTTCGGGACTTTCATCGACGGGTGGAAACATAATATGGCGCTAAAATTAAGTGTTTTCGGTCTGACAGTGGGACGGAGTATACTAATAAGCGGGTTGCTGAGTATTTTTCAACTAATGGAATACTACATCAAACTTCATGTGCTTATACTCCGGCACAAAATGGTGTGGCTGAACGAAAGAACAGACACCTGCTGAAGGTCGCACGGACGATGATGCTGGCTATGAATGTTCCGAAACACTTATGGGGGCAGACTATATTGACGGCCTCTTATCTCATCAACAGAATGCCATCTCAAGTATTGGACCGGAAGACACCGTTGGAGATGCTTACTGGGACAACTACATACACTGTTCCACCAAAAGTTTTTGGATGTGTGTGCTTTGTCCAAGATAATAGGCCGGGTGTTGGCAAACTGGATCCTAGGGCAGTTAAATGTGTCTTTGTCGGTTACACGGCGACTCAGAAGGAATATGC
Source organism: Iris pallida (assembly GCA_029216955.1). Classification (NCBI taxonomy): domain Eukaryota; kingdom Viridiplantae; phylum Streptophyta; class Magnoliopsida; order Asparagales; family Iridaceae; genus Iris; species Iris pallida. The sequence continues at coordinate 561,167 of JANAVB010006400.1, forward strand.
CTATTGGAGTCCAGTCGAGCGGAAGATGTTTGTAAGCATGGACGTTACATTCAGAGAACTCGAACCATACTATGGTTCGGATGAAGGTTCAGCATTTGGTGACACACCTAACACAGATGGTGTTAGATGTGAGGGGGAGATAATAAGCCCAAATGTGGTCGTCGGATCGGTTCCGTGTCCGATTGTAGAAAACTGGACGAAAGGGGGAGAGCATAGTGACTCAGATACAGAGAATGAAGAGGAAGATACATATGTTTCGCAGGGGGAGCAGCAGACAAGGGAAAAGGAGCTCCAAGTCTACAAAAGGAGACAACAGAAGTCCAGTACTGTGCCTATGCCGTGCCCTGTGCCTACTGTACCAAGTCCCTCGTCTACTCCTGCTCCAACTCCTGAAGATGTTGCCCCCGCACTGAATCACTCGGATTCTGATGCGGATCTCTCCGATTCGGATGGTATGATCTCTCCACCACCTATTGCTCCCTTAAGGAGATCTTCTCGCATCAATGCGGGTAAGGCTCCTGCTCGTTTTAATGATTACGAACATGACATTGCCAACTTCTTGTCTTATTCTAATATTTTTTCGAATTATCGAGCATTCATTGCATCGTTAGACTCTACTTCGTTGCCCAAGTGTTGGCAGGAAGCAAAGAAAGATCCAAGGTGGAAAGCTACAATGATGGAAGAACTTGGGGCACTGGAGAAAAATAAGACATGGGAGCTGGTTCCATTACCCAAAGGAAAGAAAGCTGTGGGATGCAAATGGGTGTACACAGTGAAAGAAACGCCAGAAGGAAAAGTAGAGCGGTACAAGGCGAGGTTGGTTGCAAAAGGATTCACACAGTCATATGACATAGACTATGATGAGACGTTTGCCCCAGTAGCAAAAATGAGCACCGTGAGAACTCTGGTCTTCATTGCAGCGAACTATGGGTGGAAGCTGTACCAGCTGGATGTGAAGAATGCCTTTCTTCATGGGGACCTGCAAGAAGAAGTATACATGGAGCTCCCGCCAAGGTGCTACGCGACGGAATCAGACGGAGGGACGTCGCAAGGAAAGGTGTGTAAACTGAAGAAGTCGCTATACGGGCTCAAGCAATCTTCTCGAGCCTGGTTTGACAGATTCAGAAAGACTGTTACAGGCATGGGATACCGTCAAACAAATGCAGATCATACGGTCTTCCTCCAGCATGCAAGAGGCCACATCACTATACTTGCTAAATATGTGGATGATATAGTGATCACAGGTGATGATGAAGTCGAGATCACTAAGCTGAAGTCAAAACTCGCGAAGGAGTTTGAGGTGAAGGATTTAGGAGCGATGAGATACTTTCTAGGTATCGAAGTGTGTGAAGGCGAACAGGGAATTGTTTTATCACAAAGAAAATACGCACTAGATCTGCTGAAGGAGACATGGATGCTGGGATGCAAAGCAGTCGTTACTCCAATTGACCAGAAGAGTAAGCTTGGAGCAGAAGCAGGAGAGCCTGTTGATCGTGAAAGATATCAAAGACTTGTAGGAAGATTAATTTATCTGGGACACACTCGTCCTGATATCTCATTTGCGGTGAGTGTAGTGAGTCGCTACATGCATGATCCAAGAAAGGGTCATATGGAAGCAGTATTTCAGATCTTGAGATATCTGAAAGGAACGCCGGGAAAGGGGCTATGGTTCAAGAAGAATGGACGCATAGAAGTTGAGGGATACTGTGATGCAGACTGGACGAGCTGCATAGACGACAGAAGGTCTACCACGGGGTACTGTGTTTTTGTAGGAGGAAATCTGGTCTCATGGAGAAGCAAGAAACAGTCAGTGGTAGCACGGTCGACAGCTGAAGCAGAATACAGAGCAATGGCTCTGGGAGTGTCAGAGTTGCTGTGGGTGAAAGCATTGCTGACAGAGTTGAAGCTGGATAAGGGAGTACCATTGCGTCTTCTGAGCGATAGTCAAGCTGCAATAAGTATATCTAACAATCCAGTTCAGCACGACAGAACAAAGCACATCGAGATTGATCGATTCTTCATCAAGGAGAAGCTGGAACAAGGGATACTGAAGATTGACCATGTCCGCTCAGAAGAACAAGTTGCAGACTGTCTGACTAAGGGTCTTAATTCATTAAGTCTGTCGAAGCTATGTAACAAGATGGGGATGATCAATATCTATCGCCCATCTTGAGGGGGAGTGTTGAGAATCAATAAGGGACTTTTAGTCCCACATCGGAATATGTAGTATGTAGAGGAGCTAGACTCCCTATAAGTAGTGAAGTAGTCCATCAATAAAATAATCCAACCATTATTTTCTACAGAAGGATTTCATGATAAATGCAAAATCCCCAAAGCATTTGTGTGTTCTTCAGAAAATGTAAGAGGGGGACTTTTGATCAATAAGAACCATAAGGATTTCATAAGCCAACTGAAACAATATTCCGGGATAAACCTTTTGCTTCTCATAACTTTTTATTTATCGGTGTTTTGCTTTTCATACCTACTTCCGGTGACATGTATACATGCACAAGGTCATTAGGATTATGACACATGCAGTAAAACACTGCAAATATATTTACTCATTTGGTAAAAACAGCAAAGCTTTGTCTCAAGTTAATTGGTTCAGCTATTTGAAACCTCATTTCATTTTTTTTACTAAAATCAATCTTCTTATTTAAATTAGCAAGCAGCATAAATTTTTTTTTGAGTAAATTCAATCTTCGTCATGCTAATTCAACATAGATTATCTCCACATTTGTACAGTAAACCTAATACAAAAACATTTATAGTCAATAAGCTATGTTTCCAGCCTAGAGAGTCGGTTCCTTCTCTAGTATAATCAACTAAAAGAATGTCAAAGGTAAACTCATAGAACATGTCCTTGGCGAATTCATCAATAAGACCAAATTAAATTTCATGTAGTATTAAGATATTTCTTGTGTAAATATGACCTGTATTTTTTGAATTCCAAAGCTTATAACAAAATTTACTTCCTAGAACTACTACTAAGTTGTTGAATTATAAAGCTTCTATCAACATTTCTACCCTACAATGAACCATTTCGTATCCCATCAACCAAAACATAATTGCAGGAAACAACATAGACCACTTAATCTCCTATACATGGCAAAAGAGTTCTCATGCCCCATAAATAATTTCATTCCGTATGCTAGACATTCAAATAAAATATAGAAATTTAAACTAGAGCTTGATTTTAGTTCAAAGCTAATAAGTGATGTTCATTTGTTATGCATATGGCTAAGTTTAAGTGTCTGTCACTCGCTTCTCTGTCAAACATCAATACAAGTTATTCTTTCAGGGGAAAGTATCGAGACTACAAAATTACCTGACAGAAGACGAACGAATTGAAAATAAGTGTATTCAGTGTAAGACCAGCACTAGGGCCCTCCAGCTGGAATACCCTTTCCCCTTGCGTCTGGAGATACCATATTACGATAAACTGGTAAATTGACTGACCCAAGATATTTCTCCACATCACATTGCTGATGAAATTTCCTTTCCTACCAACAGGTTTTCTTTTCATTAACTCATCCTGAGGTGGTTCAGTGGCCAATGCAAGAGCTCCAAGAGTATCCATAATCATATTGACCCAGAGCAGCTGAACAGCAGTGAGTGGGGCATTCCCTGCAAGTATAAAATAAAATTTAGAACAATATCAAATGGAGAAACTCAGTGATATGGATCATTCAGAGAAAATGAAGGTTAATACATACCTGTGAGGCAAGCCGAGGAGAAATTAACGATTAAAGCGACAATATTCACAGTGAGCTGAAACTGTACAAACTTTTGAATATTGATGTACACGGATCGTCCCCATTTAGCCACAGTCACAATTGTTGAAAAGTTGTCATCCAGAATGATGACATCAGCACTCTCCTTAGCCACCTGTATTAGACAAGTCATGTAATTCATGGCATTCCAACTGATGCCGGATGCTAAAAAACCAGGATTGTACTTCGTCATGGAAACTGATTGGAAAGCTACCAATGAGAAAGATTGATCCACTAGAAATTAATATTCTTGAAGGGACGAAAATAAAGTAGATGATGGACTGATTTAATATTTATTGACTAACACTGGTTTTTTCATCCAATGGAAGAATCTCATCGTAGAGTTTCAATGACAATATAAAATCTAAATGACTTAAAACCCAAAAGAGAAGCAATAACAACCTCCTCCAATTGGATGGGTTATCCTTGAGGATCGACGACATTTGTTGCTATATGATATCCAGGTAGACTGAATGATTTGGTAGAATGAGAAACAAAACCTGTCACTACCCCCATAATTTCCCAACAGTTATTTGACCCAAAAAGTATTTTCACTTCAAAGTGAGAAACTTAAGACCCTAAATACTCTGGGTGGCTGGGTCTGAGGTGGTTAGGAGGGGTTGCATGGATTTTGTTTTTCGAAATAAGGCCAGTCATTAATGACCATCCTTATCTTGGGCTACTAGCACCAAGACCCTCCAATTAATTACTTTCTTGCCCGGTATGGGATTTGAACCCACGCCCATTCCTCCCCTCCCTTACCACTGCTACCACTGGACCACCCTCTCGGTAGTAGATTGCAGGGACTGTTATTCATCACAATCTCGACTTTAGGCCAACAGAGCTGTGCAAATAGGGACCTCGTTTATTATTAATTTCCTATGAGTTCAAAAGTTTGATTTAAAATAGTATAGTTTATTGGCAGTCTTCATTTGATTTCTAATAAAATTTTGCGAGACACGTTTTTATAAATGAATTGTTGTGATCAAATAAATTTTCAATCCTTATGCACACCAGTTAGTTAAGAAGGTCAGTTGCAACATAGAAAAACATTTCTCAGATAGATAAAGTAGAGAATGGAAAACCATATTTCTCACCTATTAGATTCTAGTTCACTGACAGAATTCCAAGTAAAAATGGTTTAACTCACTGCACAAACTTCTTCATATTTTGCTCCAATACTATTGCTCAAAAAGGTTTTAGGAAAATGATGGATGTCAATTCTTTATGTATCATAAACTAGGCTACTCGAAAGACCAAATTTCCATGTTACAATTTGTATAATTTCAAAATAACAACAACAAAGCCTCTATCATGATTTTTGGGATCAGCTGAAGAATTTCAAAATAACAAGTAACATTAATCTCTATAGCATTCTATCAAGAAGTAATGAGTTTGTTTAAAATATAAGTTGCCTCCGCATCACGGCTCCCATGAAAAACATTAATTCTCATTGTGAGTTATTAACTTAAAGGTTCACACAAGTAGTGTTACCTCAGTTCCCGCAATACCCATGGCGAGTCCAATATCTGCCTCATGAAGAGCTGGAGCATCATTCGTTCCATCACCGGTTACAGCAACAACTTCACCAAAGGTAGTGCGCAAGTGTTTAACCAAGGTATGCTTATCTAGTGGTGAAGACCTGGCCATTACCTGGTAAACAAAAATAAAATGGAAAATCGATCAGGAACCATTAAGTGGTCAATGGTGAATCCACATGTCATATATTCCCAAACAAAGATAAACCTGGAGATTGGGAATTATCTGCATCAGTTCTTCAATACTCTTCTCTCTGAACTCTGGACCTTCAATAGCAAGACCCCCTTCTGTAAGAATACCACATTCTCGTGCAATTGCCTTTGCTGTATTTATATTGTCTCCAGTGACCATTCTCACAGTAATCCCAGCAGACCTACATATCGCAACGGACTCCTTCACACCTGGTCGAACTGGATCCTTAATGCCCACAATTGCAATACAAGTATATCCCTCAACTGGTATTTGTTCTGAAGCCGCAAAAGTATTTCCAATATCCATATAAGCAAGGCACAATGTCCGAAGAGCTTCACTAGCAAAGTTTTCAATTGTGGCATTCAGTTGACGTGCTACTGATTCATCAAGGGGAACAACATTACCTTCAGGGTCTACATATTTGTCACAAGCAGCCAAAACAATCTCTGAGGCGCCTTTGCAATGTGCACGATGTCCTCCTTCCGGTAGTTGGATCACCACCCCCATTCTCTTTTTTGCAGAATTGAAGGGTTCCATTTTTACAATTTTAGCTTCTTCACGTACTGCCTGAAAATCTCCACCCAAAGACAAGCCAAATTCCAGCAAAGCTGCCTCTGTCGGCGTTCCTAAGATTTCTACCTTTCCATCTTGGTTGATCACAACTTCTCCTCCTGTGTTATTAAATATGGACTGCAACAAAGTTTTAAGTGCAAAACTTGGAACCTGGGAGCACATGCTGACAGCCTTCTCAGAATCACCGACTTCCTTAATGTTTCCACACATACAAACCTTAACAACGGTCATGTGATTCGTGGTCAGCGTTCCTGTTTTGTCACTGCATATGGTTGTTGCTGAGCCCATAGTTTCACAAGCTGCAAGGTGGCGAACGAGTGCTTTATCATTCATCATTTTCTTCATGGCAAAAGCAAGACTCAATGTCACAGCTAAGGGCAGTCCCTCAGGAACTGCAACCACAACTATTGTAACTGCAATTGCAAAATATTCCAGCATCTCCAATGCATCATCTCCTGACCAGTTCAAGTACAAACCCTCTTGATACTTATGGGTCATAAGGCCTTGAGCTAGGACAGCAAATGTCACCACTGCAAAGAATAAACCAATTTTTCCAATAATAGTTGCAACTCCATTCAGCTTGACCTGTAATGGAGTTTCATCGTCACCACCTTCACTAAGTGTAGCCATCAGCTTACCCCATTGGGTTCTCATGCCAACAGTTGTTACCACCATTTTACAAGATCCATCTTGGACCTTGGTTCCGGATAAAAGAAAAGGATATTCTGTGTTCACAGCAACAGGTTCGCTCTCCCCCGTTAGACTAGATTCGTTGATCAGCAGGGAGAAGCCAGATACAAACAAGCCATCAGCAGGTATTTGATCTCCAATTGCTAGATGCACAATATCACCAGGAAGAAGATCATAAATTGAGATTTTCTGCCTGAACCCGTTCCTTGTAACTTGCATAGAGATCTTCTTTTTCTCTTTATCCAAATCCTTAAACTGTAAAGATTGGCGGTAATCACTCGTTGCAGTAACAAACACAACCAAAAGGATGCTTGCAACAATTCCAAGGCCATCGTGGGCACCTTTTGGCCATCCTTCCATGACAATGCCAACAATAAGAGATACAAAAGCACATGCACCTAAGATCATAAGGGTCATATCCTGTAGCGCTTCCCAAACGAATACAAAGAAACTTCGACTCTTGCTTTCAGTAAACTTATTTATTCCATATATATCTTGCCTACGTTTCATTCTATCCTCAGTAGTAATAAGCCCATCTACAGTTGATGTGGAAAGCTTGTCTGCTATACCGTCTATACCACCGTGTACTTTCAGTTTCTTCATATCATGTCCTTCAACGATACTTCCCAGTTCATTAGCACAAATCTGAAAGCCTGCTGCCTTGACCTCAGCAGGTGCGACATATTCACTGCGTGGTGGGATTCCTGCATGTTCATAATAATTAGTAATGCTAAAAAGTGAACCAAAAAATCCAAAAAAAAAACACAGGTTCAGAGCTGCTTACCGTGTATAAATTGAAGGGCAGCTTTTGAGACCAAAACAGCAATTCGTAACTTCTCCTGCCAAATGCATCATATGAAACTTCATCATCTTCAGAAAGTAAGGCAAATAAGAAAGCATATGTGTAGTTCCCTGACTACAGAAGTTTCATAAAATCTATATTCCTCGCAAGAATATAAATCAAGAGAAACTAACATGCAATCTGTTGAAGATCTCCATCTTACATAATTCAACTTTTTTAATAGGCTTGATGTTTGATTCCAAAGTGCACTTAAACCAATTGACAAAATGTTATTGTGTGCTTTATACTTTGTCAGTAAAATTGCAAGGAAAGATCATAGAAAGGACTTCAAGGCACTAGTTTCTAGTTATAGAAGTTATAAAAGGTGGCCCAGCTTGGAGCTCTTTACGCTTGTCATAGATGAAATAGCTTTGATGTTTGGGATGAGCCGGAAAGTAAATTGTAATCATGCAACTGGTTGCTGGAATATACATTTTAGAAAGATTCAAAAGATACCCGTGAGAATCAACTTTGATATGAATGCAACAAAATGCTCAACATAATAATATATTCAAGAGATAATCTTGAACCACTGTTAGCATTGTCACATGAACGTATAGCATATAACAATATGGAGATTTGTTAATGAAGACCAGAGCTAAACAAGTGTGTGATTTGATGAAGGGATGCCTAATTGTTGCAAGCTCGTGGATTACCACATGCCTCTGAGGGTATTTATACATAAACAATAGACAATGTCAACTTAGGGAATAGTGTATCTTTGGTAAAAGATTGGATTATAAAGATGGAAAAGGTGCAACAAATAAACTGGGATAAAACCAGAAAGAAGGGTAAAGGAATCGTACTGGATGCACCATTTGGACATTATGGGATGGAGAAAGGAGTAAGATGACAGACAGTCTTTTCAGCAAACAAATACAAATCCTATTAAGGAGTGTAGCCAATTGTCATAATAACAATATTGGATAAATTCAATGTAATCAAGTTATCAAATAAAACCAATATGGAAAAAGTATCAATCAGACAGCCAACTAGCAGGGGACCAATAGCTTTTGCCTTAGTTCCTCGAAACAGTCGCTTCCCGCTTCTTCTTATTTTCTGATTCGTATTCAGGAACACACAATTTCATGACATATACTCTTTCTTCTCGACATATCCTACATTCAACTATAAGGATACCAACAATTCAACACTAGAGCTGCTCTTCTGCATTTTGTAACATCGTATAACATCAGCTGCTGAAGAAAAACATGAATCCTTGTGATAAATAAGAGTATTTACTATTTACTAGTATGTTTCAACATTTCTCAGATAAACTAACAAAAGAGAAACATCGCAGATATGCCTACTTTTGTGACGCAATCAATTTGGTTGGCTATGACCCATGGAGAGATTAGACATTTCACCTACGGGACACGGACATTAAAATCTGTGTACCTACATAGATCATAGTTCAAAGCAAGCTACGTATGTTCAAACCGATAAAATTTCTCACAGGTTCATGTTAACGTTCAAATCCCGAGCAGTACGACTTCAAGGAACTTCAATAGAACTCGGATCAGTTGGCAAGGTAGTCGCCAACCGTTGGTTTCCACATACCAAATCCAAATTTCCAATGCGCACGTCCATCAGACAGAAATCCTGACTAAACATATATGTGGGGAGACCGGAGTTATGGTTGGCGACGGGAAATCCTTCTATCCCTTCACCACCTAATCCAGACTCATTCCAAATCGAGCTGTGTTTAAGTTGGACACCATAGGGTTTGTGCGACTCTAGCTGATTGCAGCTCCCTAGTCGGGCAATAATGTACAATACATGACAACATGGTCATGGTACAGATTTCAGTGTGTCCCTAGCGTATTTCAGAGTGTTTCTGTCGGTGTCCGACACGGAAAGTAACCAACTTCTCAGTGTCTGTGCTTCCTAGAACACAAAGAACATCTTTATAGATCACGGTTTCTCTATATGTATAAAAAAATAAGCAAGGGCTTTTTTTTTTTGAATGTATATCCCCATCAATCTTCTAATTCCACTTTAGAAGAAGGAAAAAAAACTCTTCCTTTTGTTCAGGAGAAGTCAAAGTACAATGTTTCTGGAGTAAAAGTCGTCAAATTTGGAGGCCAAGTAAACTAAACAAGTCCAAAGATCGCAACTTTATGTTCGAAAAAAACAGTAACGGGTGCAAAGATCACAACTTTATCTTCAAAAAAAAAAATCGGTGTCGTGTCCGATTCGTGTCAGCGCCACAGATCTAGTACAAAAGGGAAAGGAAAGCGATGATGGTAGCTAGGAATAGATAGGAAGTGGGAACCTGGTTGGTCCTCTTCATGGCCTCGGCCTCGGATCTCTTGGTGAGGTTGGCGGTGAACCTGAACCTCCGCTTGGGGTTCTTGACGACGCTGCAGAGCTTCCTCCATCGCCGGAGCGCCTCTTCCGACGAGTTCTTCGACCGGACCCCTCCGAAGTTCTCATTCAAGTAGCTCTCCATCAATCTGACCACTTCTTCCTCCTCCTCCTCCAAACTCTACTTAAATATATCTATGAAAGAAAAAAAAGAAATAAAACGCGTGAAAAAAAGGAAGAAATGGTGACGAAAATAAGCAGTTAGATAGCGACAGACATTGAAGACCGTTAGTGGTAGTGGTGGAGTCAATGGGAAGGAAGCATAGCAAAATGCAAATATACAAATTTTATTTATTTATTTTATGTAAGATCTTGAGAACATGGAACGAAAAAACAACAGAGTTTGGTATTCCAAGACAATGGAAAGGCTTTTTTATATAAAAATATATAATTTCCTTAGATCTAATCTTAATTTTAAATTAAAAAAATTCTTGTATTGTTAATTGTCTAGTAAATCTTACTCAATCAAAAGTTAATTCATTTCTATGCAAGATATCTATTTTATTTCTTTCTTTTTTTCATCTATGTTTTGTTTTCTCACTTTAGGTCCATTAACAAGATCGTCCCCTCCATCTTAATACATTATTTTTCTTTCCCTTCTGCTCTTTCCTCCCGACACACAAACGAGTACACATTCACAATCAGATCATTTTTGACATTCTAAGAACCGTTTTTTTTTAAAATTAACCACTCTAAAAGAATTTTTTTTTTTGACATTTTAAGGATATTGTTACTGCAATATCTAAAAAATAGAAAAGTTGAAATATAAAAATAAAATTTTATATTAGTAATATATTTGGAGTTTAAACTTGTCGGGACCTTTCGATTTTTTGGGTCTTGTACGATCGTACAACTTGTATATGTTCAAAAACGGCCTTGTTCACAATCAATGCACAAAGAAGATCGGGAATGAGAAGGAAGAAGAAGAATAAGAGAGAGCAGGAGTAAAAGAAATACTGTGTAGGTTAGTTGAAAAATCATTTTTATCAGTTAAATATTGGAATTCATAATTCGACTATTTTTTGTAATTTGAGAGATTTTTATGCAATTAACAAGATTTAGAAGGCATATTTAGAAAATAAGGTTGATGTAAGGGATCTGTGAAGGAAATATGGGTTGTGCAATAATTGTGGGGGAATTTGAGTCCCATCTTACTTTCAAAAAAAAAAAGTCCCATCTTGATGTGGCCCACATGTTTTTATCAGTTAACTATTGCAACATAGCTTCATGTGTGGCACCATGTTTTTCTTTGGGCCAACAATATAGGAGTTAAATACTGAGATACTACAGCATAAAAAGAATAAAGAAAAATAAAAAGTATAATGAAACAAACACAAGTAGTTTTTTGTTTTGTTTTAAAATATACGGACATTATGAATGTAAGTTATCATTTTTTTATAAATAGAAAAAAAAATACGTATTTCGATATACTGGTGTTCTACCACCTAGTCAGGATTTTATGTCACTCTTTGATAACCACAAAGATCACTCATAGAAACACAAGTAGTTGAGAGTTGTCATTGCATATTTTATGATAATTTCTTGCTTCCCTTTGGCAAAACAACAAACTTGGTCACTCTCTTCCCCGCGTCACCATATGTTCATATGTTCCTAACAGTCTCTAATAGTGTTGGCAACAACAAATAAAACTTACTAAAAATATTGGGAATAGGCCTGCAATAGCATCCCATTTCCAATTGCAGAAACCAAATCTTGTTCAAGTCCATTTCATGCATATAGATCAGCCAGTTGTTCAGTTAGGAGAATGGATTAACGAACAACAGTATATATGTACGTACATTTACACTATACTAATTTTATATTATTTAAGAAGATCAAATAATAGACTCTTTAAGTTTTTACTTTTTTTATACGTAATTATTCAAATATTCATGTTAGATTTAATGAATTGTTTTAATTATAACGATAGATAAAAATATTTTTGGAAAAAAAAAACTACTACGACAAAATCTCTATTTTTTATATTATAAGACAATTCTAGTTCGCATTTCTATGGGAGTGTTGAGATTGTTCATCATCACGTCCCAGAACCAGAATACTGAAAAGTCGGGACGGATTAGGCCAGCTACATATACTAGAGTACTCTAGTATCCCGAGATACGGTCAAAGCTGTAGAGATGGGCCGGATTACAACTACAATCAAACAGTCAATCCTAGGTCAAGCAATAATACATATCTCAATCACAGGCAATAAGTAAAGTACAAGAAGTATACTCATGCATATAAGACAATAAAGCATTCCAAACTATAATATATAGATGATCATGAAGCTAATAATACAAAATTAATGAAGAATTAGTAAGAGTGTAAGTCATACATGATCAGCTCTAGCTGCAGTCTAGTAAATACCAATCATGTCATACCAATAGGCTAAATGTCAAGGTCGAAAACACAAGCTAAACACGTGCTCGGTGGCTAAACGTCGCAAAAAAATATGTACAAATAGTAGTGGGTAAGGAAGAGAACACCCACTCAGGCACCCTGGTGCTCCGAGTGGTTACCATCAAGGGAAAAGTACGGAAGATCCTCTGACTCTTCTATCAGATCTGGCCAAACAAAACCAGTAGGATCAGACCCTCATATAGCGCAAGTACCACAAAGGAAGTCAACTAATGAACTAAAACCAGCAATAACTAACACAGCAACAGATAGAGACAGAAATAAATGCGGGTATAAAGTAAATAATAGACATATAAATAAACGGGAACATGTTAACATGTAAGGTAATCCTGGCATGTGATCATGTACAGTACGAGAATCATTTATAGCATGTGAGTACAGGATAGGACGATAAATGACAAGATGTCACGACCCGTACCCTGTTTAGGGGCACGAGCACGTGGGTACGTCCAGCCTACGCCGCAGTGTCGACGGTAGAACGCTGTATAGGTTGTCTATAAAATCTATCATCAACAATATATATATGTACCTGTCATCTCCGCACGGAGGAATATATATATATATATACATAACTCATGAATCTAAGGAAGATACGCACGAAAGATAAAGATATGATGGAAATGTCACGACCCGCTCCCGAATAATCGGACACGAGTCGGACACGCCCAGCCTTCGTCGTTAGACACGACGAAGTAAGCTGTACCAAAATAGGAAAATCTAACCAGATAATCATAAATGTATATAATCACAGCATCTAAAAACGTATCCCAGAATGATCACCATAATCCACAATTCTATGTATATAAATGTACGAGTCATCAAGAATGAAATGTACTATGAATTCTAAAACAATATCTAAGAGTAAAGCTAACAGTCTAAACCTGAAACCTCAAGCTAAGTCATGACCCATCCTACTCAGCTAAGATCCCGGGCTCTGGCCCATATAGTAGAATGATATCCTGCAAGCATACCTGCAACATATCCAGTCAGGAGCGGAGCAAAGTACAGTTCTAGGTAATGAACAAGAACATCATGATATGAAAATGAGTACAGGAAAACATGAACTATAAAGTACAGGAAAGAACATGAAAGTACAGGAATGAAAGTACAGGAAATAAAGTACAGGAAATGTAAAGTACAGAAATGTAACTATGAACCAGAAGTACAAGACATGACAAGTGCACCATGTTTGAAATACAACTAGCTCATGTGACCGACTGGGGGTAAGCACATGAAAGTACATGAATGGTACGGTTTAGGGCCCGCGTGCACGGTACAAGGCCTAAGCTATCTACATGAATATAGTAACCGGGATTTGGTCACATGGCTAGTGTATTTTTTCATCCGACACAAGTAAGTACAAGAACAATAATACAGGAGTACAGGAGTACAGGGGTACAGGATATCGTATCATGACGTGTCACAAGAAAAGTACAAGAAATGTAAATGCACAAGACCATAGAAAAGTACTTGCCTTGCTCCGGTAATCAAGTGTAGGTAGTAAAACTGGATGTCCACCTGTTTATTTTAAGTACAAGTTGGTTAAGTTTTGAAATAATCATTTCCTAATATCATTAAATATTCAATAACTCAAATCTACCAATAAACTAAGTATTCATATATATGACCTAGCGTCCATATACCACTAATTATTAGAATGGAACTAATATTTAAAGTAGCTAAAATAATTTAGAAAAATAATAATTATGATACATATATACTTAAAAATATTTTAGCATTCTTCTATGAGATTTGTATTTATCAAAAAAATCCATATTTGTTTATTAATAATAAATTTAACTAGAGCCTGCCAGACCAGGCCAGCCCAACATGGCTATATTGCTTAAAGTGTTTTTCTTAACTACTAACCTTTCAAAACCCAGCTATTTCTAATTATCAAATATCCTCAAACAAGTTAACCCAACTATCCAAAAACTTATAATCGTTGATTTAAACTTGGAAGTAAACATGAGTTACCACCAAAATCAAACTATTTGTTATAGTAATTCAAACAGGAAATACAAACTTTAGCAATTGACCCAACCACTAAGGTTCAACCATTTATATCTGCTAAAACCTTCATAAAAACCAAGTCCAAGCCAACCTACATATTACTCATGCTATCAACCTGAAATTGAAGCTAGCAGTATTAAGCTGTAGCACCCGAGGTTTAGTCATACCCATAAGACACAACCAACACAATCTAATTTAAACTCACCTGTAGCTCAACTTGACCAAAGACCTATAGTAACTGCCAACCTGCCACTGCACAGTTGTAAGCATAACCAAATCTCCTATACAACCATGAGGTTCCAAGTATAGTAGGATTCAATTTTCGAAATACAATTGTTCCAAGAAAACCCACACATAGTTCAACAAATCCCAGGGTCCAACCCCTGAACCTGCCAGGTTATACAGACCAACACAAAACAATGATTGAACATCCAAAGATAACTTGAAAGTTAGAACGAAAATATACAAAACAACTGAAAGAATATACAAATCACTGAAAAATTATACAACTCAATTGAACAAAAAAATAAGATGAAGAAGATTCTTCATTGCTCCAACTCGAGAGAGTTCTGCACGCGACCCATCAATCGAACACACACACCAATTGAAATGAACATAGCAGGACACCAACCACACACCAGGACACGATCGGCAATGGGACACGGCTACAGGTCTGGTACACACACAACAGCATCCTGATATGCAACACTTGGACACGCCACACCCAACTCTATCGATCCTGACCAACGCTACTCATATCAAATTCGATACAAAACTTCAATCACATGGAAAAATAGCTCATTACCTGAAGGAGAGAAATCAATCTGACACGAGGACACGTCCACAAAGTCTGACTCAGTTCTTCGATCAGACACGAGTCAGCGTCCTCGGAAAGGTCACGATCAGAAACGAACACGACGCAAAACAGAAAAGGAATCTGCCAATTCTGATCCCGAAATGATCAGATCGATCGGCCAGAAATCAAAAAGAAACATGATCAGAATCGAACTCACCGTCGAGCCGGAAAACTACTACCGTCGCCGTCGAGTCGTAGGAACCACCGATGTCGCCGTCGAGTCGGAGGAACCACCGCTGTCGCCGTCGAGTCGGAGGAACCACTGCTGTCACCGTCGAGTCGAAGGAACCCCCGTCGTCGAGTCGAGTCGCTGCCATGGAGAAAGACAACTCGCTGTCGAGTCTGGCCGCCGGCATGGTGGCTCTCTTCGTGGCTCAGTTGTTGGTCGGCGCACGAGTCGCCGTCGTGGCCATCGCCACCGGCCGGAGAGAAAGTTAGGTCAGAAAGAATTAGGGTTTGGCCACCCAAATTTGGGAAAGGAGTTTTCCCGGAAGAGAATCGAGAGGAATGAGACAGCTGAGCTCTTCTCTCTCCTCAGTCGGTTAAAAGAAAATAAATACAATTTTGCACAAACCCCCTCCCCCCCCGCTCTGAAATATTTTGTATAGGTCCTTTTGTTAAAGAATTTTTTTTAGAAAAACCCTTCTCCTTTTCACTATTTCAGAAATTAGTTAAAATCAGTTAGAAAAATCACATGGTGGGCCCCAAAGTTTGTTACAACAACTTTTAAATTTTTAAAATAATTCCTGGCCTACAAATTTTCCTCCAAAGCATAAATCAAATATTTATCATTTAAAACTAGACTTATTATTATTAGAAAAATATTAATTCTCTAAAAATAGGAAAGCGGAGTTACAGGAAATAAGAAAGCTGGAAATAGATACCAGTCACAGAGTCACAACCAGAAGTAGAGAGTATATCACAATGTACATATCCCAAAATAATAATATACTACAAGCCAAAATGATAAGCTGGAACGCAGTCCAGTCAAACCTACTAGTCTAGATCCCTACCAGTGGTGTGTCCTCTAAAGGCACCGGCTCCACTAAGTCCAAGTGGTAATATGCGTCTACGCCAAATCCGTAGAAGGTCGGGCAGTATGTATCTGAATCCTCTGAAAAATACAACAAAGTTATCCTGTCAGAATATGAACAAGTACAAACGCTATCAGAAGTTCCATGTGAATTGACAAATTCTATAAGAGACAGTTATAATAAAATATCAAGACAGAAAATGTGAATAGGATATGTAAAGTGGATATTATGTCATGGTATGAAATACAAAAATATAGAATAGAACAGGGATATATGATGTATAAATGTAAACATAAACTGGTGCCATGAGATATTAGAGCGTTATGTGATCGGCTTAGGACACATGATCAGGCTATTCCATTTGGCCCGACTATCACAGGAAAATCTCAAGAAGGGTCAAGTCGGCCAACATAGAAAGCGAGCACAAGAAATATAAGATCTCGCTATACCCTACGTGCGGTGAGGGTGACGCAAGCACAAGAATAGTGACATGAGGGTATTGATCACATAACCTCTAATAACTCTCCATCCCCGAGTAGTATAATAGATCCAACCATGACACATCATGACACGGGATTTAAAGAGCAGGGGCCAGCCCACTCCCAAATCGGTGTCTATACAAGTACAGAAAACAAGATCGAACAATGTACTCATATACCAGGTAAACCAGGAATAACCTCTCATGACGAGATCCAACGTATACTAATCCGTGTACCATCGTATCGGAAATCAAGTAAGACACTACAACTGAATCGGATATAGCATATATCAAGACAATGAAAACTATCAGAGAATATGTAACGCCCCAGTCCCAAAATACGTAGGACCAAGTACGTGAACATGCCAGCTGCACATATACGAAGAACACTCCAATTTATAGAATCCTGATATATGCACATAAGCTGTAAATAAAATAATCACAGGCCAGAATAACATATCTAATCTCATCACAGCTCAACACAGAAGATAATAAAGTCCAAATAAATAAATAAGAGTATCAAAAGATAGCCGGGTGAACATACTCACTCCAACCAGCTATGAAAAATAGTGTCACAAGATGGGAGTCCAACCTCCGCAAAATAGAAAGAAAAGAGATGTAAAATAATGTCTACAACGGTCTCAGATAAGAAATAGACTAGAAGTCAAAAGGCACTGCCTCGTCATCAATGTAGGATAGCTCCAATGCGGCTCCGTACTCGTGTGAAAAATCGTCTAAACCTGGAGAGATAACCAGGTCCTCAGGGGACATAGCAAGATACAAGAAAACACCATGCCATATAAACTGTGATAATATAATAAGAGAAAAGTATGCATGCAATCGAGTTCCTGACCATTCTACTGTGAATATACAGTTGAGATACATTCCTTCGACGCATGAGCCATGGATGTATATAGGATCCGGTATAGTCCCCTCTTGGGCACCAGTGACCAAGAGCATGACGTTCAAAAACGACAGTGGCCAACCTGAGAGGCTCATACCCGTATCTCCAGCGGAGCTTCCGGGTTACAAGGAAAGTGCAGTCGAAGCCCATACGTCAGGTAATGTTCTCCCCATCCAATGCCTAGTATCATCATCTCTATGACTGACATGTACCTCTAGTAACCGCCAAGTCTTCTAGCATACAATTCTATTGGAAGTTACCCCTATCCGTCGTACGCTCCATACGTATCGGTGGCCAGCCGACTACGCGGATACGTGTCCTACATGTGACTCACATCTCGTGATATAACAAGTGTCAAGGCCGTATGAGATATACCAATACCACAACATCAAAGGGTGGTCACTAGACTAAGTAAATGTAAGAGAAATAAATAAGGCGAGGTAAACGACCGATATAGTCGCTTGCACCCAAGTGTAACTTGGACGCACAGTTTAAATATCACGAAACAAAATACTGAAAATAACAACTAAAAATAAGAATATAATAATCACAGAGTAAGGTGGCAAGGTATCTTGCCTGATGGTGCAAAGTGGCAAGTCCAAGTAATCACAATGTCAGCCAAGAAACGTCACAATCTCCAAACAACTCCGAACGCTAAAACAAATATAAAAAATGCACTCGGTGTAAAAGATATACCTAGGAAACACCTGTCCAAAAGTCAAATTCTGGAACAGGGGCAAAATCATAATTTCGGGTCAAAACGATATCCGCCGTTGGACCCACTTTTCACCGAAACTCGTGCCAAAGTCTATGGTCTCTAAAGTCGTCAAACTACATGTCTACGGATTCAGTTTGAGGAGAGGAACTCAACGGTATGTCCAGTTTTGGATTCCGATGAGCCGTGCACAAAATCGCCCATTTGAGTGGGTCGCGGGCCCGCCAAAAATGGGTTCCGATTCGACCTTCTCAGAATCGAACCAAACTTGGCACGCAGGACCAGAATTTCGATCCAGACCTGTTGGCGCAAGTTTCGTCTCGATTCGACGACTATACACGAAGTTATGGACAAGTTTGCAAAACGTCGATACGGGGGTATCTCGACGGATACGCGTTGATTTCGTCGCGCACGCACGACAAAACTGAGTTCCGTCAGTTCCCACACGTTGGTAACGTCCATACGTGCCTTTCGATGCGTATAGCGTACGACCACGTCGCCCGGTTTGTCGGGGTGCATGCCGTATCGAGAAGTTTTCTAGAAATTCTAGTTTTGAAAACACAGTTTTTCGGAAAACTTTAGTAATGAATAACTTTATGCATATAATTTAAGGAGCCGATCTAACAGATGCGTTTTAGTCTTGAATATGTCGTCCTTGAATGCTTTCAATCAGATTTTCAAAAATCCTAATATTTGGTTCAAAAACTGGCTTCCTAAGTAAGGGTTTGGTTAACATTCTGTTCTGTTTTATTTGAACAGAAATCGTCGACTTTGCGTCGAATTCGCGGAAGGGTCGTGTCATCGTGTTCAAATTCCTTCGGTGGAATTCAAGAGGGTCATACTGGGTTTCCATGGAACTTTACGAAACTCAAAACGATCTAGTGTCGTAGGAGAAATCGAGATGAGAAGTTGTTACCTGGACAGTGCTCGAAACAGAGTTTTACTCTATTTTCCCGTCGGTCCACGTGAGTGCGACGTGGCTCCGGTGATCGCCGTCGGCGAACAGGCTGTGCAGTCGGTTGGGGGAGGGTCTTCGAGGTCGAGGGCTTCTGGTTGAGATGGAATTATGGAGGGTTAGGGTTCGACTTTGAGCAGTTGTTTATATATTCACCGCCGACTACTAATCCTATTCGAATAGGTAAACAATATGGGGTTCGGTTTGCTAAAGGAATTTGGGTTGGGTTTTGCTAACTAATTGCAGCTGCTAGCTGCTGCTTGCGTTAGCAGGTATTAGGATTTATGGGGTCGGGTTTACTCAGGGGTGGGTGCGGTTTCAAATTGTAGCAGCAGCTGCTGCTAAGTTGCTATTAGGGGTCGGGTGAGGTGGACCGGTCCCACGTGGGCTGGTCCACTCCCCCTTTATATATATATATATATATATATATATATATATTTTCCTTTATATATATATATATATATATATATATATATATATATATATATATATATATATATATATATATATATATATATATTTTTACAAAACTAGTGCTCTTGACAGCCTAGGCTGGCCCGCCCCCCCTTCCTGGGTGTGGCCGAACCTACTGTTACTTTTTTTTTTACTAATAACAGTAACTAGTTATATATATATATATATATATATATATATATATATGTTTTTATATATATATATATATATATATATATATATATATATATATATATATCAAATATAAATATATATATTTTAAGGAAGCAATAAATTCCCAAAAATTTACCAATAAATTCCTAAAAATTCTAGAATTTACTATATACCTTATTTAATAGAAATATTAACAGCACTCATATAATATATACACACATGCATTTATATTTACGTACATACCAAATAAATTCTAAATAATATAGAAAAATAATTTTTAAGGCACTAAAATAATTTAGGAAATATTGGGGGTTTACATCCTACCCAACTTAAAGAAAATTTTGTCCTCGAATTTAAACTAAGGTCGGGGGGTCGAATGCAATGCAAGGAAATATAATGGTACTTAATATGCAAGACATACCTTTGTCTTCGAACAATTGCGGGTAGCGGTTTCGGATGTCGTCCTCGCGCTCCCAAGTAGACTCCCCTGGCGAGTGATGCTTCCATTCCACGCGAACCAATGGAATAGATTGATTCCGCAACACCTTCACTCGGCGATCGAGGATACCTACTGGTTGCTCTTCGTACGACAAACTCGGTCCAACTGTGATTTCAGAGTGATCAAGCACATGATTGTTGTCCGCCACGTACCTCCTCAACTGAGATACATGGAATACGTCATGCACTCCCTCTAGCGATGGTGGCAAGGCCAATCTATAGACAACCTCTCCAACACGTTCCAAGACATCAAAAGGACTGATGTACCTTGGACTCAACTTGCCACGTCCTCCGAATTGGATCGAGGTTGGGCCTCTAATCAAAGTCGGATAGTACCCTGGTTTTATGGTAAGGTTCATATTTGGTCTTCATGATCCAGAATCGAATCATAAAATAGAGTACAAGGGGACATGTTTGAGTGTGACATGATATGCCTAGATGAAGGGGGCTTATCTAGGTCTTGTATATGAAATTCGTTGGTAGGTAACAGCTAGTCTCGTACTTCGAATGTCGATGTCATGGTAGGGGACATCAACTGACCTAAATAGAAAGTGGGTGTTCATGAGCCACTAGTTAACACCTTAATGTACACCAACTTATTCCAATCAATTACTTGTACTAGTGTAGCTTAGAATTTAGAAGTCTTACAATCTACTCACTCTAGAAGCCAAGACACGATTTTTAGGATTAATGAGGTAAGCAATATTGTATCTTGACTATGACTATAAAAGAATAATACTCAAGGCAGTAGGTAGCGAGGTATGGTAGATATGGATCGAGTATGAGGATCCTTCTCAATTTTTGAATGGATACAAAACAATTGTACATATATTGCCTTCGTAGCCATAGGTGGTACGGCGAACTATGGGGTCATTATGTGTCTATCGTCTCTCAATACGAGCGTTTGTTTTTCCAATTTTTAGTAAGGGCAGAGGAACAATAAGGAGTTCGAGGGAGGGGATCGATTGCGAATACGAGGTTCCGAGGGCGAATTGAATAATTACCAGCGATTTGTCAAGGTAGTTATGGTTGAGATCCTAGGGACTTCTATATCTCAATCCATGTGGGATAATCATATGAAGAGCGAACCATGTGCACTAAGGTTGATCAGACGATAGTACATCGATTCTAATTAGACAATATGCTAGTGGGCGTCCCCAATAAACACATGTCCTGAACAAGCTTGATAAAGAAAAGCTTACAAAATCTAGGCTAAAATAGCGGTGTTTAGTCATGGTAGTTCAAAACATAGGTACGTGAGATATATAGTTGAAAGAAGTCACAAGTAGTTCAAGTTCATCAAACTCTAAGACTCGGCCTATGATCGTGCCTCTACAGTTGTCCTACTGGTTTCTTATCTAAGGCATTTGATTGAACTAATAAGCACAATCTAGGTAATCTTCTGAGTGTTCCCTTTAAAGAAGGTCATCGGGACAAGGAGGGTGATAGATCATGAGGCGTTCTACCCAACTTATAAGGGTTCAACTAATAGCGTGTCTGAGCAGCATAAAAACGTGTATACCAAGTACGAGTCATCTTCCTAACCTGCCTATCATCACGGGGAGAAAGGATAATATTTGTAGTAGAACGGGTATCTGACAATATGAAATTAAAGACAATCAACGGATTCAAAGAAAATCAAGAATGGAGGTCAAGTATGTGGATGAGGTACCTAGATTCTAATTCTATATGCAGGCCCATTTCGCACAGTAACGTAATCGAAACGGCTAACTCCAAGTGAGAATTAATTAGTTATGAACCTATTGATAGCACAGTTTCTTGAGGAAAAGTAGTATACCAGTTCTGAGGTCGTCATATGTTCTGATCATTTACCATTATCAAAAACTTAAAGAGAATAACAATGAATCTATATTTTAGAAAAGGATGAGTAAGATGGAAGATGCATGACTAGGCTTATGATTAACTAGTGCAGCGTGGCTCTAGTGTTAAATAAGGCAAGTAGCAAGAACGTAGCAACTAAAATCATACCTGCTATGATTTTCTCAGGGATTCTGCACCCTTTACCTGTCACGACCCGATCCCAAATAATTGGGTCGAACCGGATCATGCCCAGCCTGCACCGTTGTTGAGACGGCGGCAGTAAGCTGTTCCATTAGCAGGTAACCATACAACAACATCTATATTTGTCACAACTCAAATTCGGGAAAATAAATCTTTATTAAACTGAAATAAATACAACTGGAATTTAAATGTACTGAGATAATATCTGAATTCAAATAACAGAGTTTTAAATAAACAACAAAGCTGGAAAAAGGAAAAGCTATCTAATCAGCCGGCTCATCGGCCTCAGTCCCAATGTCCTCCAATGGAAACTCTGGCAGCACTACAGGGTACAGAACGGGGTCGTAGTAACTGCTGTATAACAGCTCAGCATCCTCAATGTCCCCTAAAAATGTATCTCTAGTCAGGAGGGAGCAAAGTATAACTCATGCTAATTTAAACAGTTAAAATAAATAATAGGATCATGCACTTTTAAACAGTTTAGAAATGAACAGTTTTCTAGCAGTAAAACAGTGTGATTTGAATAGGCAATGAATATGACCGGCTTGGGATGTACAGTTGTATCCTATTGATACGATTCGGCTTATCCCCGTGTGTATGAGGGGTAAGCTAATACTGGCCTAAGTTACAGTTGGATGTGGTCATAAACATTACTCTATTCCCCCAGTCCCCAATCAGTTACAGTAGTTGCAGTCAGTACTCTCAGGGAGAGTTTCGTATTTGCATCGTGGTTTAAACTTGCAATAAAATGATTATTAAAATAACTGTAAACTAACACAAACTATACTTGCCTCAAAATAGACTGGACTGGAGAGGATGAAGACTTCGAGATGGAAATTTAGGATCGTCCTCGAATTCCTACATTCGAGAAATTGACTCAGAAACCAGGGTTACCAAATCTAGCTACGCTAGTTGAAATCTCTAATTGTGTCCTAATCCATTTTAATTCTTTATTAATAAAACACGAACAAAAACACGATTATTTGTGCGTTGAATTAATAACGAGGGAAAGATCGTTTAAACTTTGTATTTTGGAAAACTCGTCGATTACCAATTCAACTTGATTAAAACTTTGTATTTTCATAATTATAAATATAAAACTAAATTTCTTATTTTAGTGAGAAATACATGATCGTTAGTTAATATTAAAATTTGTAGATTTTAGGTGAGAAAATCTTTATTAATTTTTATATGAAAATAAATTTTATTAAATTTATTCGTATGCTACAAAAACTCGCAAAATCAGCAAATAACCAAAAATCCTACGCTACCAAATTACAGTTACAGAACCAACAACCAGCTGGGCTTATGCCCATTACAATTTATTTACATCAATTAAAATAAGATAGAAACGGTCGTTAGTTCTAAACTTTATATAATTAGTTATAATTAAATAAATAAAATAAATTAAATAGTGACTAGTCTCAGATATGGTCCAATCGTCAACTAGGCTAATGCCTCAACGTCCGGGCGAGGCCGGTTTCGTTTGCACTTAGCCGGAGCCCATTGGCCGATACGGCCGTCGCCCAAAATCCAAATATTTAATATAATTCCGAAATCCATTTTGAAATCATTTTTAAAATATAATTAAATTTACGAAAAAATCCGGCAGCATCTTCTCTGTTTTTGGTCAACCCAAAACTGGGAAATATGCCGATAATCTTTCCTGTAAATCCCAAACCAGGGAATCCCAATATATATATAAATAACCACAAACATTCCACAGATTATTTCGGAACGACCCGAACCAAGTTCGGAAGTCCGAATCCAACCAAAACATTCACAGCACGCTACCGGAAAAATCCGAAAACCCAAAATATATCGAAATCCATTTTCTGAAAAGTTTCGGGAAAGAAAAACAACCAACAGAACCTTTTCGAAGGTTCCGAAACGACGACGTCGCTAAAAATCGAATTCCTAGGAGGGAATCGGGGACCAATCTCATCACAGACAGCATGAAAAATAGAACGGGACAGGGGTTATACCTCGGGTTGCTCGGCTAGAGCTCTCAGATGCAAGTTATAGAAAAAGAAAGACGAGAACAGCTAGTCGGGAACCCGCGGACAGCGCTGGGGTGCTGGCCGACAACAGCAGAAGTGCGCTGGATCGGGGTCCGGGGTGCGACGAGGCGCTGGGACAGTACGTCAGCGGGAAGCCGAAGGGGGTCAGCGTCCACTGCGAAGGGGTCGGCGAAGGGACGCAGGGGCTGCGGGGTCCGGGCGGCCGAGGGAGCCGCACATGGGGATGCACGCTGGCGGTCGGCCGGCGAAGAGAAGGGGGCGCGCTGGAGGCGGGGTCGGCGGCCGCTGCTGGGGGCGCCGGCACACAGGGGGTCGGCCGGAGCTGCGCCGGGGAGGGCGAAGGTGTGCCGGGGAGGGGTGCCACGCTGGAAGGCCGGCTAGGGGGCTCCGGTGCTCGGATCCGCGGAGAAGGGCGTTGGGGATGGGAAGAGGTTGGTGATGGGTTTTGTTCTCCTGGAGTAGAGGGAGAATGGTATTCTGTGGTGGAAAGTTTGGAGAATGGGGGGTTATAAGAAAAGAAGTGGGGGAGAATGCTGTGGATGATAGGGATTGAAGGGGAGAGAGTTAAGGAGGAGGGAGTGAACGTGGGTTGGGTGAGAGGGGTTATGTGCTGTGAAAAGAAATTTGGGAGAACGGGTTATGTGCTGGTCCCTCGTGGACCAGCTCAAAGCTATATATATATATATATATATATATATATATATATATATATATATATATATATATATATATATATATATATATATATATATATATATATATATATATATATATATATATATATATATTTATATTAATAGAAAGAATTCAGAATTTAAGAAATAGGATTGGGCCTGGGTTCGGACTCGGGTCTGGGCTCGCATCCAAAAATCCATGTTAATAATTTTCGAAATAAATCTTAACTCTAAAAAATAATACTAATAATAATAGCAATAAATATAATAATACTAATATTAATTATACTACAAAAATTGGGTTTCACAATCTTCCCTCCTTAGAAAATTTCGTCCTCGAAATTAAAGGCAGGGTAGTAGAATCAAACAGGTACGGGTACCACGCCCGTAACTCAGGTCCAACAATAAGAATTTCCAAGGCAGTCATGGATGAGACAGTTTAGGGACAAGTTTCATTTATGATATCATCCATGTAGAAGAATACAAAAGCGAACCAAAGTACACGAGGTTGATCAGACCATCATGCACCGGTCCTGATTAGACAATATATTAGTGGGTGCACCCAATAAAATACTGTCATGATCAAGCTTGATAAAGAGATAGCTTGCAAAACTAGGCTGACTTAGCAGCATCAGTCAAGTTTAGAATGAAAAGATAAGAAATAGGAGTTTATGTGATGGCTCAAATTCTGATCTTCTTCTCACCTCTGACTACGCTTGCAATTGGTTTCTCTGGCACTGAAAGGTTGAGTCCAATCTTCAGCTCTGAATTATCCAAAATGTAACTCGGATCCGAATTTTAGCGTCTGAGCTGTGATACATAGAAGACATTGTGCACTCTCTCAAGATTAGCTGGTAGAGCTAACCGGTACGCTACTTCCAACTTGTCTTAAAACTTCAAATGGCCTGATGTACCTGGCCTCAATTTTCCAGCTCCGTCAAAACTGATCGTTCTTCTGGTAGGAGAAAACTTCACAGTAACGCTATCTCCTTCTTCAAACTCCACTGGTCGACGACTACTATCGACCCTATGCTTCTGTTTGTCTTTGGACAATCCTGAGCTTACATTCACCTTCTCTACTGCGTCAGTCACCAACTCTGGATCCAGCAGTACTCTTTCTCCCACGTCGTCCCATGCAAGTGGTGTACGACAACAACGTCCATAGAGAGTTTCAAATAGAATCATACCAAATGCTGGCTTGGTAGCTGTTGTCGTAAGAGAACTCTACCAAGTGTAAATGATCTTCCCAAGACCCTCCAAACTCCAATACGCAAAAATCTCGGTATGTCTTCAGGCGTCTGGATTGTCTTCTCTGATTGTCCATCTGTCTGGGAGTGACAGGTAGTACTGAACTTCAATTGTGTTCCCAAGCTGTCATGCAAACTCTTCCAAAAGTGAGAGGTAAATCTCGTATCTCTGTCAGATACAATACTTACCGGTACTCCATGAATCCGGTAGATATGCCGCATGTACAGTGCTGCCAACTTCTCGGTGGATAGACCAACCTTGAAGGGGATAAAGTGAGCTGACTTCGTCAGTCGGTCCACGATAACCCAAATGGCATCCTTCTTTCCTTGGGATCGAGGCAGTCCCGACACAAAATCCATCGTTATGTGCTCCCATTTCTACTCCAGAATGTCAAGCGGCTGCAATAATCCTGCTGGTCTCTGTCTGCTCGCCTTCACTTGTTGACAAATTAAACATCTAGCAATATACCTGGCCACGTCCTTCTTCATTCCGTACTACCACCCTATTGTTCGCATATTCCGGTACATTTTGTTGGCTCCAGGATGTATGGAATACTGCGACTGGTGCACTTCTTGCATCAGCTTGTTCCTCAGTTCGCAAGTTGGTACGTAAAGCCTCGTACCATTCTTCAGTGCTCCGTCACTGGTGATTGAGAATCCTTCAAGCGTTCCTGCCAGCACTTGATCTCTAAGTTTGTAAAGTGTCTCGTCTTGAAACTGCATCTCCTTGATTTTGTCCATCAGACTCGAGCTCACTTGCAACTTTATCAACAATGGATCAGCATCCAGCTCCTTCTTTCCAGGCAGTATAATCTCCAGTCCAAGCTTCTCGATGTCCTTTAGCAGGTGCCGCTCCCTGGTCAAAACATCGTCATAGGGTATCGACTAAGTGCATCTGCGACCACATTAGCCTTATCCGGGTGGTATTGCAGGTTGATGTCAAAATCCTTTATCAGCTCCAGCCATCGCCTCTGTCTCATGTTCAGCTCCTTCTGAGTGAAAACATATTTCAGACTTTTGTGGTCTGTATATATTTCCACTCTCTTTCCATATAGATAATGCTTCCATAACTTCAATGCAAATATCACCGCTGCAAGCTCCAAATCATGTGTGGGATAGTTCTCCTCATGAGTCCGTAATTGCCTAGATGCATAAGCAATCACTTTTCCATGTTGTTGAAGAACGCAACCAAGTCCTTTACCTGAGGCATCACTGTAGATTGAGAAACCACCAGTTCCTGCGGGTAGCGCAAGGATTGGTGCAGTGGTAAGTCTCTTCTTCAGCTCCTCAAATGATGCCTGGCAATCTTCCGTCTAGATGAACTTTTCATTCTTCCGAGTGAGCTTCGTCATCGGCTCAACAATTTTGGCAAAATCCTTCACGAACTTCCGGTAGTAGCCAGCCAAGCCCAAGAAGGTCCTGATCTCTGCAACCGAGCTTGGTGCAGTCCACTTCTCAATAGCAGCTATCTTCTTTGGATCCACCGAAATTCATTTTCCTGTGACAACATGGCCCAAAAATTCCACTTTGTCTAAAAAGAATTCGCATTTGTATAGCTTACCATAGAGCTTCTCCTTCCACAAAGTTTCCAGAACTTTCCTGAGGTGCTCTTCGTGCTCCTCTTCCGTCTTTGAATAGATCAGAATGTCATTGAAGAAGACAACGACAATTTGATCTAGATATTCATGGAAAACCTTGTTCACAAGGTTCATGAACACCGCAGGAGCATTCGTCAGTCCAAACGGCATGTCCAAGAATCCAAACTGCCCATACTTGGTGTTGAATGCCGTCTTGGGGATATCTTCCTTCCTGACCCTGATCTGATGGTAGCCAGATCTAAGATCAATCTTCGAAAACATCTTGGCTCCGCTCAATTGATCATATAGGTCATCAATCCGGGGCAAAGGGTACTTGTTCTTGATTGTGATATTGTTCAGCGCCCGGTAGTCGATGCACATCCGTACTGTTCTGTCCTTCTTGTGCACTAACAATACAGACTCTCCCTAGGATAAAGTTCCATCTTGGGTAAATCCTAGAACTTCATTGATCTGGTCCTTCATCTCCTTGGCCACCTTCAGGTTGACTCTGTAGCATCCCTTAAAATAGGGGAGAGCCGGGGACTAGGTCAATAATGAACTCTATGTCTAGATCTGGGGTAATCCGAGAAAACTATCAGGGAAAACATCTACCATAAAGGTGTAACTAAGAATTTTATTCATGTGGAGAATTACAGCAAAACTCTTATGATTGATCTAAGGACATCCTGTTACAACTTCTTATAACAATAGATAATGCTATTCAGCAGTCCTAGGTACTAATCTTCATGGTTCTGGCTCTTGCATGAGCAGTCTCTAACTGCTTCATCTTCCTCTATGATCCTCGTGTCTGCATCATGCCCTCCTGCAATGGGGGTAGGAGGCAAGATTTGCTTGATAGAAAGAGAGTCCCTAGGTTGCGGCGTAGCAGGTGTTGCTGGGATAGGTGCTCTGGTATAATGGGGAGATAAGAGGCAGTTCTTTACCCGATGTTCAGCGGATCCACATGCCAAACATTGTTCTAATCTTTTGCAGCAACTAACGGCCTGATGACCAGGCCTCTTGCAGTAGTCACAAGCCAATAGCCTCTTACGACAAGACTGCCGGAAAGTAGAGTACTTGTTGGGACCCAAATATCTTCTAGATTCAGGGGTATACCTCCTAGGGTGAGGTTCCGCTCCAACTTGGTTGGAGATAGCTAAGGCTACATCATTGACGTTCTTCATGACTTCTCTCGTGATATCCATCTGTTCCTGCAGGTCTTCAGCTTGAGCCTTCTGGGACTCCACGATTTCTTGGAGTAGGGCAACCATTTGGGAGGTGTTCGCTGGCACTGGTGGAGCATCAGGAATGGGTACTTCACCAAGGAAATGCAGCTCAGTTTGAGAAGAGGTAGGATCCGCCGGTGTAGTAAAAACTTTACTGGATACATTATGGGGACGGTCAATCAGCTGCGAGGGAATAAACCCTGGACTTGGTTGAGGAGATGGGGTATGATCCGGAGATGACACCTCATCGCCAGCAGGATTGGTCTTGTCAATGGCCATTCTCTGGAAGGTTTAGGATGCACACATAAGCAAGGTAGCCTACCAGTCTATAATCAAAAAAAATATTTATTTATATATAATTCGGACCTATGTTGTGACAAATCAATGTTCTAATGTTCTAATTGTTTCTAAGTATATTTTCCTAAGTTGTTGTTGGACCTGCATGGGCCACCACTAAAAATATGTCACGACCCGATCCCAAATAATTGGGTCGAACCGGATCATGTCCAGCCTGCACCGTTGTTGAGACGGCGGCAGTAAGCTGTTCCATTAGCAGGTAACCATACAACAACATCTATATTTGTCACAACTCAATTTCGAAAAAATGAATCTTTATTAAACTTTGAAATAAATACAACTGGAATTTAAATGTACTGAAATAATATCTGAATTCAAATAACAGAGTTTTAAATAAACAACAAAGCTGGAAAAAGAAAAAGCTATCTAATCAGCCGGCTCATCGGCCTCAGTCCCAATGTCCTCCAATGGGGACTCTGACAGCACTACAGGGTACAGAACGGGGTCGTAGTAACTGCTGTATAACAGCTCAGCATCCTCAATGTCCCCTAAAAATGTATCTCCAGTCAGGAGGGAGCAAAGTACAATTCATGCTAATTTAAACAGTTAAAATAAATAATAGGATCATGCACTTTTAAACAGTTTAGAAATGAACAGTTTGCTAGCAGTAAAACAGTGTGATTTGAATAGGCAATGAATATGACCGGCTTGGGATGTACAGTTGTATCCTATTGATACGATTCGGCTTATCCCCGTGTGTATGTGGGAAGCTAATACTGGCCTAAGTTACAGTTGGATGTGGTCATAAACATTACTCTATTCTCCCAGTCCCCAATCAGTTACAGTAGTTGCAGTCAGTACTCTCAGGGAGAGTTTCGTGTTTGCATCGTGGTTTAAACTTGCAATAAAACGATTATTAAAATAACTGTAAACTAACACAAACTATACTTGCCTCAAAATAGACTGGACTGGAGAGGATGAAGACTTCGAGATGAGAATTTAGGATCGTCCTCGAATTCCTACATTCGAGAAATTGACTCAGAAACCAGGGTTACCAAATCTAGCTACGCTAGTTAAAATCTCTAATTGTGTCCTAATCCATTTTAATTCTTTATTAATAAAACATGAACAAAAATACGATTATTTGTGCATTGAATTAATAACGAGGGAAAGATCGTTTAAACTTTGTATTTTGGAAAACTCGTCGATTACCAATTCAATTTGATTAAAACTTTGTATTTTCATAATTATAAATATAAAACTAAATTTCTTATTTTAGTGAGAAATACATGATCGTTTGTTAATAATAAAACTTGTAGATTTTAGGTGAGAAAATCTTTATTAATTTTTATATGAAAATAACTTTTATTAAATTTATTCGTATGCTACAAAAACTCGCAAAATCAGCAAATAACCAAAAATCCTACGCTACCAAATTACAGTTACAGAACCAACAACCAGCTGGGCTTATGCCCATTACAATTTATTTACATAAATTGAAATAAGACAGAAATGGTCGTTAGTTCTAAACTTTATATAATTAGTTATAATTAAATAAATAAAATAAATTAAATAGTGACTAGTCTCAGATATGGTCCAATCGTCAACTAGGCTAATGCCTCAACGTCCGGGCGAGGCCGGTTTCGTTTGCACTTAGCTGGAGCCCATTGACCGATACGGCCGTCGCCCAAAATCCAAATATTTAATATAATTCCGAAATCCATTTTGAAATCATTTTTAAAATATAATTAAATTTACGAAAAAATCCGGCAGCATCTCCTCTGTTTTTGGTCAACCCAAAACTGGGAAATATGCCGATAATCTTTCCTGTAAATCCCAAACCAGGGAATCCCAATATATATATAAATAACCACAAACATTCCACAGATTATTTCGGAACGACCCGAACCAAGTTCGGAAGTCCGAATCCAACCAAAACATTCACAGCACGCTACCGGAAAAACCCGAAAACCCAAAATATATCGAAATCCATTTTCCGAAAAGTTTCGGGAAAGAAAAACAACCAACAGAACCTTTTCGAAGGTTCCGAAACGACGACGTCGCTAAAAATCGAATTCCTAGGAGGGAATCGGGGACCAATCTCATCACAGACAGCATGAAAAATAGAACGGGACAGGGGTTATACCTCGGGTTGCTCGGCTAGAGCTCTCAGATGCAAGTTATAGAAAAAGAAAGACGAGAACAGCTAGTCGGGAACCCGCGGACAGCGC
The DNA here is from genome assembly GCA_029216955.1 of Iris pallida. Classification (NCBI taxonomy): domain Eukaryota; kingdom Viridiplantae; phylum Streptophyta; class Magnoliopsida; order Asparagales; family Iridaceae; genus Iris; species Iris pallida. The sequence continues at coordinate 592,938 of JANAVB010006400.1, forward strand.
TGGGGTGCTGGCCGACAACAGCAGAAGTGCGCTGGATCGGGGTCCGGGGTGCGACGAGGCGCTGGGACAGTACGTCAGCGGGAAGCCGAAGGGGGTCAGCGTCCACTGCGAAGGGGTCGGCGAAGGGGCGCAGGGGCTGCGGGGTCCGGGCGGCCGAGGGAGCCGCACAGGGGGATGCACGCTGGCGGTCGGCCGGCGAAGAGAAGGGGGCGCGCTGGAGGCGAGGTCGGCGACCGCTGCTGGGGGCGCCGGCACACAGGGGGTCGGCCGGAGCTGCGCCGGGGAGGGCGGAGGTGTGCCGGGGAGGGGTGCCACGCGCGACCGCTGCTGGGGGCGCCGGCACACAGGGGGTCGGCCGGAGCTGCGCCGGGGAGGGCGGAGGTGTGCCGGGGAGGGGTGCCACGCTGGAAGGCCGGCTAGGGGGCTCCGGTGCTCGGATCCGCGGAGAGGGGCGTTGGGGATGGGAAGAGGTTGGTGATGGGTTTTGTTCTCCTGGAGTAGAGGGAGAATGGTGTTCTGTGGTGGAAAGTTTGGAGAATGGGGGGTTATAAGAAAAGAAGTGGGGGAGAATGCTGTGGATGATAGGGATTGAAGGGGAGAGAGTTAAGGAGGAGGGAGTGAACGTGGGTTGGGTGAGAGGGGTTATGTGCTGTGAAAAGAAATTTGGGAGAACGGGTTATGTGCTGGTCCCTCGTGGACCAGCTCAAAGCTATATATATATATATATATATATATATATATATATATATATATATATATATATATTTATATTAATAGAAAGAATTCAGAATTTAAGAAATAGGATTGGGCCTGGGTTCGGACTCGGGTCTGGGCTCGCATCCAAAAATCCATGTTAATAATTTTCGAAATAAATCTTAACTCTAAAAAATAATACTAATAATAATAGCAATAAATATAATAATACTAATATTAATTATACTACAAAAATTGGGTTTCACAATCTTCCCTCCTTAGAAAATTTCGTCCTCGAAATTAAAGGCAGGATAGTAGAATCAAACAGGTACGGGTACCACGCCCGTAACTCAGGTCCAACAATAAGAATTTCCAAGGCAGTCATGGATGAGACAGTTTAGGGACAAGTTTCATTTATGATATCATCCATGTAGAAGAATACAAAAGCGAACCAAAGTACACGAGGTTGATCAGACCATCATGCACCGGTCCTGATTAGACAATATATTAGTGGGTGCACCCAATAAAATACTGTCATGATCAAGCTTGATAAAGAGATAGCTTGCAAAACTAGGCTGACTTAGCAGCATCAGTCAAGTTTAGAATGAAAAGATAAGAAATAGGAGTTTATGTGATGGCTCAAATTCTGATCTTCTTCTCACCTCTGACTACGCTTGCAATTGGTTTCTCTGGCACTGAAAGGTTGAGTCCAATCTTCAGCTCTGAATTATCCAAAATGTGACTCGGATTCGAATTTTAGCGTCTGAGCTGTGATACATAGAAGACATTGTGCACTCTCTCAAGATTAGCTGGTAGAGCTAACCGGTACGCTACTTCCAACTCGTCTTAAAACTTCAAATGGCCTGATGTACCTGGCCTCAATTTCCCAGCTCCGTCAAAACTGATCGTTCTTCTGGTAGGAGAAAACTTCACAGTAACGCTATCTCCTTCTTCAAACTCCACTGGTCGACGACTACTATCGACCCTATGCTTCTGTTTGTCTTTGGGCAATCCTGAGCTTACATTCACCTTCTCTACTGCGTCAGTCACCAACTCTGGATCCAGCAGTACTCTTTCTCCCACGTCGTCCCATGCAAGTGGTGTACGACAACAACGTCCATAGAGAGTTTCAAATAGAATCATACCAAATGCTGGCTTGGTAGCTGTTGTCGTAAGAGAACTCTACCAAGTGTAAATGATCTTCCCAAGACCCTCCAAACTCCAATACGCAAAAATCTCGGTATGTCTTCAGGCGTCTGGATTGTCTTCTCTGATTGTCCATCTGTCTGGGAGTGACAGGTAGTACTGAACTTCAATTGTGTTCCCAAGCTGTCATGCAAACTCTTCCAAAAGTGAGAGGTAAATCTCGTATCTCTGTCAGATACAATACTTACCGGTACTCCATGAATCCGGTAGATGTGCCGCATGTACAGTGCTGCCAACTTCTCGGTGGATAGACCAACCTTGAAGGGGATAAAGTGAGCTGACTTCGTCAGTCGGTCCACGATAACCCAAATGGCATCCTTCTCTCCTTGGGATCGAGGCAGTCCCGACACAAAATCCATCGTTATGTGCTCCCATTTCTACTCCAGAATGTCAAGCGGCTGCAATAATCCTGCTGGTCTCTGTCTGCTCGCCTTCACTTGTTGACAAATTAAACATCTAGCAATATACCTGGCCACGTCCTTCTTCATTCCGTACTACCACCCTATTGTTCGCATATTCCGGTACATTTTGTTGGCTCCAGGATGTATGGAATACTGCGACTGGTGCACTTCTTGCATCAGCTTGTTCCTCAGTTCGCAAGTTGGTACGTAAAGCCTCGTACCATTCTTCAGTGCTCCGTCACTGGTGATTGAGAATCCTTCAAGCGTTCCTGCCAGCACTTGATCTCTAAGTTTGTAAAGTGTCTCGTCTTGAAACTGCATCTCCTTGATTTTGTCCATCAGACTCGAGCTCACTTGCAACTTTATCAACAATGGATCAGCATCCAGCTCCTTCTTTCCAGGCAGTATAATCTCCAGTCCAAGCTTCTCGATGTCCTTTAGCAGGTGCCGCTCCCTGGTCAAAACATCGCCATAGGGTATCGACTAAGTGCATCTGCGACCACATTAGCCTTATCCGGGTGGTATTGCAGGTTGATGTCAAAATCCTTTATCAGCTCCAGCCATCGCCTCTGTCTCATGTTCAGCTCCTTCTGAGTGAAAACATATTTCAGACTTTTGTGGTCTGTATATATTTCCACTCTCTTTCCATATAGATAATGCTTCCATAACTTCAATGCAAATATCACCGCTGCAAGCTCCAAATCATGTGTGGGATAGTTCTCCTCATGAGTCCATAATTGCCTAGATGCATAAGCAATCACTTTTCCATGTTGTTGAAGAACGCAACCAAGTCCTTTACCTGAGGCATCACTGTAGATTGAGAAACCACCAGTTCCTGCGGGTAGCGCAAGGATTGGTGCAGTGGTAAGTCTCTTCTTCAGCTCCTCAAATGATGCCTGGCAATCTTCCGTCTAGATGAACTTTTCATTCTTCCGAGTGAGCTTCGTCATCGGCTCAACAATTTTGGCAAAATCCTTCACGAACTTCTGGTAGTAGCCAGCCAAGCCCAAGAAGGTCCTGATCTCTGCAACCGAGCTTGGTGCAGTCCACTTCTCAATAGCAGCTATCTTCTTTGGATCCACCGAAATTCATTTTCCTGTGACAACATGGCCCAAAAATTCCACTTTGTCTAAAAAGAATTCGCATTTGTATAGCTTACCATAGAGCTTCTCCTTCCACAAAGTTTCCAGAACTTTCCTGAGGTGCTCTTCGTGCTCCTCTTCCGTCTTTGAATAGATCAGATTGTCATTGAAGAAGACAATGACAATTTGATCTAGATATTCATGGAAAACCTTGTTCACAAGGTTCATGAACACCGCAGGAGCATTCGTCAGTCCAAACGGCATGTCCAAGAATCCAAACTGCCCATACTTGGTGTTGAATGCCGTCTTGGGGATATCTTCCTTCCTGACCCTGATCTGATGGTAGCCAGATCTAAGATCAATCTTCGAAAACATCTTGGCTCCGCTCAATTGATCATATAGGTCATCAATCCGGGGCAAAGGGTACTTGTTCTTGATTGTGATATTGTTCAGCGCCCGGTAGTCGATGCACATCCGTACTGTTCTGTCCTTCTTGTGCACTAACAATACAGACTCTCCCTAGGATAAAGTTCCATCTTGGGTAAATCCTAGAACTTCATTGATCTGGTCCTTCATCTCCTTGGCCACCTTCAGGTTGACTCTGTAGCATCCCTTAAAATAGGGGAGAGCCGGGGACTAGGTCAATAATGAACTCTATGTCTAGATCTGGGGTAATCCGAGAAAACTATCAGGGAAAACATCTACCATAAAGGTGTAACTAAGAATTTTATTCATGTGGAGAATTACAGCAAAACTCTTATGATTGATCTAAGGACATCCTGTTACAACTTCTTATAACAATAGATAATGCTATTCAGCAGTCCTAGGTACTAATCTTCATGGTTCTGGCTCTTGCATGAGCAGTCTCTAACTGCTTCATCTTCCTCTATGATCCTCGTGTCTGCATCATGCCCTCCTGCAATGGGGGTAGGAGGCAAGATTTGCTTGATAGGAAGAGAGTCCCTAGGTTGCGGCGTAGCAGGTGTTGCTGGGATAGGTGCTCTGGTATAATGGGGAGATAAGAGGCAGTTCTTTACCCGATGTTCAGCGGATCCACATGCCAAACATTGTTCTAATCTTTTGCAGCAACTAACGGCCTGATGACCAGGCCTCTTGCAGTAGTCACAAGCCAATAGCCTCTTACGACAAGACTGCCGGAAAGTAGAGTACTTGTTGGGACCCAAATATCTTCTAGATTCAGGGGTATACCTCCTAGGGTGAGGTTCCGCTCCAACTTGGTTGGAGATAGCTAAGGCTACATCATTGACGTTCTTCATGACTTCTCTCGTGATATCCATCTGTTCCTGCTGGTCTTCAGCTTGAGCCTTCTGGGACTCCACGATTTCTTGGAGTAGGGCAACCATTTGGGAGGTGTTCGCTGGCACTGGTGGAGCATCAGGAATGGGTACTTCACCAAGGAAATGCAGCTCAGTTTGAGAAGAGGTAGGATCCGCCGGTGTAGTAAAAACTTTACTGGATACATTATGGGGACGGTCAATCAGCTGCGAGGGAATAAACCCTGGACTTGGTTGAGGAGATGGGGTATGATCCGGAGATGACACCTCATCGCCAGCAGGATTGGTCTTGTCAATGGCCATTCTCTGGAAGGTTTAGGATGCACACATAAGCAAGGTAGCCTACCAGTCTATAATCAAAAAAAATATTTATTTATATATAATTCGGACCTATGTTGTGACAAATCAATGTTCTAATGTTCTAATTGTTTCTAAGTATATTTTCCTAAGTTGTTGTTGGACCTGCATGGGCCACCACTAAAAATATGTCACGACCCGATCCCAAATAATTGGGTCGAACCGGATCATGTCCAGCCTGTACCGTTGTTGAGACGGCGGCAGTAAGCTGTTCCATTAGCAGGTAACCATACAACAACATCTATATTTGTCACAACTCAATTTCGAAAAAATGAATCTTTATTAAACTTTGAAATAAATACAACTGGAATTTAAATGTACTGAAATAATATCTGAATTCAAATAACAGAGTTTTAAATAAACAACAAAGCTGGAAAAAGAAAAAGCTATCTAATCAGCCGGCTCATCGGCCTCAGTCCCAATGTCCTCCAATGGGGACTCTGACAGCACTACAGGGTACAGAACGGGGTCGTAGTAACTGCTGTATAACAGCTCAGCATCCTCAATGTCCCCTAAAAATGTATCTCCAGTCAGGAGGGAGCAAAGTACAATTCATGCTAATTTAAACAGTTAAAATAAATAATAGGATCATGCACTTTTAAACAGTTTAGAAATGAACAGTTTGCTAGCAGTAAAACAGTGTGATTTGAATAGGCAATGAATATGACCGGCTTGGGATGTACAGTTGTATCCTATTGATACGATTCGGCTTATCCCCGTGTGTATGTGGGAAGCTAATACTGGCCTAAGTTACAGTTGGATGTGGTCATAAACATTACTCTATTCTCCCAGTCCCCAATCAGTTACAGTAGTTGCAGTCAGTACTCTCAGGGAGAGTTTCGTGTTTGCATCGTGGTTTAAACTTGCAATAAAACGATTATTAAAATAACTGTAAACTAACACAAACTATACTTGCCTCAAAATAGACTGGACTGGAGAGGATGAAGACTTCGAGATGAGAATTTAGGATCGTCCTCGAATTCCTACATTCGAGAAATTGACTCAGAAACCAGGGTTACCAAATCTAGCTACGCTAGTTAAAATCTCTAATTGTGTCCTAATCCATTTTAATTCTTTATTAATAAAACATGAACAAAAATACGATTATTTGTGCGTTGAATTAATAACGAGGGAAAGATCGTTTAAACTTTGTATTTTGGAAAACTCGTCGATTACCAATTCAATTTGATTAAAACTTTGTATTTTCATAATTATAAATATAAAACTAAATTTCTTATTTTAGTGAGAAATACATGATCGTTTGTTAATAATAAAACTTGTAGATTTTAGGTGAGAAAATCTTTATTAATTTTTATATGAAAATAACTTTTATTAAATTTATTCGTATGCTACAAAAACTCGCAAAATCAGCAAATAACCAAAAATCCTACGCTACCAAATTACAGTTACAGAACCAACAACCAGCTGGGCTTATGCCCATTACAATTTATTTACATAAATTGAAATAAGACAGAAATGGTCGTTAGTTCTAAACTTTATATAATTAGTTATAATTAAATAAATAAAATAAATTAAATAGTGACTAGTCTCAGATATGGTCCAATCGTCAACTAGGCTAATGCCTCAACGTCCGGGCGAGGCCGATTTCGTTTGCACTTAGCCGGAGCCCATTGACCGATACAGTCGTTGTCCAAAATCCAAATATTTAATATAATTCCGAAATCCATTTTGAAATCATTTTTAAAATATAATTAAATTTACGGAAAAATCCGGCAGCATCTCCTCTGTTTTTGGTCAACCCAAAACTGGGAAATATGCCGATAATCTTTTCTGTAAATCCCAAACCAGGGAATCCCAATATATATATATAAATAACCACAAACATTCCACAGATTATTTCGGAACGACCCGAACCAAGTTCGGAAGTCCGAATCCAACCAAAACATTCACAGCACGCTACCGGAAAAACCCGAAAACCCAAAATATATCGAAATCCATTTTTCGAAAAGTTTCGGGAAAGAAAAACAACCAACAGAACCTTTCCGAAGGTTCCGAAACGACGACGTCGCTAAAAACCGAATTCCTAGGAGGGAATCGGGGACCAATCTCATCACAGACATGATGAAAAATAGAACGGGACAGGGGTTATACCTCGGGTTGCTCGGCTAGAGCTCTCAGATGCAAGTTATAGAAAAAGAAAGACGAGAACAGCAAGTCGGGAACCCGCGGACAGCGCTAGGGTGCTGGCCGGCAACAACAGAAGTGCGCTGGATCGGGGTCCGGGGTGCGACGAGGCGCTGGGACAGCGCGTCGGCGGGAAGCCGAAGGGGGTCAGCGTCCACTGCGAAGGGGTCGACGAAGGGGCGCAGGGGCTGCGGGGTCCGGGCGCTCGAGGGAGCCGCACAGGGGGTTGCATGCTGGCGGTCGGCCGGCGAAGAGAAGGGGGCACGCTGGAGGCGGGGTCGGCGGCCGCTGCTGGGGGCGCCGGCACACAGGGGGTCGGCCGGAGCTGCGCCGGAGAGGGTGGAGGTGTGCCGGGGAGGGGTGCCACGCTGGAAGGCCGGCTAGGGGGCTCCGGCGCTCGGATCCGCGGAGAGGGGCGTTGGGGATGGGAAGAGGTTGGTGATGGGTTTTGTTCTCCTGGAGTAGAGGGAGAATGGTGTTTTGTGGGGGAAAGTTTGGAGAATGGGGGGTTATAAGAAAAGAAGTGGGGGAGAATGCTGTGGATGAGAGGGATTGAAGGGGAGAGAGTTAAGGAGGAGGGAGTGAACATGGGTTGGGGTGAGAGGGGTTATGTGCTGTGAAAAGAAATTTGGGAGAACGGGTTATGTGCTGGTCCCTCGTGGACCAGCTCAAAGCTATATATATATATATATATATATATATATATATATATATATATATATATATATATATATATATATATATATATTTATATTAATAGAAAGAATTCAGAATTTAAGAAATAGGATTGGGCCTGGGTTCGAACTCGGGTCTGGGCTCGCATCCAAAAATCCATGTTAATAATTTTCGAAATAAATTTTAACTCTAAAATATAATACTAATAATAATAGCAATAAATATAATAATACTAATATTAATTATACTACAAAAATTGGGTTTCATACTACCGCTAGTGAAAGGCCTGCCCATGCCTCTGACTAGGGCCCTGTGCTCTCGCCCTGTGGAACTGCAATTGCTGTGGAGGTAATGGTGGACGTGGTGCTCCTACTATTGGTGTCATGAGCCTCGACCCATGCTGAACCGATCGAGGTGTGGGAAGTGTTGGGGCTGTTGGCATGGGAGTCTGCTGATCATGCACTTGAGTTCGTGGCTCGGGACAATCTTTAATCATATGTTGTCTCGATCCGCATCTTAAGCATAAACCATGACGGATTCGACAATCTCTACTGATGTGTCCCTTCTTTCCGCAGTAGTTGCAGGTAAGCTTCTCTCGAGCCCGGTATAGTCCTTCTCCTTGCTCCTGCTGCGAGGTATGTGGTGTCCCCGTATAATTTTTGGCTTCGTGATAATTGGAACCGCAAATCATACACTGTCCCAATCTACGACGACAATCCTTCACAAGGTGACCCTTCCTATGGCAGAAGCGACATGTAGGAAGCTCCCTATCTGGATATGGTGATGCTCTAGGGTGTGGTTGTGCTTCGGGATGTCTATTCGGCCCGTTCTAAGTCTCTCTAACTGGCACTAAGGCTGGCAAGGTAGATAGAGTCCTGTTTAGGGCTATAGATATAATGCTCCTTGCAAACTCATTCTGTTGTTGCTGCACTTGTAATAACCTTCGCAAGAACCTTGACGCTGAAGCCTCGTTAGAGTAAGGAACTGGCATGGATGATGGTGACCGGGGAGGAAGTGGCGTATATTCTTACTGGGAAGCTGGGATTCTCTGATCTGGCTGAGTCACACAATTTGGCTGAAAGGGTGTAGTAGAGGGCACATTCTCTTCTAGGGGTACTGTAGTGGTCTGTCCAGTCTGGTTGGCTGGGGGTGCTGTAATCTCTGGGTGCACCATCGTCGGTGGTGGAGGCATCTGAGGTCCCGACTGTGGGGGAAACTGCTGAGGAAATGGTGGTGATGGAGGTAGTGGTACACTCCCTTCCGGGGGCATGGTAGGGGTCTATCCAATCTGGCTGCCTGGGGGTGCTACGATCTCTGGGTACTCCGTCGTCGGTGTCGTAGTAGGCTGCGACTGTCCTGGCTGGTATGGTGTCGCTGAAGTTATTGGAGGGTTCTGCTCCTCATGGATAGTCGTATCACCAGCTTTGGGGGTCAAGGTAATGGTGCGTCCACTTCGTAGATTCATACTGATGGCATGAAGAAGATAAGTTGATATTAGGAAGATTAGATATGAAGTAAAATGAATAATCAAGGAAGTTTCGAAAAGATTGGAAGTCAAGAGGTAGTAGTAGTTCTGGATGAGATATTCCTATTCCTATATGCAGGCTTGTTGGGCACAGTCATGTAACCCAACAATATTAACGTTGACCTGCATGGGCCACCACAAAAACATGTAACGTCCCAGTCCCAAAATACGTAGGACCAAGTACGTGAATATGCCAGCTGCACATATACGAAGAACACTCCAATATATGGAATCCTCATATATGCACATAAGCTGTAAATAAAATAATCACAGGCCAGAATAACATATCTAATCTCATCACAGCTCAACACAGAAGATAATGAAGTCCAAATAAATAAATAAGAGTATCAAAAGATAGCCATGTGAACATACTCACTCCAAACAGCTATGAAAAATAGTCTCACAAGATCGGAGTCTAACCTCCGCAAAATAGAAAAAAAAGAGATGTAAAATAATGTCTACAACTGTCTTAGATAAGAAATAGACTAGAAGTCAAAAGGCACTGCCTCGTCATCAATATAGGATAGCTCCAATGCCGCTCCGTACTCATGTAGAAAATCGTCTAAACCTGGAGAGATAACCAGGTCCTCAGGGGACATAGCAAGATACAAGAAAATACCATGCCATATAAACTGTGATAATATAATAAGAGAAAAGTATGCATGCAATCGGGTTCCTGACCATTCTACTGTGAATATGCAGTTGAGATACATTCCTTCGACGCATGAGCCCTGGCTGAATATAGGATCCGGTATAGTCCCCTCTTGGGCACCAGTGACCAAGAGCATAACGTTCAAAAACGACAGTGGCCAACCTGAGAGGCTCATACCCGTACGTCAGGTAATGTTCTCCCCACCCAATGCCTAGTATCATCATCTCCATGACTGACATGTACCTCTAGTAACCGCCAAGTCTTCTAGCATGCAATTCTATTGGCAGTTACCCCTATCCGTCGTACGCTCCATACGTATCGGTGGCCAGCCGACTACGCGGATACGTGTCCTACATGTGACTCATATCTCGTGATATAATAAGTGTCAAGGCCGTATGAGATATACCAATACCTCAACATCAATGGGTGGTCACTAGACTAAGTAAATGCAAGAGAAATAAATAAGGCGAGGTAAACGATCGATATAGTCGCTTGCACCCAAGTGTGACTTGGACGCATAGTTTAAATATCACGAAACAAAATGCTGAAAATAACAACTGAAAATAAGAATATAATAATCACAGAGTAAGGTGGCAAGGTATCTTGCCTGATGGTGCAAAGTGGCAAGTCCAAGTAATCACAATGTCAGCCAAGAAACGTCACAATCTCCAAATAACTCCGGACGCTGAAACAAACATAAAAAATGCACTCAATGTAAAAGATATACCTAGGAAATGTCTGTCCAAAAGTCAAATTCTAGAACAGGGGCAAAATCGTAATTTTGGGTCAAAAACGATATCTACCGTTGGACCCGCTTTTCACCGAAATGCGTGCCAAAGTCTATGGTCTCTAAAGTCGTCAAACTACATGTCTACGGATTCAGTTTGAGGAGAGGAACTCAATGGTATGTCCAGTTTTGGATTCCGATGAGTCATGCACAAAATCGCCCGTTTGAGTGGGTCGCGGGCCAGCCAAAAATGGGTTCCGATTCGACCTTCTCAGAATCGAACCAAACTTGGCACACAGGACCAGAATTTCGATCCGGACCTGTTGGCGCAAGTTTCGTCTCGATTCGACGACTGTACACGAAGTTATGGGCAAGTTTGCAAAACGCCGATACGGGGGTATCTCGACGGATACGCGTTGATTTCGTCGCGCACGCACGACAAAACTGAGTTCCGTCAGTTCCCACACGTCTGTAACGTCCATACGCGCCTTTCGATGCGTATAGCGTATGACCACGTCGCCCGGTTTGTCGGGGCGCACGCCGTATCGAGAAGTTTTCTAGAAATTCTAGTTTTGAATATACAGTTTTTTGGGAAACTTTAGTAATGAATAACTTTATGCATATAATTTAAGGAGCCGATCTAAAAGATGCATTTTAGTCTTGAATATGTCGTACTTGAATGCTTTCAATCAGATTTTCGAAAATCCTAATATTTGGTTCAAAAACTGGCTTCCTAAGTAAGGGTTTGGTTAACATTCTGTTCTGTTTATTTGAACAGAAATTGTCGACTTTGCGTCGAATTCGTGGAAGGGTCGTGTCATTGTGTTCAAATCCCTTTAGTGGAATTCAAAAGGGTCATACTAGGTTTCCATGGAACTTTACGAAACTAAGAACGATCTAGTGTCGTAGGAGAAATCGGGATGAGAAGTTGTTACCTGGACAGTGCTCGAAACAGAGTTTTACTCTGTTTTCCCGTCGGTCCACGCGAGTGCGGCGTGGCTCCGGTGATCGCCGTCGGCGAATAGGCTGTACAGTCGGTTGGGGGAGGGTCTTCGAGGTCGAGGGCTTCTGGTTGAGATGGAATTTTGGAGGGTTAGGGTTCGGCTTTGAGCAGTTGTTTATATATTCACCGCCGACTACTAATCCTATTCGAATAGGTAAACAATATGGGGTTCGGTGTGCTACAGAAATTTGGGTTGGGTTTTGCTAACTAATTGCAGCTGCTAGCTGCTGCTTGCGTTAGCAGGTATTAGGATTTGTGGGGTCGGGTTTACTCAGGGGTGGGCGCGGTTTCAAATTGTAGCAGCAGCTGCTGCTAAGTTGCTATTAGGGGTCGGGTGAGGTGGACCGATCCCACGTGGGCTGGTCCACTCCCCCTTTATATGTATATTTTTTTTTATAAAACTGGTGCTCTTGACAGCCTAGGCTGGCCCGCCCCCCCTTCCTGGGTGTGGCCGAACCCACTGTTACTTTTTTTATATTAATAACAGTAACTAGTTATATATATATATATATATATATTTATATTTGATATATATATATATATATATATATATATATATATATATATATATATATATATCAATATATATATATATATATATATATATATATATATATATATATATATATATATATATATATATATATATATATATATATATATATATATATATATATATATATATATCAAATATAAATATATATATTTTAAGCAAGCAATAAATTTCCAAAAATTTACCAATAAATTCCTAAAAATTCTAGAATTTACTATATACCTTATTTAATAGAAATATTAACAGCACTCATATAATATATACACACATGCATTTATATTTACGTACATATACCAAATAAATTCTAAATAATATAGAAAAATAATTTTAAGGCACTAAATAATTTAGGAAATATTGGGGGTTTACAGAATATACTCGCCTGCGGTCCTGAACAGTCAATAAGAATCAAGGCTCAGAGGATAGTCACGACCTAAATATGAGATTACAAGAGTTAATAGGGAATAGTGTTTAGCATGCTTTCTAGTGTATGATATGCAAATCTAGTCAAACTAGGCAAAGGAAGTCAAACCAAGTCAAATAGGTCAAAGAAAGTAAACCAAGTCAAACTAGGTCAAAAGTTGACTTACAGTTGACTTTTGGTCAACTAGTCAACTTAGTAACTCCTAGTCACAATTTGGTCAAACTAGGGAATGGTTGGACTCATAGTGACTTTGGTCAAA
>JANAVB010006400.1:614908-647408 GCA_029216955.1 Iris pallida
TAGCAAGCTGAGCAAAATGTCGAAGTTGTAGGCTTCTGAAGTCCAAGAGGAGAATACTTCTTGATTGGCTTATCAAACCGAGCCTGTGTTTGCCTTTCCCAGAGCTGTAGGCTTGGGAGGAACAGGTTCAGTAGATGGTTCTCTCGGGAGGAACATTAGGAGCATCTTTAGCATCTGAAGGATATCAGTAGGATCTTCAGGATTTTTAGAAATAACCTTTAGGTAAGGTTTCCCCGTTCGAGTAGCACTAACAAGTGCTTCTTCTTTGTCTTTTGGCTCTGTGTCAGAGGTAGACCCAAGAGAAGTCATATGACATGACTTGATCTTCCAGCCTTCTTGGATTTTTGAGAAGAAACTTTTGAGGAGAAGGGATTCAAATCTGCCACTAGATCAGGATGGATCCACATGATTTCTCCTGTTTCCAAATGATTGGCACTAATCCTTCAGACTGTGGAGGAGGAAGATTCACTATGTCAAGAGTTGCCTTGGGAATAAGAATAATCCCACTTTCAAGGAGTTGAGGAGGGAAATTTCCAAATTGCATAGAGACGACGCTGGAGGTGACGGTCTTCTCTTTTGGAGTAAGAGAGATAGCTCCAGATTTAATCATTTCTTGGATCTTTCCTTTCAATACATAACATGTACGAATTGTATGACCCAGCATTCTGTGATATGGACAGTATTTAGGATGATCTGTCTTACCAGCTTCATCAGGTTTCTTGATCTCTGGTAATTGTATTTTATTACCTTTCAGCAGACATTCAAAGATACCAAGGACATCGTCGTCATCAAAAGAATATTCTTCTCTGGGGCGAGGTGTTCTTGATTGTTGAGTTATAGAGGCAGGAGTTTGAACATTCGATGCATCTTTGCTCTGAAGATTAACTTCTAGAGTTTCTTTTCCTTTGCGAGCATTATTTTTATTGTTAGCCCCTTGTCCTGTTTCTTTAGGAGTCATCTGCACTCCTAAACCTTTGAAGGTTTCAGCACTGATTTCTGCAGCTTTAGCACTGACTATGAAGGAAGGCCAATCTTGAAATTGAGTGGACCCTGTCCATATACTGATGATTGGCAACAAGTTTGATTTGCACGTGTCAATAGTGACAGCATCAGGAGTTCCAAGAGGCATCTTCAGAGCTTCTCTTCGAAACCGTTCAATGTATTCCTCTGTAGATTCATTATTTTTCTGCTTGATTCTAATAAGAGCAGACATAGTCATGTCATTCAGCCCTTCATAGAACCTTTCAAGAAACATCTGTTTGAAACCAGCAAATGAGGTAATACTCCCATCTGGGAGACTTCTATACCATTCATAAGCCGTTCACTTGAGACATCCAATAAATACCCGAGTAAGGAGGGCATCACTTGGTTGTAGTTGATCAGTCATCACTTCAAAGTGATTGATAAACTGACTTGGAGAAGTGGTTCCATCATAGAATGAGATAGTAGGAGGCTTGTATTTAGGAGGATATGATACTTGCTTCCATTCTATCGGATAAGGCTGCTTGATGCCTAACCTTTGTAAACCATCCTTCTGTTTGAATGCCTCGAATTGAGTTTTGAGATTTTTCAATTCTTCAGAGACAACTCCCGAAGATTGCGGAGTTGTGGCTTGTAGAGAATAGTTAGGAGGAGGAACAGCATTGTAAGCACTACCCCAGCTCCAGAGAGACTAGGATTTGGTTGAGCAGGTCCAGGAGTATTGGATTGTACTGCTGGAGGAACTTGTATTGGACTTATATCAGTATCAACTGGTATGGCATCTGATACAGTCTGTCGATTTTGCAACTGAGCTGTCATGAGTTCATACATTGACTTCATTGTGTCAGTCATAGACTTTATTTGCTGTTCCAAAGAAGCAATTCTTTGATCTTGAGGAGTCAGGGAAGAAGAGGGTTCATCAGTATTCCTATCAACCATGTAAGTCGTGACTGTATGAGGGATTATTGATGAACTAGTAGATGTTGTATGCTCTGAATCATTGCTTCGTGTATCAAAGTCAACTATAGGAGAATTACCCCTAGTAGGAAGAGGTGGGAAGTTAGATTCTCCAAGAAATTCAGAGTCAATTTCAGGGATCAAATTTCTTTGACTAGAAGCCAGGACTCTTGCTCTGGTGTTTTTATATACTCCATCTGGACTATCAACTCTACCCCCGGTGTCCCGAGAAGTCATGTTGACAGAGGCAAACAAAGGCTCCTCTTCATCAGGCATAGGTTCATACTGAATCCTATTAAAGACAGACTGTCGTTTATTTTGACATCTGCATTGCATTGTGACTCTTGGCTGGAAGTCACATTCAGCATGATCACCATGGTCTTAAACTGTTGATTCACATCTGCACTGAATTATGACTCTTGGATAGAAGTCACATTCAGCATGTTCCTTTGATATAGAATTACTCCTTCTCTTTTGTTGAAGATATTCCCGTAAATCTGTTTGTGAAGATTGAGGAATATATTTTCTGTTCTTGGGTCTTGATGGCTCTTGATTATACAAAGAGTGATTAATGTGAGCCACATAATTTCTTGCATACTCTGCATCTGGATCTTTTATCTTCATATCCAATTGGTATGGTTTCTTAACACCAGAAGTGCTGAGTTTTGTTCTTAAATCAGTGGAAGGTAACATATTAATTTTGGAAACATGGAGTTTTCCTTCCATTGATCTGAATATTTGCAGAGAAGGAAGAATTAAACCACTCCCTTGATTAGGAGTTGGTAACAGACCCTCTTTAATGGACAGATTCTGTGCCCAATTTGAAGAAATCAAAGAAGAAGACATTAAGGAATGTTTCTTCTTAGACTCATTCAGATGTTGAGACATAGAATGTCCAGAAGGAAGAGTAGTCAAAAGACCATCTCCTTTCCTTTGACTAACAAAAGTATCAGTCAAAGCTGTTCCTGGAGTAAAAACTACAGGAGCAGAAGAAACAACTAAAGAGTTGTTCCTTTTCGAAGGGACTTTGTGTGGAAAACCACCCCCAGTTCTAGTAGAACTCGGTGAAGAAGAAGAGATAACTAAGGAGTTATTCTTCTCTGATGAAATACACGCTGAAACAGACTTGGTTAAAGAACCAGAGCTGTTAGCGTGACTTTTGATTTTAGAATTACACGCTGGAACAGATTTGGCTAAGGAGCCAATACTATCAGCGTGACTTTTGAATGTGGGATTGCACACTGGAATAGATTTGGCTAAGGAGCCAGTACTATCAGCGTGACTTTTTAGAGTTGAATTTGCACACTGGAACAGATTTGGCTAAAGAGCCAGTACTGTCAGCGTGACTTTTAGAATTGAATTTGCACACTGGAACAGATTCGGCTAAAGAGCCAGTACTGTCAGCGTGACTTTTAGAATTGAATTTGCACGCTGGAACAGATTCGGCTAAGGAGCCAGTACTGTCAACGTGACTTTTAGTTACTGTCATCTTCGAGCGCACAAGAGTGTGCGTGCTTGCAGTGGAGTTCTTGCCAGTGTTAGGAGTAGACACTGTGGCAGAGACTTCACCATTGACTGCCAACTGATTCTTAGGGACATAGACAGAGTGTCCCTTTGACTTGGCAGTGATAATGGAGGCTGGAATGGGCTTGCCACCCTTAGCTCGCTGCATTTCTTTATAGACGAGTTGATCGAATTTGATCGTCATCACCTTCTTCGTCGAGCCGATAGACGAAGTGTCGCATTGAGTTGTTACCATCTCAGAAGAGGAGATGATTATCCCCAGCAGAGTCGCCAATTTGTTTTCCATAAAGAAATTCTCTTTATTTGTTGTGTATCTGGGAAAATTACAACTGTAGGAATCCGATCTAGAAGACGATCGCTTTATCCCTTGGACTATGCGAAGAAGAAAAGCTCTCAAAATTTTGACAGTAGATATCAATGTATCTGTACAATGAATAAAAAAGAACTCTATTTATAGAGTCAAAACAGTAACTGAAAAGATAACTATCTCACCACTAGTGCATTTGAAAAGTCACGCAGACTCTAAATACACGCAGGGTTAGTGAGTAGTTACTGGACGTGGCCCGTAACTGTTGGACACATGGCATTAGTGCATGAGTCGTGTGCAAGTTACTGGGTACGCGAGAGAGAGATCGGTGGCATGGCTGCCACGTACTCCAGTTGAAATAAAATCCACGCTGTCTTGCTGAAGGCAAAAAATCCACGCAGTTTCGTTGACGCAGACTCGTTGAAGGCAAAATCCACGCAAGCTTTGAAGAAGAATACTTCAGAATTCACGCAGGCTTTGAGAAGAATAACTCAAAAATCCACGCAAATTTGAGGAAGGAGAAGGTTCAGAATCCACGCAAACCGCCAGCTGTCTTGATTTGGCACGCTTCGTCTGACACAAAATCTCTGACATTGATTATATTATCAGCCGCATTAAATGAAGATAAGATCCAAAGTCATGCCAACTTGGTGAAGAGTGAGTCTTGCTAAGGAAGATTTCGAAAATCACGCAAAAGACGGCGATGATCTCTCGAATTCTGTGCATACGTAGCATACGAGGAGACGTTTCTCGACTGTTGTGTTGTCAGTCATTATGATTCTGACGTATGACTGAGCTGTCTCTGCATGACTTCTAAAGGAGATGGACAGGCAGAACTTAGCGTATCTTTTGTGCTGCTTCTTGGATCACTCTGTGTGACTTGTTCTGATCAACTCAGCGTGACTTTCATTTTTGAGGCCTACAACACACACACACTCACACAACACATTACACTTCTCCCTTCCCCTTCACTCTCTTAATCAAACACACTCACACTAACACATGCATATATATATATATATATATATATATATATATATATATATATATATACACATTCACACAACACTAATATAAAATATTTATATATATCCAAAACATCCCGAAACCTATCCGAATATCCAAATCCTCACAATTCTACCCTCTAGGGCTTAGACACGTACCCCACACAAGCAATCTAACTCGCGCACGTGAGCGAAAATGAGAAACGAGGCCCGAATGGCCAAATGGCCATTCTGGCGACTCCGGGGTGTCCGATTCGCGATACCGTGCGATACGGGCACCAAACCTATCCGAATTCAACCCAAACTCTACCCATGAGTTCTAAATAATGATTAGAACCTATTCTAAATGCTAACTTGCCGATTCTAGTGTCGGTACAAAAAGTCATCCGTGTGTTGGAACCCGAAAACCCCGAAATAACCTATTTTTGTGATTTCTCACGAAACGACCCCACGTATCCAAATATGGACACGTAACTAGATTTATCTCACCCAAACTAACCTAATTAGGTCTAATTAGGCTAGGGACAACATCCAAACATATCAATTTAGGTTTTTTTTTTCTTTCCAAATTTGGCACTAAACCTAGGCCAAAAGTCCCAAATTGAGTCCAATGGGTTCCAAACTTTTTCTAATGGGTTATCCTACACCTCGAGCATCCTCTAATATGAAAATGACACTAATTAGAAGTAATTATAAAGTTTAGAGTGAGGGTTTACCTATTGGAAGTTGGAATCCCAAGGAAAGGTCCCAAAATCACTTCTTTTTTGGTCAAAGTCCAAAATCTATGCTTCCACCACCACCAAGCTAGATCTACCTAGATCAAAACCACAAATGAGAGATAAACAAGGATTAGCACCAAGATTAGAGAGAGATCTAGAGAATTAGAAGAGATTTACTTACCTTTTGAGCTTAAAAATGCAAAGAAAAAAGAAAGGGATTTTGTGGAATGAGAAAAAAGAATGAGAGAGAGAGAGAGTTTCTTGTAAATAAGAGCATAGGGGGGTGTGCTGCTGGCCGGCCATATTTTAGAGGGTTGAGGGCATTTGGCAATTTACCAAAATGCCCTCCAAGTCAGAAAAATGAGTGGTTTTGAGTTGGGGGTAAATAGTAACTTGAAAACTCCTAATTCCAAGTTCTAAATCTAATTCTAATTCCTAATCCCACTAAAATCAAATGAAATTAGTCAAATATAAATATATGGGTTTGGTCATGACAAGTTGGTCGGGTCCAGTTGGGTCCAAAACTGATCCGGGTCGCTAGCACAAGTCGAAATAAGACAAAACTCAAACCCGATCAAATAAAACCTCGAAACACAATATTAATAAATAAATATTTACAAAATATTAGAATATTGAAAATGACAAATTTGCCCTCAATTTTGAAAACTGGAGGTGACACAAGACGACTTAAGAACTATTCTGGAACCGAATTACAACCCGCTAACCAAACAAGGATTGGGGTTGCAACCCTTCTCCTCTGCAGAACTTAGTCTCTAATCATTCATCGGTAATAGTAAAGCATAGATAGGAGCTAGACAAGACGAGACAAGACAAGACATGACTGGACTGGACTCCATCCAACACTCACGGCCAAGCAATGAATATGGCTTTATACATTAGCTAACTAGGGTTATGACAATCCTAATTACTAACATATGCAGTTTTAAAATTTCTTATCGGTTACCTGCCCTGCAGTCTTCCCAAATTATCTAGGCCTAGGATGTACAAAATATGTATATAGCAGATACACCACCCAGGAGATGTGTATCCTAAAGAGTAAGCCACACACTGAAGTGAGCTAAATAGCAATAATATACATGAGTTGTCCCACTCAACGGTGTAATTGAATGTGTCCCTCTCGAGGAGAGATACCAGTCCATTGTAAAGGCTGGAATAAAGGGTATACAAGTAACATGAAAATCTTTCCTCCCTATGCATTTAGGTAATCAAGCTAATTGTTTAGTCCTTAACATTTTCATTCAGGATTTCA
The DNA here is from genome assembly GCA_029216955.1 of Iris pallida. Taxonomy (NCBI): domain Eukaryota; kingdom Viridiplantae; phylum Streptophyta; class Magnoliopsida; order Asparagales; family Iridaceae; genus Iris; species Iris pallida. The sequence continues at coordinate 621,671 of JANAVB010006400.1, forward strand.
GTTGTGACATTTCGCAGAATCCATCCTAAACATAATATTCCCCTCGGGGATATGCAAGACTGGACAAGACAAGGTGCACTGTAATAAGCCACAACAGGAAATATAATAAACTATAAAGGGAAGTGTGCTACGACGAGTCACTATATAACAATATTGGACTATACAAAAATCAAGAGTGCGTCATGACTGGCAACTATATAACAATATTGGGCTGTACTGAAATCAGTAGTTGCAAATAACTTCGCCTTTTCTGCAACATTCTCATACCCGTGGTTAGTTAGATTATGTTGGAAATATGGGAAAAAATCTTCTTCTTTTTTTCATAAATAACATTTCATTAATTTCATAGTACTTCTTTTACCTAAATTCACATGTTTGGATAGAAGTTAGAATATTGAAAGTAAAAGAAGAGTATTATTGTCCAAACAAAACATCCAAACAATATTTCTATAAAAACAAAACTATTCCAAGGAGGGTCTTGGGTTTTACTTTCCCTCAACAATGGAAATATGAAGCCCATCTTATTCCCCCTCAATTTTCAATACTAGACATACCAAACAAGTATAATAAATCTAAAATTTATTCTCAAGCCTCCAAGGCCTCGTTTGGTTCATGGAAGGGAAATTGATTCCCTTGTACTTTCCATGGGAATGGGAAAGTAGAATTCCTGTCACATTTCCTTTCCATTGTTTGGTAAAACAAGGAAACCACCTAGGAAAGACCATTTGATTTCCTTTCCAGTATTTGGTTGGTGCAGGAAAGAAAAGCAAAAATATATCAATATTCCAATAATATCCTTACCTTTTAAAATAAAAATGACATGATGAAAATACAAAGGGATCCAGAATACGACAAGTTAATGGTAAAATAAGTAATAACACATGGTTAGTTTTGTCATAATTTTTTGTAATAAATGTTGGAAAAGGAGGAGGGAAAATCAATCACATGGGTCATGAGTGGAACCATATTCCCTCTCATTTTCTCTCTTGTCAGAAAATTGATTCCCAAGTTTGTGGCTACCAAACAAAGGAAAGAAACAACTTTCCTTTCCTGGTTCCTTAAATCCGTGAACCAAACGAGGCTTAAAGCTACTCAGTAATAATACTCATTATTATATATTTTATTGCGCACAACATCCCTAAAAGTAATTTTATGTCGAGAAGTATTTTTTTGAGAAGTTTTATAACACGAGTGGACAAAAAAATTTATTTTGTCATTATCCTCTTAACTACAAATTAACGAGTACATGGAAAATTCACATTCGTGATGCCAATAGCTAAATCTAAGAAAAGATATGATCATCCTCTTGGATGACAACAATGATCTAGATTGGATAATATTCACATGGATGTCATTGTCTTGATTAAATGAGATTGAGATCGCGGAATGCCAATATTTCGTAATATCTCTTGATGAATATAAAAGAATTTATGAGATATTAGACTTTTTGTGACCAATATCTCATGCAAATGTGTCCATATCTCATATGCATTCTTCCATATTTGATTGTCGTCACGGAACATTTCAAGCTAGATATTGGCATTAAGAGATCTCAATCCGACTAAATGTCAATTTTTTTTGTAGTTGTTTGAGATTTCCTAATAAAAAAAGACATCAAATATGATGCTAAAAAGTTCTTAGATTTGGTTATTGTTATTAGGAATATAAATTTTGAGATCTCAATTTGATTAAATGTTTTTTTAATAGTTGTTTGAGATTTTCTAATCTTAGGAGAAGCCATCAAATATGATGCTAAAGAAGTTCTTACATTTAGTTATTGTTATCATGAATGTAAAAGTTTCAAATGCTTGTAGTAAAAGGGTAAGGACAAGAATATGTTTTCCTAGTCATTTTGTTATGTAAAACAGTTCTAAGCGATTGGTTGTGTGTATTGGGGGTGAGTGGTGTAAAAATGATGGTTGATTTATAGAAGTAGAATTATTGAACAAAAGTCTATCATGTAATTAAACTAGAAACTCGTATACCATCATGGAGACAGAAAGTTAAAAGCTTTCCAGATCGCAAGAGGTACAAACATGAATATAATGCTAAATCTAGTGGATTTTAACCATACGTGAACACTGTTTAAAGGTTTTATGCAATTTTTTTTTCTAGATCAAGCAAAAAAAATTGTTTACTAGTGTAGATATTGTAGATCTATACTTATTTCTTGTAGATCTTTACTTTTTTTCTTGTATATCTAAATTTTTTTCTTGTAGATCTAGAAGAAAAAAAATCTTGTAGGTCTGTAGTTTTTTTTCTTTAGATCTTGTAGATCTATACTATTATATTATAGGTCTATACTTATTTCGTAGGTTTTCAACATAAATTAATATTGTTAATTTTTTTACGTTTTATTTATTTTAGACTGAGCAAAAATTTGTTCTTCTCTGGTTATTTATTGTAGATCTATAATTATTTATTGTAGATCTATATATTTTTCTTTAGATCTATTATTTTCTATATCGAGCAGAAATGAGATGGGCATCGTGTACGCCGCCTCTATTTTTTCCTGAATCTTTGAATCTTTTGCTGCAATCACTCATTTTTAATGTTGCCTCTTGTTTAATTAGAGCTACAATACTCTGAATCAGCGGCGTAGCCAGGATTTGGATACAGCGGGATCAAAATCGATTAGAAAATTTTAATTAAAAAAATTAGAGTGGAAAAAAATTGCATAAATTAGTCACAAATCTAATTTTCTATACCTAACATTGGTCGTCCATTCTAGTTTTTCTATTGTAGCTGCTCATTTTTTTTATTCATTTTTAATATACAATTGGTATTAAAGTATACATTAATTCTAACCCAATATAATCAGAACCTTAAACTTTTCTGTCACTCCAGTCAGGTCATACAAGACATATATGATCAATTTTGACCATTTGATCGAGGAGATTTGCTGTATTTTAAAATTCATACTTGGCTTCTACCATTTTAGTCGTGAATCTTATCATCCTAGGACCTTATAAAAATTAAATATTGTTTTCTCTCTCAAGGAAAAACAAGATTAAATCCTTTTTATTTCCAACCACTAATATATATATATATATATATATATATATATATATATATATATATATATATATATATATATATCGAGTCGTGGTGTACAACCCGGCCCTCACTCCCACGGAGGTGGCTGGGTGACGGTACGGTCACGGACTCCGGGCCAAGGTCGGGTGGAGTCGTCCACCGGCTTTAGTTTTTTTTAAAAAAAAGATATATATATATATATATATATATATATATATATATATATAGAGAGAGAGAGAGAGAGAGAGAGGGAGAGAGAGAGAGAGAGGAAGGATCAAGATCCCCACACTTTTTGTATTCCCAAGCATCCCTCCTATTTACACCGTTGGATGGTGCTTTAAGTCATCTAATCTTGACCGTTGATTTATCAATGGTTAAGATTAGATGACTTAAAGCACATCCAACGGATGTGAACATGGGAATGCATAGGGATGCAAAAAGTGTGGGGATGCCTATCCTTCCTCATATAGATGAGGAAGGATCAAGATCCCCGGACTTTTTGCATCCCCAAGCATCCGTCCTATTTACACCGTTGGATGGTGCTTTAAGTCATCTAATCTTGACCGTTGATTTATCAATGGTTAAGATTAGATGACTTAAAGCACATCCAACGGATGTGAACATGGGGATGCATAGGGATGTAAAAAGTGTGGGGATGCCTATCTGTCACGACCCGCACCCGCTTTTCGGACGCGAGCTCGTGAGTAAGCCAGCTACGTATCGAGCGGACTCCAGCCCGACTCGAATACGTATAAGCTGTCATGATCATGATATCATATCTAGTCTAAACTATATCTCAATCTACATGAGTCATATGAACAAGAATAAACAAGTATGTGTCGTGGTCTGCAGCTGTCACGTCCCACTTTCCAAATGGAATGGTGACGTCATACACATCCCCAGGCTACGCGCCGAAAATCCGCGATTGTCGCCCGTAAACATCAGCAAAAATGGAAAATGCCAGAGATTACATCTTATTATACATACTTCATCAACAATACTTTACAAGCTTATTACAAAAGAAATAACTAGCAAGTTATCAAACGATTATTCCTCATTGTACTGCGGCGTTACTTCGGCGGAGACGTCCTCTTCTTCACCTAGTGAACAATACTAGGTCATTTTAGAAAACGACAAGCAAGTCCTCGGTCAAGGACGGTAAAGTATACAAAAGAAAGATGCAGTTTTTCTTAAAGGAAAGAAATATGCCAACTAGCACTATTATATGGGTTTACTTCACAAAATCAAGGAAATGTAAATGACATCCTACTCCATGGATTGTAAGATTTCCTGAGCTTCCCTTGAGCTCTCAGTAGGATTTTGCTTCCCTTGAGCAACCAAGAAACTACCTACCTTTGATAGGTGGAGTTATTTGCTGGAGTAAGATGAAATTTAGTAGACTAAATGCAATGCAATTTTGAGAACAGTACTCTGAATTAATTCCCTAAATAATTCCCGTGAACAATCCCGTTAACCTGGGATCAGGTTGTAATTTCGGAGCCTCCCTTGGGCTAAAACCAATCTATTCGATGTTACTGTCGGAATAGAAGTAGCAGGACAGGAGCCTCTCTTGGGCTAGTACTTATATAGAAGTACTCATCAGGATATTCAGGAATTGCTGATCAGCTTTTTATGGTTATTATGTTACGGAATATCTAGGGATATTCAGTTGTCCTCCCCACCCAATGATTCTAAAATTTCCGAAAATCAGAAATTTGTCTATCTCCTAAATTTTTTAAAAATTTCGGCAGAGTCTCCTTTGTATTTAGGAGCTCCGACAATTTATAAAACATGATATAAAAGAAATGTATGGGCTCGCCGACCCCTTCGGTGGAGCAACTCTCAATACCGGAACCACGCAAATATATATATCGGGTTCGCCGACCCCTTCGGTGGAGCAAACCTCAACACCGGAAACCCACGCAAGTATCAAAAATGCTTAATAATATTCTTTCTTACCGTTGCAATCAAGCAAGCAAGTAATCATGCATTTAAATTAGGCAAGTAATTTCCTTGATTTGAGCGGCTTGCCGTTCACTATCCCAAGTATCAAAGAACCTATTAGTAGTGTGTGGACATCAAATTATGTGTCAATTCTTGAGGAAACCACGTTAGACCCTTGTAATATTACATTGGTGTGCAAGAGAGTTGGAAATTCGTAGAAATAAGTTGCCGTAGTTATGTAGGGGCTTGCAAAAATGATTAATTTAGCTATCCATTGTACCAACATGTGTTATTCGATAGGTTTAAAAATGTGGACAGAATTATACAATCATGTTAATAATAAAGAAAAACTACTCTCGTGTATACGTGTTCAAGTAAGATGACATGGGACCTATGTGTATATATATATATATGAATCAAAATTACATCTATCAACAGTGTCAAGGTGTGTATAAACATGTCATGTGTCCAAGAGAAAAATTCTTTGGTGTCATGTCCAATACTTAGGAATTTGTATTGTATCCTACACAAGGTGTCTGTTGCGAATATTAATTGTGTCGTGTCCCATACATTCATTCTCAAAGTACTCATTCATTTTTATATATACGTAATTACACCTATGTCTATCAACTTCAATTTCTGATTTCAAAAGAATATCTATATTGGAATTTACCATGACTTACATTAAATTCCAGAATTTAAATACTCATCGATTACATGAAAATATGGAAATTATGATCGAACAATATCTAGGAGAGAGAGAGTGAAGGAGGACTTGCCTTTGAGTTAGGGGTGACCTAAATTTCTTCACAAGACCCTAATTACAACCCAATAACAAGGAATTTGTTAGAAGTTTCCTAACCTAGGGTTTTAGAATAAAAAGCACACATATAAATTTGGGGAAAGAGGGAGAAATTGGTATACCTAGGCTTAGTCTTCCCCTTGGATGGAAGATGATGATGATGAAGAGGTTGAAGATGGAGTTGGGGGAAGAGGAAGTGGAAGTGGAGATGAAGTGGAGGAGGAGGAAGTGGAGTTGTGGTGGCCGGAGGGGCTGGCCGGCGGTAGCAGGCGGCGCTGGCGGCGGCGGGCGGCGAGCACAGCAGCGGCAGCAGCAAGGCAGGAGCGGCAGCAGCTGGAGTGGGGGTCGGGTGGAGTGGTGTGTGTGGTTTTTTTTTTTTTGGTTTCATGTGTGTATGTGTGGTATGTTTTATATAGGATTGGGGGAGTGGTGAGGTGTCCCCCCCCATCCCTTGTAGGGACACCTTGCACCCCCCCTAGGGCTAGGGTTAGGGTTAGGGTTAGGGTTATGGTTACAAAATGACAAAAATCCTAACCACAAGATAAGTTAACACAAGACAATAATAATAATAATAATAATAATATTTTGAGTGTGACAAGTCTACCCTCCTTAGAAAAATTCCGTCCTCGAAATTTGAAATAATTAGACTAGCAATATGGTTACTGACCTGTCTTAGGGAATAAATACGGGTATTGCTTCCGCATGTCTTCTTCCTTCTCCCAAGTTGAATCTCCAGGAGAATTCCTGCTCCACGCAACTCGTACTAACGGAATGACCCGATTGCGGAGTATCTTATCTCTTCGATCCAAGATCCCAACGGGTCTTTGTTCTATCCGGAGTGTAGGCCCGATGGTGATTTCTGAATGATCGAGTATATGGCTCGTGTCCGGCACATATCTTCGTAGCTGGGAAACATGGAATACATTGTGAACTCCTTCTAGTGCTGGCGGCAAGGCGAGTCGATATGACACATTCCCAACTTTCTCCAGGATGTCGAATGGTCCAATATATCTGGGACTTAGCTTTCCTCTGGTCCCGAATCTGATGGTTCCCTTAGTTGGTGAAATTTTCAGAAATACATGTTCTCCGGGTTGAAACTCCAATATTCTTCGGTGCTTATCCGCCCACATCTTCTGCCTGTCCTGAGCTGCTTGCAGGTGACTTCTTATTGCTTTGACGATATCCACAGTTTGTGTTACTAATTCTGGCCCCAACAATTATTTTTCTCCTACGTCGGTCCAGCATACCGGCGATCTGCACTTCCTACCATATAGTGCTTCAAAAGGAGCCATTTTGATGCTATCATGATAACTGTTGTTATATGAAAATTCTACCAAATGTAGATGATCATCCCATGCTCCTCCAAAATCTAAAGTACACGCTCTCAGCATGTCTTCTAAGGTCTGAATGGTTCTTTCAGACTGGCCGTCTGTTTGGGGATGGTAGGCGGAGCTAAATTTCAATTTAGTGCCAAGACTTTCTTGTAAGCTTTTCCAGAAATGTGAAGTGAATCTGGTATCTCTATCCGATACTATACTCACTGGCACTCCATACTGACTAACAATCTGTTTCATGTACATTTCTGCCAGGACCTCCGTTGACTGTCCAACTCGAAAGGGCAGAAAATGAGCGGACTTGGTAAGTCTGTCTACGATGACCCAAATAGCATTATTACCCCTTTGGGTCCTAGGCAATCCTGTCACGAAATCCATGGTGAGGTGTTCCCATTTCCATTCGGGTATGGGTAGCGGCTGGAGAAGCCCTGCTGTCCTTTGATGCTCCGCTTTTACTTGCTGACAGACAAGACATTTTGATACGAATTCGACGACTTCTCTCTTCATCCCGTGCCACCAAAATGTTTGTCTCAAATCTTTGTACATTTTAGTGCTGCCCGGATGAATGGAATATTGTGAGTTGTGGGCTTCTGACATAACCTCTGTTCTTAAATCTCCACTGGGCACACATAATCGATCTCCGAATCTTAATGATCCGTCCGGATGCTTCCTTATCCCGGTCTGGAGTCCCTCTTCTGTTTGTTTCCAAATTTTTGAAGTTTTGAATCATTCTGTTGAGCTTCCTTAATTCTATCTATTAAGGAGGACTGTACTTGCAAATTTTGCCACATTCCTTCGGTTAGCGGGCGTATCACTTCAATTCCTATTTTCCTCAAATCCTCAAGGATTTCTTTGGGTGTATTCATAAAGAAAGCTTCGGGTCTTCTACTTAAGGCATCAGCCACCTTATTAGCTTTGCCCGGATGATAGGTCAACTCTATGTCAAAATCCTTCAGTAACTCCAACCATCTTCTCTGTCTCATATTAATCTCCTTTTGTGTGAAGACATATTTTAAGCTCTTGTGGTCTGTGTATATTTTGATTCCTTCTCCATATAAATAGTATCTCCACAACTTGAGTGCGAATACTACCGCTGCAAGTTCGAGATCATGAGTTGGATAATTCCTTTCATGTGTCTTTAACTGTCGGGATGCATAGGCTATGACTCTCCCGTGCTGCATCAGTACACATCCTAAACCTTTACCTGATGCATCACTATATATCTCATATCCACCTGAACCAGAGGGTAATGCTAGTATTGGAGCTGTAATTAATCTTTTCTTCAGCTCGTCAAATGCTGCTTGACATTTCTCCGTCCAATTAAATTTCTCTTCCTTCCGGGTAAGACGGGTTAAAGGTTCTGCAATTCTTGAAAAGTTCTCTACAAATCTCCGATAATAGCCAGCCAATCCTAAGAAGCTTCTGATTTCTGCTACTGACTTAGGTGTTGGCCAAGACTTAACTACTTCTACTTTCTTTGGATCTACCGAGATGCCTTCTCCACTGACAATATGCCCTAGAAATGGTATTTGGTCCAACCAAAACTCACATTTACTAAGCTTAGCATACAATTGTTCTTCCCGCAGAGTTTGCAATACTATCCTCAAATTTTTTTCATGCTCCTCTTCACTTTTGGAGTATACAAGGATGTCATCAATAAATACAATCACAAATTTATCCAGATATTGATAAAATATTCGATTCATCAGGTCCATAAATATAGCAGGTGCATTTGTCAACCCGAATGGCATAACTAAGAATTCGTAATGCCCATACCGAGTTCTAAATGCAGTCTTTGGGATGTCTTCCTTTTTCACCTTTACCTGATGATATCCGGATCTCAAATCAATTTTTGAAAATACCCTTGCCTCTTCTAACTGATCAAACAGTTGATCGATCCTAGGTAAGGGATATTTATTCTTGATGGTAACCTCATTCAAAGCCCTATAGTCAATCACCAGGCGTAGGGTACTATCTTTCTTTTTCACAAATAATACTGGTGCACCCCATGGTGAAGCACTAGGCTGAATAAACCCTTTTGACAATAACTCCTTTATCTGTTTATTTAACTCAACTAGCTCCTCTTTGTTCATTGGGTATATCTTCTTGGCTATGGGTGCAGCTCCCAGTATTAAATCTATAAAAATTCCACGGCTCTGTCTGGGGGTAGCCCTGGTAATTCTTCTGGGAACACATCCTTGAATTCTTCTACTACCCTTGGAAATGATTGCTCTGCTACTCCTTGCAGTAGTACTGGTAATTCAAATTTCTCTAGCTCCTCTGCATTGAACTCATTTTGGTCTCTTGCAAATTCATAAGACTCGCCGTCAGGGAGTTGGAATGAAATTTTCCCCTGGCCGCAGTCTATATTGGCTAATGTTGCAGTTAGCCAATCCATACCCAATATTACATCATAATTGCTTGTTGGAAAGATAAGCAATCGGGTACGAAAAGCTCCTCCACCCAATTTAATGGGACATCTACGACATACTCGACTGACTTCTACTACTCCATTACCGGTGAGTACTTTCAGTGATTTAGGCAGAGGTTGTGATTCTATTTCACGTTGTGATATAAAAGAAGATGCTATAAATGAATGGGTAGCCCCGGAATCAAATAATACTGAAGCTGGGTATGAAGAAACTAAAATAGTACCTGAAACTACTTCTCCAGGGATATTCGCATCTTCAGTTCCCATTATGAATGCTTGCCCTTGCCTATTCCTTTTCTTGTTACTATTTTGAGCTTGAGCTGCCCGTTGTGCTTGTTGAAACTGATAAGCCTGAGGGGCATAGGGCGGCCTTTGCTGATTTCCATAAGCCATTCCTGCTTGGGCTGTTGGTGCCTGTATCATTGGTCGAGGTTGGTTTCCTTGAACTGGAGGTCGGTATCCTTGAGTGAAGCCTTGTGTCCTTGCTCCATTCGCAGGCGGCTGAGGACATTGACTGATTGGATGATTTGCTCCACATCTCAAACAAAGCCCCAATCTTCTCCTACATACATTCTTTTTATGTCCTGGCTTCTGGCAGAAATCACAGATAAGGAATTTGTCCGAGTTGCCATTCTGAGGACGCTTAGGTGGTCCTTGCCAGTGATTCTTGTTAGAGGATGATCCTTCCTCAAAAGTTCTCTTGGGTTGTGATGACCGAAAAGGTTGCTCCTCTTTCAGGATTCTCTCCTGGTCTCGAGCAGCTTCTGTTACCTCAGAAAAGGTCTGGCATCGGTAGGACGCGACCCTGCTCTTCAATTGTGTCCCGAGCCCTTCCAGGAACCTAGAAATTTTTGTTTCTTCGTCGGCTATCATGTTAGGAGCAAATCGACTGAGTCTGGAAAACTCTACAGCATATTCATCGACGGTGCGTCTTCCTTGTTTAAGATAGTTGAATTGCCGTTCTAACTCTATTCGTGCTGATTTAGGATAGAATCTTTCTTCAAACTTCTTCTTGAATTCTGCCCATGTCATAACTCCATCGGAATCTTCTGGGTACTCAGCACTCCACCAGTATCCAGCGATATCTTCTAGCTGGATGCGGATTGCTGGCACCATATCTTCAGTTTTGAGCTTTGCGGCCTTCATTAAGCCTTCAATGGTTTTCAACCATTGACCCGCTTCTATTGCATTTTCAGTTCCCTTGAACTTAGGTGGCTTAAGATCTCGAAAATCTTTTAGGGTTCCCTCTTCTGTTTTATTGGAGTTCTGCATTTGTTCCAATATGGTTGCATTGGCAACATGGGCTGCATTGGCCTGCTGATTATGGGATTCCAGTAATTGCTGGAATAATCGAAACATATCGGCCACAGTTGGTTCTTGAGGGGGCGGAGTACTTGACTGACCGTGGTTGTCCATATCCTGAGAAAACGCAATTCTTAGGGAAGTATTTAACTCGTAATTTTCAACAAGAGTGTATCATAAAACTTCGTATATATATATATTCATTAAAATGAGAGTAATTACAAAATGATGCTCCTTACTCTCATTTTTCATTTACATACATTCTTGCTACTTAGTTACTCATGTCACCTATCATCCCAAAACGTGACATGGTAAACTATTCTACTTCATACAGGTACATATTTGCAGATGCCAAAATACAAGGAAAAGGACTTCTTCTTCACTATGTACAGGGTTAAGACATCTTATGCTACGGCTTCAATAAGCTCCCTCCCTTCAGCAAGGATTTCTACATCTGTATATAACCTCTCAAAGTCATCTATGGTGCCTTCATAGCCGTGCAATCCGACATAGATGCGGTTCGGGTCTCGGACACAAAGACAGTAGGTGGTGTACTCAAAGTACACTTCAGCACCATCCTCAACGTCTCGTACCATAGGACGCCTGACTCCATAGAATATTTGGTAGGCATGAATGTCATACCAGTCGGGTGCGTTCCATAGTATCCTGGCATAGCGTTGGTATAGGTACAAGGTGTACTCGCTTCCATCCCATTCCAAACTGGGTATAAACAGGCCCATACCTACATCCATGATATCCTATGTAAGAATTTCTTATAAGGAACATAAGGAGATTGAAAAAGCATATTTTATTTATTTATAGAACAATATGCCCTTGGCTTACATACATACTTGGTCACATTCTACCTACATACAGATATATCTTACATATCATCTATCCTAGCTACATACACATACTTATCATCTATAGATACTAGGGATCTAAGTCCATATTTCCCTACTTACTTACATTCTTACTACATGCATCCATATATTACATTCTTACTTCATACATTCCACATACATACATGCTTGAGGATCTAAATCCACATTTTCCTGATGTTGTGCACTATTGCGTCTGGATGAGTTTGCAGCCATTCTTCCAAGGTACCATTGCGATCAGTCTCTGGGCCTTTGGTGGGTTCTGCCTTTATCAGGACATAATAATGTACCGAGTTGTAATACTCCTTCCTTTCATCATCTATGTCTGACACTATTGGATATTTCAATTTGTAGTGTACTCCATAGGCTTCGATCATTCCTTTACGCGCTACGTGCCACATCTTCTTTACAAATGCATAATACTCGTCTAGGCTGTGACTATCATTTCCTAGTCTTGCAAAGGGTGCAAACCGAGGCATGACCTAGATTGAAAAGAAAATAAAAAGTAATTTTTTTCCTTAGGTTAGTAACTCCTTAGTAGGATTTAAGATCTAGACAGGAAAGAGGAATTTGTAAAGAAAATGCTACCAACTATTTATCTACCTTACTTAAGGATTTTTAAGATAGGGTTGGAAATCAAAGTTTTCTATCTGAGTTTAAAACCTACGTCTAGACCTAAGGTCCATTCCGGATTTTCCATTTTCGCGGACCTGCGTGGGCCACCACTAAAAGACGTGTCACGTCCCACTTCCCAAATGGAATGGTGACGTCATACACATCCCCAGGCTACGCGCCGAAAATCTGCGATTGTCGCCCGTAAACATCAGAAAAAATGGAAAATGCCAGAGATTACATCTTATTATACATACTTCATCAACAATACTTTACAAGCTTATTACAAAAGAAATAACTAGCAAGTTATCAGACGATTATTCCTCGTTGTACTGCGACGTTACTTCGGCGGAGACGTCCTCTTCTTCACCTAGTGAACAATACTAGGTCATTTTAGAAAACGACAAGCAAGTCCTCGGTCAAGGACGGTAAAGTATACAAAAGAAAGATGCAGTTTTTCTTAAAGGAAAGAAATATGCCAACTAGCACTATTATATGGGTTTACTTCACAAAATCAAGGAAATGTAAATGACATCCTACTCCATGGATTGTAAGATTTCCTGAGCTTTCCTTGAGCTCTCAGTAGGATTTTGCTTCCCTTGAGCAACCAAGAAACTACCTACCTTTGATGGGTGGAGTTATTTGCTGGAGTAAGATGAAATTTAGTAGACTAAATGCAATACAATTTTGAGAACAGTACTCTGAATTAATTCCATAAATAATTCCCGTGAACAATCCCGTTAACCTGGGATCAGGTTGTAATTTCGGAGCCTCCCTTGGGCTAAAACCAATCTATTCGATGTTACTGTCGGAATAGAAGTAGCAGGACAGGAGCCTCTCTTGGGCTAGTACTTATATAGAAGTACTCATCAGGATATTCAGGAATTGCTGATCAGCTTTTTATGGTTATTATGTTACGGGATATCTAGGGATATTCAGTTGTCCTCCCCACCCAATGATTCTAAAATTTCCAAAAATCAGAAATTTGTCTATCTCCTAAATTTTTCAAAAATTTTGGCAGAGTCTTATTTGTATTTAGGAGCTCCGACAATTTATAAAACATGATATAAAAGAAATGTATGGGCTCGCCGACCCCTTCGGTGGAGCAACTCTCAACACCGGAACCACGCAAATATATATATCGGGTTCGCCGACCCCTTCGGTGGAGCAAACCTCAACACCGGAAACCCACGCAAGTATCAAAAATGCTTAATAATATTCTTTCTTACCGTTGCAATCAAGCAAGCAAGTAATCATGCATTTAAATTAGGCAAGTAATTTCCTTGATTTGAGCGGCTTGCCGTTCACTATCCCAAGTATCAAAGAACCTATTAGTAGTGTGTGGACATCAAATTATGTGTCAATTCTTGAGGAAACCACGTTAGACCCTTGTAATATTACATTGGTGTGCAAGAGAGTTGGAAATTCGTAGAAATAAGTTGCCGTAGTTATGTAGGGGCTTGCAAAAATGATTAATTTAGCTATCCATTGTACCAACATGTGTTATTCGATAGGTTTAAAAATGTGGACAGAATTATACAATCATGTTAATAATAAAGAAAAACTACTCTCGTGTATACGTGTTCAAGTAAGATGACATGGGACCTATGTGTATATATATATGAATCAAAATTACATCTATCAACAGTGTCAAGGTGTGTATAAACATGTCATGTGTCCAAGAGAAAAATTCTTTGGTGTCATGTCCAATACTTAGGAATTTGTATTGTATCCTACACAAGGTGTCTGTTGCGAATATTAATTGTGTCGTGTCCCATACATTCATTCTCAAAGTACTCATTCGTTTTTATATATACGTAATTACACCTATGTCTATCAACTTCAATTTCTGATTTCAAAAGAATATCTATATTGGAATTTACCATGACTTACATTAAATTCCAGAATTTAAATACTCATCGATTACTCATAAAAATATGGAAATTATGATCGAACAATATCTAGGAGAGAGAGAGAGTGAAAGAGGACTTGCCTTTGAGTTAGGGGTGACCTAAATTTCTTCACAAGACCCTAATTACAACCCAATAACAAGGAATTTGTTAGAAGTTTCCTAACCTAGGGTTTTAGAATAAAAAGCACACATATAAATTTGGGGAAAGAGGGAGAAATTGGTATACCTAGGCTTAGTCTTCCCCTTGGATGGAAGATGATGATGATGAAGAGGTTGAAGATGGAGTTGGGGGAAGAGGAAGTGGAAGTGGAGATGAAGTGGAGGAGGAGGAAGTGGAGTTGTGGTGGCCGGAGGGGCTGGCCGGCGGCAGCAGGCGACGCTGGCGGCGGCGGGCGGCGAGCACAGCAGCGGCAGCAGCAAGGCAGGAGCGGCAGCAGCTGGAGTGGGGGTCGGGTGGAGTGGTGTGTGTGGTTTTTTTTTTTGGTTTCATGTGTGTATGTGTGGTGTGTTTTATATAGGATTGGGGGAGTGGTGAGGTGTCCCCCCCCATCCCTTGTAGGGACACCTTGCACCCCCCCCAGGGCTAGGGTTAGGGTTAGGGTTAGGGTTATGGTTACAAAATGACAAAAATCCTAACCACAAGATAAGTTAACACAAGACAATAATAATAATAATAATAATAATAATATTTTGAGTGTGACAGCAGCCCACTAGCATGCATGTCCGATAGGACTCTAAAGAAAAATAACAAGAGTCTAAACTGAATCAAGAAACAGGATATCTCATGATAATGAAGAAAAACACGAGAGGATAATAAACACAATAACGATACCTGAATCCCGCAAGCGTATCATCCCATCCGCCATCCAGTACTAATAGCTAACTCCATGCACTCACTAAACCTGAAGAGATCATCAGGTCCTCAGGGGACATAGCAAGATACATAAAAATATGCCTATCTAGCAGTTTATCATGCAATAAAGAAAATACAAAAAATAATGGGAAAAGACCAATCAGCACGAAAACACGACTATACATGATGGAAGAACCACTACGCCTAAACGAACTGCTGGAGAAAACTAGAGAACACGATATCATGATGTCAATGGACAACCAATCGAATACTCAAACCCTCGCCCCTAGTGTGGACTCGCAGGTTTGAACAACTAACTAGCCCTCGCTCCTAGTGTGGACTCGCAAGCTAGCATCACCCTCGTCCCTAGTGTGGACTCGCAGGTGTGAACCATATACTACTAACCCTCGTCCCTGGTGTGGACTCGCAGGCTAGTATCACCCTCGTCCCTTGTGTGGACTCGCAGGTGTAGACATATAATTACTAACCCTCGTCCCTGGTATGGAATCGCAGATTAGCTTACTAACTCTCGCCCCTGGTGTAGGCTCGCAAGTTAGCTTAACTACTAATCCTCGTCCCTAATGTGGACTCGCAAGTTAGCTTAACTACTAACCCTCGTCCCTAATATGGACTCGCAGGTTAGCTTCAAGAATTTCAAGGTACAGCAGTTCCGATATGACTTATTCATCCTATGACACGATGCGACTCAGTCCAAGTACAAGAGATGACACGACAAGACCCAATCACGATACACGAGAAAACCAATGCAATATGAACTATAAAGCTAATTATAAACAAGGCTATATATAAACTAGCAGGCATGATATACAAATCATACGTAAATAATCAACTAATAAAACTGTATAATAATATAAATATGTATGTAAATAAACTGTAGAGGAAGGCAAGGTATCTTGCCTGGAGGTTGCACGGAGAACCAACAATATATCACTAATCAACAAGTCAGAAAGTCCAAATCATCACAACTGTCTCCGAAAGCTGAAATAAACGTTACCAACATTCTCAGAATAGTCAAATTAGCTAGGATTGCCTGTCCTTAAGTCCAATTCTGGACACAGGGGCAAAACGATAATTTTGGGCAAAAATAATGTCCGCCGTTGGACCCGCTTTACACCGAAAAGCGTGCCAGAGTCAATGGTCTCTAAAATCATCAAACTAAATGTATAAGGATCCGGTTTTCCGATACGAATCCAACCGTATGTCCAAAGTTGGATTCTGGCGGGCCGTGCACAAAATCACCCGTTGAGTCGGACCGTGGGACCCGCAAAACGGCAATTTTTTCAACTGTCTCAGAATCGGACCAAACTTGGCATACAAGACCAGAAAAATGATACGGTCCTGTTGGCACAAGTTTCGTCTTGATCTGACGAGCGTATACAAAGTAATTAAAAAATTTGCATAGAGGCCGATACGGTGAATTTCGACGGATACGCATCAAATTCGTCGCGCACACGCGACCAATTTGAATTCCGTCAAAGCCCACACGACCACGAAGCCGTTACGCAGCTTTCGATGCTTTCATCTTGTGACCACGTCGTCCGGAATGGCAGGACGTACGTCGTATCAACGGTTTTTATAATTTTTAATTTACAAAAACTAAGTTTTTTCTGGATTTTTGAAATACCATAACTTCGTGTATAATCAATGAAATCAGGATCTATAAGATAGGTTTTAATCTGGTATATGTTGTCTATAACTTCCTTCAGATGGTTTTCTGAAATTTCTATCTCTCGATTCGCAACCCGTCTTCCAAATCAGGGTTTCGGGACTGAATAAGCGTTCTGTTATATATGGTTTTTCCTGAACTTTCAGGAATTTTTGTGATTTATCTAGGGAAAACCAAACAAATGTAATTGAAGGGGTTGATAGAGGGTTAACCCAGCTATCCATAGAAATTTACGGATCAAAATTTCGTTGAACGAACGTGGAGAAAACATACCTCGAAGTATAGGCGGTCGGCTGCTGTCGCTGTGTTCCCCTGTTCGTGCGCGCGCGCTGCTGTCTTCGTGCGGTCGTGGCCGCACGCGGCGGTTGCCACGGCGGCGGGCGGCCGCCCAGGTGGCTGGGGAGGGGCGTCGGGTTTAGGATTAGGGTTTCCCTACAACTCCTCTCTCCTCTCGTTATGTAGGTGTTCGGTTAGCAATATCGGGTTTCCGCTCGGTGATATATGCTTTTCTGTTTGAAATTGCATATTTGCACATGGCCACAGGCTTTGTTATAGGATTGGGCTTGGGCCCGGCTTGGTTTGGGCTTGGGCCCGGCTTGGTTTGGCTGGGCCCGACTTGCTTTTCTATTTTTTTTCTCTTTAATAAATAACATGTATATATATATATATATTTATATATATATATACATGTAAATATACACGTATATATATTTCTATACATATATGTATATACACATACGCACGTATATATAATATATTTTATATACATACAAATATGCACATATATTCATATACATATATATCTATATGTACATACTCACATATATATAATATATATACACATTTATATATACAAATATAATATTTATTTATATATATATTCATACCCATATATAATATATTTATTCATATATATTCGTATTCACATACACGTATACACATATATTATATCAATAAATACTAGATTAACCAATAATAATAATAATATCTAATAGTAATAAATATATTTATTTAATCACCAAAAATAATAAAATAATACTTAACTGGTGGTTTGGTGAATCCATACTACTCACCCTTATCCGAGTCCAGAAAATTGTACAAATATTGTAAAACAATATTAAATAATAAAAATACCAATTTTTATATAAATATTCAAATAGTTAAAAATGCACACCAATACCTAAAAATAATTTAATAAATATTGTACACACATAAAATATGTCTACATGGTCGTCTTTGGTCTCACTACATACTTACACTACACCAAAATAGACAATTTGAAACATTAAGCTTTTCTTCTTTTAGAACGCTATATAAACGTTTCTAGGTGTTGGAACACATTATAAACATTCCAAAAAAATTAAATGTCCCTAAATTTATTTTATCTAAAAATAAATATTAATTATGTCTTGCGGAACACTCTTCAACCGTTTTAAATTGTGTCCGACACCTACACACACTAGTCACGTGATGGTTAAGAAGTGTTCTACAGAATATCTCTCTCTCTCTTTCATCTATTCTAACATTCTCTTCCTCCTCCCTTTCTTTCGAGAGCCCGCACGAATTGCCCTAATCGTATTTTCCCTTCAGCGCTGGTGGTCTATCTGGTCAGTTATACTCTCTCTCTATCTCCCCTCCCACTCCCTTCTCTCTCTCCTTCTTTCCCCTCCCTCCGTCCCCATGCCCTTTCTCTCTTTCCCCTCCCTCCATACCCCCGCCCCATGCCCTTTCTCTCTCCTTTCTTGTTCTAAAATGCTTATTGCTTTCCTGTAATGATTTGATTAGGATTACGGTTAGAGTTTTATTGCATGATTTATGATAGCTAGGGTTTCAATCACTTGGTCTGGTGGATTGTTCCTTTAAATTGAGGCTATAAATTTAGAATCTGGTTAAATCTATTTCTTTTTGGATTAATGTGACTAATTTGTGTGAAATATGATTTCATGGGTCAATGTTTTAGTCTTTAGGTTGTTCAAACTTTATTGTAGAGAAAGTGTTGTTGTTGTAGATTAAAGCAAAGAATAAAGAATTAGTATATTGTATATGTCATATATTTAAGTTTCTATTTTGTTGTGAATAAGCCAAAGCATCCTTAATCATGAAATTTAAATATTATTTGAAGTAATAGAAAATCTGCAATTAGGAAGATTAAGTATAGATGATTTTGAATGGTCTCCATGTAGCACATAATCCATATTTGGTATCTTTATATGTGTTATAGATCTTTATTTGAAATCTGTCGCATGTTTCTTATTATATTTCTTCATTTTGGTTTATAGGTACATTGTGGTTTCCATCGAAGTATAGTTGGAAGACTATTTTTTATGAAGGAGAATGCCAACGGAGAAAACTATTTTTTATGCCCAGAAACTCATAGAATAATATGTCTTGATTTATATATTATTTTTCTAACTAAATATTAACATTTCCTTTTTTGAGTTCTGTTTTGTTCTGATATAATGATCATGCATGTATCTGAATAACTAAATCTACGACACAATACCAACAAAAAAGTACATAATACTCAAATACTGGATACTAAAGAGGGTATATGAGTATCAAGTTCATTTATAGTTCCTCATTTTCCATAGAAATATTAAAATCCGATGATTTAGAAAGTTGTTCAGCTTTATATAGAAATTAATGTGCAGCACATAAATGGTTCGTCTTAGGAATGATAATGAAAGAATTTAAAAAAAGAAAAAGAAATAGTTTTAGAGGTGTCAATGACTAGGAGTTTTGATCTTTTTCCCAGCACTTTTATCTTTGCCTCCTGTAGAAAAGGTTGAGTCTCACACTCTGTTATTCCCTTGTTCTTCAGAGTCACCAATGGTATTATGAGCAAAGGTCATAGCATATAAATAGGAAATAATTTCTTCATCCATCTGAATTCACCTTGTTTGCTCCACCTGTGGAAGATGTTGAGGAGTTTGTCAATATAAAATATTTAGAGCAAACAAATCCATCATTAATAGCTATAATGGTTGTATAACTTTAGGTAAAAATAGTTCTATTTGCCTATTAAACTTTACAGACATACTATATTAGTGTTCCCTCAAATCAAAATAATGAATTGAGAGCGAAGAATGGCAATTGGCGAATTCAGCATAGCATATTAGTAGGTGTGGCAGACATGAGAACAATCTATGTAGCTCATTGAGCATCAAACTAGGAACATAAAATCAGGTTCAAAATAAACCATTTGTCACAAAATCAAGGTTCGCAGTATCAATAGGTATCGAACCATTCCTATGAGTATCGAGATCGATAATATCGGCTGTTTCGGATCGGAGTATCGGATCTTCTGGTATCGAAAAAATTTATACATTGTTCATCAAGTTTGTGTCCATCTTCTATTATCTTTACGTACCAGTCTTAATTATTAGGTAAAGTTTAAGATTCTATCATACATCTCTCTCATACATTTCAAAATTATTCATCTTATTTGCTTATTTGATGCATTTGACATTCAAAGTACATTTTTTTTAATCTTTTTTGTTGTTTGGTTATAGAACCCTTTCACCCCTTTAAAGCTTACCTACAGTCATTACAAAATTCTACATTTTTTGCTTTACAAACAGTTTACACATTGTATTCAAATTTCATGAAGTAGAACCTACATGCATTTAGAACAGACACAATGAACTTTGGAATTCTTTGCCCTATTTTCTTACGCATGCTCAATGCCAACCTTCAGCCGCTACTATTGTGTGTCAAATATCAATACAAGAGAAAGAAGTTGACTTTTCTGGAACAAACTTCAACTGATTTAAGTGTGTCTCGAAAAAAGTAGGAAATTATGTTCTTTTTTGTTTCAACTATTTGTTTTAGCATTAACTCGTATGACTGAAATACAAGAGTATTGCAGTCTAAGTTGGGATACTTCAATGAACGTGTTGTCCTTGTGTCACATACAACAAGAACCCAGGATACTCCGACACCACAAGGATATATGTCGAACTTTTCCTTACATATACTAGAATTTGAAATACCGTTTTGAATTATATATCTGACACATAACAATGTTGTAAAGGAAGCTAAAAATCAAACTGCTAGTAAGAAGTTGAAATGAAGTTCCAAAGTTTTCCTTCCCATGGCTATTTTTATGATTAATTTCTTTCTTTTAAGGAAACAAATGGATGTTTCCTCCCCTCGGCATTGAAGATATGTTTATTTCATTATTATTGTAGACAATTAATGCCATCGACTTGTTTTATGCTTTGGCAATTATCGAGTCTTTCCAAATAACTGTAGTTTTAGAGAAAGTTCATGAAAAGAATACTTCCTACATCAAACATGTCAATTGAGATGATGAAAATGATAAACCATGATTATTATGTTGTAATAATGACAGTTCTTATTATGTTAGAAATTTTAGTAGTTTAAGTTCCAATATTTTTCTTATAATGTTATGTAAACCAATAATCATTCCCTTTTTTTGTTGATACTGAAGGTTTTCTTCCTAAGCACAAGTCAGAATATATGGACAACAACTTCACTCAAGAAAATCTCGTATGACATAATAGAAACAAACCTCGAGAGAAAATTGACTTCAACCGACATGGAGAAGCAGTTGGAAAGAGAGCGCCCCACTTTATGCACGGTGTTGACGAGATTGTGAAGTCACATGCGTCCATCAAGTATACTGATTGGAGGTTGGTTCCTGATCAGCAGAAGGATAAATTTGGAATTATATAGAGAGCGCCTCACTTTATGCACGGTGTTGACGAGATTATAAAGTCACATGTGTCCATCAAGTATACTTGAATCAGGGAATTCCTGAACATGCAGAAATCTTGCCTGTGGCTCCCACACCAACTACTGGGCAAACAGTCCGGGCTCCACAACTAGCACCAATCCAGGCACCACAGACAGCACCTTCTACAGTACCTTTCAGGTCGGCCCAATTACTTAACTACTTGGTTTCCTTGTTGATGATGTGTACCACATCATAGAGTCTAATTTAATTAGTTATCTTTTGCCAGGGTCTACCCAGTATAGGCTCCAACGCTGGTGCTGGCAATCTTGATTTTCTTCGTAATAGCCCTCGGGTACTGTAAAATACAATTATCACTAGATGTGACAGACTTTGTCAATAATATCGTGCTTAATCTCATATTTTTTTTCATTTTTACAGTTCCGAGCATTACAGGCAATGGTGCAGGCAAACTCTCAAATCTTACAGGTCTTGTTCTTTCTTGTATAGTAACTGAGACTCCTTTGATTTTGAAACTTCTTTCAAAGTTAAACTATTCTCTTCTTTTTCATCCAATGCTTCAAGAACTGGAGAAACAATCCTCAGGTTATGAGGCTCATTCAGGAGCATCAGTCAAAATTTCTCCATTTGATTAATGAACCAGCTGAAGAAGAAGAGAGGTTGGGACCTGCTTTATTGTTGCAGCTTTTGGGGTTTTGTGGTTTAAGTAATTATAATTGATGTTTATTTTGCCATTGCATTTGAAACAACAATCTATTAGGTCAGCTCGCAAGTGCTTTGCCACAAGCTCCGACTGTGACTCCTGAGGAGCATGAAGCTATTGAAAGAGTGAGTTATCCTTCTTAGTCCTGTTATTTTTAGCTTTATCATGTGAAAATAGTAGAATTTGAATATCATCTTTATTTATAGCACAGCCATAAAAACATGATTTTAGTGATTTGACTAGACAAAGTACTTGTTTGCAAATAAGGTCGCTGAATGAACTTGAGCAACCTTCTTAATATAAATTTCTTCAGGTCTTTGTTTTAAATGGATAAAGATATTTTCTTTCTACATTCAGCCTAGTTAATTGAAACATAATTACTCTTGTACCTTTTTGTTTGCTTAAAATCATCTGTTTACCACGATCATGAACAAAAACCTAGATAACTGAATAATTAATGCTCTTAAGTAGTTTTCTGTTTACATCATTGTTGTCCTTGTTAATTTAAAATTCCTACTTCTGATATGGATCACTGTTCTTGGTGTAAAATTTCATAAGCCCCTTTCAAAGAGGGATGTGGTGAAATGCCTTTCTAAATAGCATTAGTCTACTTTTTTTTTAGTAAAAGCATGAATGGATAATAGAGTGGAGGCCTCCCTGAGCTAATGGATTTGTAAGAAGACTATTGAATGTATTGTTTTTTCTTCTTTACATTGCATTGATGTGTGTCAATGTGATATGCTAGATTGACTTTTACCTTCTCAAATAAAGAAAAGGTTCCTTCTATAACTAGAACACGGTTGAAGATACATTTTTTCACTTATAATCTCCTGTTGGGCCTGGATTTAAGCACCATCTTTTTGGATCTTCTTGGACACACATTCAGAAACCTTTGAACCTTAGCCTTATACTTCAAGTTATATGTCCAGGCCTCCAAGTCATAACATACTATTAATGTTTTTCTTAGATATTAGTCACCCATTATTCATATTTAGAGTTAAAAACAATGACAAAGTTATGGATACAACGTCTTATGTTGATGCTGGAGATTATAAGTGAAAAAATGTGTTCAAAATTGAAGGGGAGAACCATTCTAAAGTCCTATGTTACTGTAGAATACCTTCAAAATTGAAGGGAACTATTTCTTAAGACTACCAAGCATTATTGGCAAAATGTCTGGCAACTAGGAAACATGCCCAGAAATGAGCATAGTTTACATTCTAAAATGTTCACATTAATGAGTATCAAACTGGAAATGCAATAAAAGATAGGTTAAGAAGCAAGTGTATTCATGGGAAGCTAGAGGTGGCTCCAAGGACAATAAGATTGGTTAATGGTTTGGACATGTGCAGTGAAGACATGTAGAAGCACCAATTAGGAGCATTAGAATCCTAAATGAAGGAGTTGTTTGTTTCTGTGATATTTTAGACTAAAATTGGAGCAATTTCCTTGTGTGGAACAAGTCCTTCGTCAAATACATGGAGCAATAGTAAGTCCTATTTTCTCTTCATTATGGTATTACAATATTTTTCCCCCCAAATAATATCTTTTTGATTAGATGCCCACTTTAATAACCAAAGCAGATATCAAAAAGGCAAAACATAGCATAATAGTTGAGAGATCTACAACTCATAAAGTATTAAATGCAGATGTCAGTTCATATATTTTGATTCATATCCTAATTTGATCTAGCAATCGGAGACCAGGTACCTTCTCATATACTATAGATAGATAGCTAGACACATACATACCTTAACAACAGTCATGTGATTGGTGGTTGGCATTCCTGTTTTGTCACTGCATATGGTTGTAGCTGAGCCCATAGTCTCACAAGTTGCAAGGTGGCGGACAAGCGCCTTGTCATTCATCATTTTCTTTATGGAAAAAGCAAGATTTAACGTCCCAGCTAAGGGCAGCCCCTCAAGAACTGCAACCATAACTATTGTGACTGCAATTGCAAAATATTTCATCATCTTCTGACCAGTTCAAGTACAGACCCTCCTGATACTTACAGGTGATGAGGCCTTGAGCTAGAATACTGCAAAGAATAAACCTATTTTTCTAATAATAGTTGCAACTCCATTCAGCTTGACCTGTAATGGAGTTTCATCGTCACCACCTTCATGCACTTAATGTAGCCATCAGCTTACCCCCATTGAGTTCTTATGCCTACAGTTGTTTCCAACATTCTACATGATACAAACAAACCATCGGCAGGTACTTGGTCTCTGATCTCAATGAAGAAAGCTTGGAGCAGGAGCATATAAGTTTTAATAAAAATCACACTCTTGAACTGGTAATGGGGATATGTTTCATACATGTTTAGAAGATGTTCATGTATGCCTGTGATAAAGTTTTCAAAGCCATGCAGTATTACACTGTTTGGTAACCTCTTATGGGCTACAAGTCGGGAGACATTTCATTATCAGGTCTAAACTGCCTTCTTAGTTCATTACCCTGGTTTCAAGGAGACATTTTTAAGAAATCCTTCTCTTTGTAGTTGACAAGAGGAAAACAACTCTTTAGGTACAACTCCCTTCTTCCTTGATTGGGACTTCGTGTTCAGAAAACACAATTATAAATGTGTTGACTAACACATGCTACTTCATGGACCCATGGTTCCCATGTTTCTGAATCACATTTCGACAAACCCATGCAATTGGTATTCTAGATGTGAAGAATAGCTTGGAGAAAGACGGCGAAAGCTGAACTTATCATGAGATACAAAAGATCTGACAACTAGTGAGCGAATGTACCTCTATTAAATGGTCCTAATTGCTAGCAGTACTTGTTGTTATGTTGTTAACCTATCCAGCATGCCTTCCTTTCTTAGATGGATAATATAATGTCTCATATTGATAGCAGTATAAAGATAGAGTTGAGATCATGAAAGGTAAATGAATTTGAAAATTTCTGAATACTCAGTAATGGGCCAGAACCAGATTGAATACCAATCTAGTTGAACTTAAGTTTAAATTATAGACATCTACACAAATGTGAGTTTCTAAGGTTTGACGGTTGGAAAAATGCCATAGACAAGGATAGGTTATGATTGGATAGAAAAACTTACAAGTTCTACTTCATTCTTTTATTAGTGTGATATAATTTGATTAGTCCTTGACATACTTGTTTTGGCTCTATAAATTTTATTGAATTATTTTCTTTTGTTCTGAATAGGTTACTGAAAAAGTTTTCACTGAAGATTTGCCTTGATTTTTGGTGTGCACGAAGGAAGATCGTTCTTGATGTTCAGAAATGCAACGCAAGCATTAGGCTCTGTTTCAGATAATTTTAAAATAGATGCAACCGAAGGAAAAAAAAAAATTAGGGAGCTGTCATTAACTGTATTTGATGCTCGAAAATTGATTGTTATTTTTGGTTTATGTCGCACTCTTATTTACTTGAGCATCGATGTCAATTTTGATTCAAGGTTATAAAACTACTTGTAGTTTCTTTTGAGATCAATGTATGCGATAGTGGCTTTTGTCTTGTATGTGTTTGAATGTGTACATCTACTATGCTCA
>JANAVB010006400.1:652408-685780 GCA_029216955.1 Iris pallida
AATTATACGCAATGTGATCAATACATGTCTATTTCCAACTGGTCCTTCTTAACTTTAGTGAGATCAAATAATTTAACATAATAAAAACAGAATGAACTAAATTTTCCATATATCTGACCAGATAAATATCTAAAATACTTTAATACATAAATATGTCCAAAATCAAATAGCACCCAAATATATAAAATACAAACTCCCACTTTATTGCCATATTCTTAATTAAGATAACACCCATATGAGCAGTATGCTAAGACCCTGGGTGATAATGCTTTTGTGAGCGGATCCGCTAACATGGAGTTTGTCCTAATGTGCTATATGGACACTTTTACCATTATGAATTTTTTCTTTCACAACTAGAAATTTTATGTCAACATCCTTTGACTTATACAAGTTCTTGTTTTTATTAGAATACAGTACTGCTGATTTATTGTCACACCATAATTTATGTGGTCTTTCACCACTGTACTGTAGTCACAGCCTTGTGACAAAATTTCGTAACCAAATTGTAACACCCAGTTTTTCAGATGAGAGTAATTTTAAAATTTTGTAATTATAATTATTATTTATTGATATTTATTTTATATTATAATTTTTGGTGTTTTTTAATCATTTTTAAACTATTTTAAATCATGACTTGTGATTTGGTGTTTTACTAGTGTAACCCTAGAGATAGTGATCTAGAGCCTAGCCATGTGATTAGGGTATTTTATTTATCATTTTTAGCTTGAGGTTATTTTTTATCATTTTTGGGTTTATTTGATTTTAATATTATTTATTTGAATTTATGAGAATTTTTAGGAATTATTTTGGATGATGGTTGACTAGGTTGACTTTGACTAGCATTGACTTTGGTAGACTAGTCTAGAAGCTAACCCTAGTTGTGACTGCCTTGGTTAGGTTAAGTAACCCTAGTCTAACTAGAGTTAACCCATGATTTAGTCTTTTAGACTCGAGTTAGAATAGACAGGATTAAGTCATAAGTCATGACTTATGGTTGAGACCAATAGATAATCACTTAGCCATAGCTTGAAACTTGGCCCAAGGTCCATAGCCCATCACTAAACCCTAACTCTAACCCACTATGGCCAACCACCTAGGGAATCCTACCCTATTTAATGCCTCCTTCATTTAGGGTTAGCCTCCCTTAGAAATAGATCTCAAGTTTAGAAAGAGGTAAATCCCCAACTTTAGAAATTCATATCAAATCCATTTTAATTCCTTTTTAATCCAAACAAATTGCAATAGGTTCTAATTAGTGTGTTCTTGCTGTTTGTGGAATTTTTCTCAGTTTGTGAACAATTTGGTAAAGTTTGGGAAGCAAGGAGAATACCCCTCTTTGGAGCTTTTGAGGAGTTTTGACACCTATAGGTA
Source organism: Iris pallida (assembly GCA_029216955.1). NCBI lineage: Eukaryota > Viridiplantae > Streptophyta > Magnoliopsida > Asparagales > Iridaceae > Iris > Iris pallida. Next base: position 653,780 of record JANAVB010006400.1, read on the forward strand.
AAACCCTAAAACTCTATTATAGATGTTGTTATTTTTGCATATTAACCTAGATCTAGGTGTCCCCTAGCTAACCCTAGAATTTTGTGGCATTTCGTGTCCATTTCGTGTCCGTATCGGACACGTATCCATAGGTAGACCTAGGTGTTTGATGAAATGCCCCAAAGGGGATTTCGATATGTTTTTAGGGAGGTAATTGAATAGGATTCTAGGGTTGATTGTTGCTTATGGTTTTCCAGTGGACTGAGTTGGTTTTAGTGTCGTGTCGTGTCGGTTTGGATACGTGAACACACACGTTCAGCCCATGAGCAGTGTCCTGCTACTCGGGTGCTATTTCTCAGTGGACACGACACTTGGATATGAGATTTTTGACACATGCGATGGGGCATTGACTGACACCACGTATGTCAAGTTTTAGGGCCTCTCGTGTCATGTCGGACACGCACGAAGCCGAACACTGGTTATTGCATTGTTTCGTTCAGTCGGTTTTCCTCTCTGTTGCGGGGTATTTTGACACGACACGAGGACACGTAGATCCAAATCAGGGTGGTGGGCAAGTAGCCCTATGTTGGGCGAACATTGGGACACAAGCACGAGGTTTGATTCGTGTCGTGTCGTGTCCTAGACTTGCACGAACACGTGCACGACACTGTACTGTTTTTCTGAGTTCTGTGTACCCGATTGGGTTTTGTGGCTGTGGACACTTGTGTCACGTTGTGGTGTACACGAGACACTTTCTGAGACACGTGCACAAACCCTAGTTTCTTTACCAACCATCACTTTTACTTTTTAGATGATTGATTCATCAAATGTTATTTACCCCTATTTTCTGATTACCTAAGTATCAGTCCATATTCAGTATATTTCCAGATTTTTAATGTGAACTTTGACATCAAAATTAACCTATTTAGTACTATTATTAGCATGGTTTAAAACCCTATTATAGTACTGTTATGAGTGCATGTTTAACATCCTAATATGTACGCAATATCCTGACGCGTACATACTTGAGCATACATTAGACTCCCTACAACTGATCATGAAGGAAAAATCTATTGTATTTTCTTAATTTTAAGGCTAACCTTAGGACACTTGATTGAGACCAAATGTCTCCTTTAACGAGAGGTGTCACCTGGTTTACATTGAATACTTTAATCAATATACAAAACCAGAAAATTATTCCTACTCCCACTGAACTTGTGATACACACAATTTTCAACAATGTTCATCTCAAAACCAAACGAGATAATCACTTGAAGTACCTTTGACGAGAAGCTTGCTTGAGTTCATAAATAGATTTTATCAATTTGCGAATCATATTATTTGGGTCTTTCGACACAAAGTTTACTAGTTGCACCATATAAACTGTTTCATCAATGTTACCATTAAGAAATATTGTTTTGACATCCATTTAATATAATTCAAGATCAAAATGTGCAACATGTGGTATGATTGTTTTAGATGAGTTTTTCAAAGATACCGAAGAGAAAAACTCTTTAAAATCAACCCCAAAATTTTGAGTAAAGTCACTAGCTACAAGACGTACTTTATACCTCTCCACATGACCCTTTGAATCCTTCTTGGTTCTAAATGTCCATTTGCAACCAATGGACTTCATACCTTTTGGTAATGGGACAAGTTCTTAAACTTTATTGTCTTGCATGGACTTATACTCCTTATTTATTGTATCAATCCACTTTGAGAACTGAAACTTTTCATGGCCTGACGGAAGTTGATTAGATCATCTTCCAGTGTCCACAGTCTTCCTCAAGATCCTAGAGAAATATGACAACATTATCCAAAATTATATTTCTCCTTTCTCTGGTGGACCATCTTATGTAACGCCCCAGTCCCAAAATACTTAGAACTAGGTACGTATCCATACCAGCTGCATACATACGAAGTATACTTCAATATATGGAAACCTCGTATGAATACATAAGCTGTAAAATACAGTAAATCCAGAATAACTAAATCTCATCCACTAGATAAATAAATGATATAAGAGCAACTTTGAATTTGTCATGTATACAATCGTTGGGCGGAGACAAAGTCCACTACCAACTATCTCAAATAAAATGTACAATAAGTGATCGATAAAATAACGAGACGAACCAAGCGCAATCATCTTCGAAAGAATGGAGAAGATCACGGCCTTGGCTAGAACACCTGCAAATTCACAGAAGCACACACCTGGAGAGATAAACAGGTCCTCAGAGGGACGTAACAAGACACATAATATCATGCCATATAAACTGAATAAATATTGTTCAAATAAATAAGGGATGCCTGCAATAGGGTACCTAACCGTACTATAGTGAATGCAATAAGAACAAACCTTTGACGCATGGGCCGGATCAGGAATATCAGGAATCAGGACCGTATCTCCCACTGAAGATAACCGGCAATCAGGACCGTACCTCCCACTGGAGATAATCGGCTATCAGGACCGTACCTCCCATTGGAGATAACCGGCAATCAGGGCAGTGCATATATAACCCATACATTAAGGAACTATTCTTCCCACCCAATGTCTATTATGTTGTATCCACAACATAAATCCTCTATTAACCGCTAAGTCAAACTAAGCATGCAAACTCTATTAGCGGTTATTCCTATCGCACGGTTTGTACGTACTGGTGGCCAGTCAATCACGCACATCCGTGTTCTACATGCGACACACAACTTCGTGGTACAACTTGTCAAGGCCATGAATGCAACACACAAGGTGGTCCCTTAAATCTAGGTTTAATGTGTAAGAAAAATAATACATAACATGAAATATAAATGAACAGTAAGTTCTAACAGGTTATGCCATGTATCACAGTTTATTTTGCATAAAAAAAATAAATAATGCATGAAATATGAGCTAAATAAATAAACAGCAAATGGCAAGGTGTCTTGCCTGAGGTCCTTGCTGGTGAAACCGACAATCCCGTTGGGTACAGAATAGTCACAGGGCTACACAAGATGAACTCAGACGATGTGACAAACTTCTAAAATAAAACCAAAAATAAAATATTCTGAATTTTTTTTAGGAAAAATATATGATGTGTATTTTTCTGTCAGTATTCCGAAACTTCAAACGGATCGTGATTCTGATTCCTGGTTCTCCCAGAATCTCAAAAACACTAAAACGTGTCAGATTTTGGACCACTGACACTCCACAAATTTTCTAGAAAATTAAGTTCCGAATTTATGAAAATAAAATTTACATTCAGAAAATATACCTCAATACGATTCCAACAAAAAAATTGGAGGTCAAAAGGAGTCCGGAGTTGGGAGTTATGGTCATTCGAAGTTGCTACAACCTTTGAAAATTGAGGCTGAATTTATGTGGAAAAAAAGAGAGAAATTTTGACAAAGATGGTTTGAAAGATGATTTGTGGTGAAAATAATATGGAGGAGTACCTGCCTATTTATAGGCTGTGGGAATTCCCAATTAGATAAGAATTAGGATTCCTTTAAACCTAATTTAGATATTTCCTAATTTAATTTAAAAGCAATCAAATCCAAATCCAAATCTAATTTAAATCAAATCAAATTCTCTTAGTTTAAAATCAAATCAATTAAATCCAATTTAAATCTATTTAAATTTTTAGCTCAAAATCAAATGGGATAAATCAATTTCGAATATTTAACTATTTAATAAATCCAAAAATCAAATCAAGATTTAAATGGCCACCATAACTTCCAAATATATTTTTCAAATACCAATAATAATAATTTCAAAAATAATAAATATTTTTAAATATCTTTTTAAATAATAAAATATTTATTAATAAATCTCGAAAATTACATTTTTATTTAAAATAGACTAATAAATAATTACAAAATATATGTATGCACGAATAATGCATACATGATTATGCTTTTCCTAGTATACAATGAAATATTATTTATGATTAATAACTGCTAAAAATAAAAAGGCTTTTTATAGCAAGAATAATAATTATATAATATTTTGAAAGTGTATAATAAAATAGAAAAAATATTTTTCTAAAATATGTACGCTCGCACATATTCGCACTTGACGAGCAACTACGAAAAATAAAATTTCGTGCGCGACGTACCATACGACTATGCGACGTACAATACAAAATTTTTAAATCAGTACCAAATTTAATATATATAAAAAAAAGTAGAATTTTAGGAGTTTTACATCCTACCCAACTTAAAAGAATTTCGTCCTCGAAATTAAGAATTAGGAGGGGGTGAGAAGGCACAACGGTAGATAGGAGGGTTTAAGGAAGTTTATATGGTCGTAGTCTAGGTTGAGGGTATGATTAAGAGACGATTGTAATAACTCTTAAATTCAAGTGATTAGAAAGTCAAGATTGTAAATTTAGTGTCGAGGGAAAGGTCGAGTAGTTCAAGACAAAGATATGGTTACATTGGGTGGTAATGGTCATGGTGATAGGACAGTTAGAGGAGTTTTAGTACGACGCTTTCGTCCTTCTAAAATAGGTGAAGGCGAACGCAATATAGAGTTCGAAGGAGGCGTTATCGAATATGAATACGTGGTTCAAAGGCGACCGAATAATTCAAAAGGAGTTGTCAAGACAATCGCGGATGGGACTCTAGAGGACAAGTTTAGCTTTGTCCCCATCCACGTAGAACGATAGATAAAAGCGAACCAAAGTGTACTCGATTGATCAGACCATTATGCACCGGTTCTGATTAGACAATATGTTAGTGGGTGCACCCAATAAAATATGTCATGATCAAGCTTGATAACGAAATAAGCTTGCAAAACTGAAGCTACGTTAGCAGCGCGAGATAGTCAAAATATGAGCAAGGGAGGTACTGATGAAGAAAATTTTAAATAGTCCCAGATCTTTTAAGATCAAGGCTCACCCGAAGTTCGGGCCTATACAGTTGTCTTGGTTGACTAGCTAAGTTAGGGTCCTCTGAACTTATAGGCTAAGCAAACTTATCCACATGGGTCATAAGGACAAAGGCTTTGTTGGGCCATGAGGTATTATATCCAACTTACAAGAGTTAAACTAGTAATGGGATGAGACAATGGGTTAAGCAATCAAGATAAAGCACAAATTTAAGCATTTAAGGAACTAAGTAGAACAAAATTCACCTATCGGGTTAAGAGATTGAGTCAAGGTTGGATCTCTTAATTGAAGTCGGAAAGTATTTTAGTGTCATGGTAGAGGTTATAGTTTGGCCATTTTGACCAGAAGGTCCTATCATGAAAATAGAGTACAAGGAGACGTGTTTTAGTGGGACATAATACATCTACATGAAGGTGGACTTGTCTAGGTCTTACATATAAAATTTGTTGGAAGGAAAAGTGTAGTGTTGTACTCCAAATATACAAGTCACGGTAGGGGACGCCAGAAGATCAAAAATAGAAAGTGGGAGTTCACGAGGTGATAATTAATGCACAAAATAAAGAAGATCAAGTTAAAGCGTGAAATAAAATTAATTAAAGAGTCTATTAAAATAATTTAGAAACACAATTCCGGAGAGAAGATAGTCTCATAGATGAATACAATTAAGGAACCATTAACTCATTATTCAAATTGCAAATGGGTTAGAAGGTCGCAATTAAAAGATCTAGAATTGAAGGAAGGCCGAGTAAGTCGAGGTGAAAATACAGTCACATAGCTGGGTAGATGACTAACAACACTTGTGTATATACTACTGTCATGGTCATGAGTGACATGACAATTAGTGTGGAATACTTCTAACTCATTAGGGCTACCTTTGTGGCCTATCATTAATATTTTAACTCAAGTTTCCTCCAAAAGTTTTAAAAAAATAAACTTTCAAAAATATCACCAAAATTTGTATTTACTCCAAGCCGTTCAAATTCATCAAAAAAAATTTAAATCACTCTCATAAATCTCAAAGCAAAATTTTATCACGTTACTACTAACCTTTTCCAAAATTAACGTTTAAATTCAACTATTTAACTCAAGAGTTCATAATTTACGAATCTATAAAATTTTTACAATCAATCAAAAATTTAACACTCTAAAATTTTCAAATAATTTATAATAAAACTCTTAGCATATTAAAAGCAATCTCAAAAAATTAAGCTCAATGCTCTCATCAATTTTAACTTCTATTTATGCTATGTTATTCCAACAAACTCACAAATTTTAAATGGTAACTTTAATCAATCAAAATAACTTTTCATCACATCATTCAAAATTCTTCAAAAAAGAAGTAATATTAGCAATCCCACATTAAACTAAATTTTCAAATAATCTAATCAGTCAAAATCTATTTTTTTTTACCAAAAATCTAAATAGATTTGTAAATCCTCAATCATAGGACACAATTTAAAATAAAGAAAAATTCTCAAAAATTATTTTCATAACTTTCAAATATTTTAAACCAAAATTCACCGTCATTACTTCTCCTTAAAATTTAAAATTTTATAAACACAAAAACCGCAAGTTGTACAACTCCGTTTAAATAATTCCTACGACCATTTTTAAAAGCTAAGATTATTTTCAAACCAAATCTATAACTGTTCAAGGTGCATAACTATAATACAATAAATCATGAACATTAAAACTCGAAAATCAAATAAATTTTATATTTGTTCAAAGATGTATATCTATCATCCAAACTCATAAATATCACAATTCGAAAAGCAAATCAATTTTATACTTGTGCAAGGATGTATAACTATAATCCAATAAATCATAAATATCAAATCTTTGAAAATTAATCAATTTCTTAAACCAAGTATGAAATTCTATAAATCCTCTGGTGTTTACTATTTAGAAATCTCAAGGTTAAAACTTTCCGTGGTAATATCCTACTTTACAAATTACTAATCATTAAATCACACTACAAAAAACCCTTTAACTCAATTAGAGTCTTAAATGTATTCCAATTGCCAATATAACCATTCTAGCCATGTGTTTGACCTATGAGCATATACTAGTGTAGTCATCTTCCTAGTTGACACTAAGCACGAAAATAAGAATTAACGGTAGAAAGGAATCAAGCAAGATGCAATTCAAGGAAGTCGAACGAGAGTTCAGAATTTGAAGCCAAGGGAAGAGGTCAAGCTGTATGGATGAGATTCCTATAATTCTAATCCTATGTTGCAGGTTCACATCGGTACAGTAACGTAACCGAAGTGACAAACTCGACCTGCATGGGCCACCACAAAAATATGTAACGCCACAGTCCCAAAATACTTAGGACTAGGTACGTATCCATGCCAGCTGCATACATATGAAGTATACTCCAATATATGGAAATCTCGTATGAATACATAAGCTGTAAAATGCAGTAAATCCAGAATAACTAAGTCTCATCCACTAGATAAATAAATGATATAAGAGCAACTTTGAATTTGTCATGTATACAATCGTTGGGCGGAGACAAAGTCCACCACCAACTATCTCAAATAAAATGTACAAGAAGTGATCGATAAAATAACGAGACGAACCAAGCACAATAGTCTTCGAAAGAATGGAGAAGATCACGGCCTTGGCTAGAACACCTGTAAATTCACAGAAGCACACACCTGGAAAGATAACCAGGTCCTCAGAGGGACGTAACAAGATACATAATATCATGCCATATAAACTGAATAAATATTGCTCAATAAATAAGGGATGCCTGCAATAGGGTACCTAACCGTACTATAGTGAATGCAATAAGAACAAACCTTTGACGCATGGGCCAGATCAGGAATATCAGGAATCAGGACTGTATCTTCCACTGGAGATAACCGGCAATCAGGACCGTACCTCCCACTGGAGATAACCGGCTATCAGGACCGTACCTTCCATTGGAGATAACCGACAATCAAGGCAGTGTATATATGACCCATATATTAAGGAACTGTTCTTCCCACCCAATGTCTATTATGTTGTATCCACAACATAAATCCTCTATTAAACGCTAAGTCAAACTAAGCATGCAACCTCTATTAGCGGTTATTCCTATCGCACGACTTGTACGTACTGGTGGCCAGCCAATCATGCACGTCCGTGTTCTACATGCGACACACAACTTTGTGGTACAACGTGTCAAGGCCATGAATGCAACACACAAGGTGGTCCCTTAAATCTAGGTTTAATGTGTAAGAAAAATAATACATAGCAGGAAATATAAATGAACAGTAAGTTCTAACAGGTTATGCCATGTATCACAGTTTATTTTGCATAAAGAAAATAAATAATGCATGAAATATGAGCTAAAATAAATAAATAGCAAATGGCAAGGTGTCTTGCCTGAGGTCCTTGCTGGTGAAACCGACAATCCCGTTGGGTACAGAATAGTCACAGGGCTACACAAGATGAACTCAGACGATGTGACAAACTTCTAAAATAAAAACCAAAAATAAAATATTCTGAAATTTTTTTTAGGAAAAATATATGATGTGTATTCTTCTGTCAGTATTCTGAAACTTCAAACGGATCGTGATTCTGATTCCTGGTTCTCCCAGAATCTCAAAAACACTAAAACGTGTCAGATTTCGGACCACTGACACTCCACAAATTTTCCAGAAAATTAAGTTCTGAATTTATGAAAATAAAATTTACATTCAGAAAATATACCTCAATACGATTCCAACAAAAAATTAGAGGTCAAAAGGAGTCCGGAGTTGGGAGTTATGGTCATTCGAAGTTGCTACAACCTTTAAAAATTGAGGCTGAATTTATGAGGAAAAAAAGAGAGAAATTTTGACAAGGATGGTTTGAAAGATTATTTGTGGTGAAAATAATATGGAGGAGCACCTGCCTATTTATAGGATGTGAAAATTCCCAATTAGATAAGAATTATGATTCCTTTAAACCCAATTTAGATATTTCCTAATTTAATTTAAAAGCAATCAAATCCAAATCCAAATCTAATTTAAATCAAATCAAATTCTCTTAGTTTAAAATCAAATCAATTAAATCCAATTTAAATCTATTTAAATTTTTAGCTCAAAATTAAATGGGATAAATCAATTTCGAATATTTAACTATTTAAATAAATCCAAAAATCAAATCAAGATTTAAATGGCCACCATAACTTCCAAATATATTTTTCAAAATACCAATAATAATAATTTCGAAAATAATAAATATTTTTTAAATAATAAAATATTTATTAATAAATCTCGAAAATTACATTTTTATTTAAAATAGACTAATAAATAATTACGAAATATATGTATGCACGAATAATGCATACATGATTATGCTTTTCCTAGTATACAATAAAATATTATTTATGATTAATAACTGCTAAAATAAAAAGGCTTTTTATAGCAAGAATAATAATTATATAATATTTTGAAAGTGTATAATAAAATAGAAAAAATATTTTTCTAAAATATGTACGCTCGCACATATTCGCACTTGACGAGCAACTACGAAAAATAAAATTTTGTGCGCGACGTACCATACGACTATGCGACGTACAATACAAAATTTTTAAATCAGTACCAAATTTAATATATATAAAAAAAATAGTAGAATTTTAGGAGTTTTACATCTTAATGTTACCGGTTCTTGAGGTTGTTGAGTTTGTTCCTTAGGAATAATTACCTTATCTTGAATGGGGTGCCGCAACGTTTTCGTTGTTAAGGTATCTCAACAATGACTTATAGAGGTAATTCAACATTGTCTTATTGAGGCTCCGAATTTACTTCTTGATCATGACAGGTATAGAATCATGCACATCGTCAAAAGTGATAATAGGAATCGTAATTGTTTCCTTCTCAAAGACAACGATCATGACTTTATTTCTCCCCAAAACTCAACATTCTCAAAAAATATTATATTTCTCGTCTCAAATTTTTTTTCTTAGTGTAGGATTGTATAATTATCAACCCCTTGATCTGTAGCATAACCAATAAAGTAGCTGCTTATAATTTAACTTTGGTCTGTCTTCCCATTACACATTCAATATAAACATTAAAGTCTATAAATTCAATGGAATCCAAATCTCATCAGACACAAATCGTTCAAATCTATTTCTAGAGAAGTGACCTAATGCTTATGTCATAATGAGGCTACAAAAAATATTGTTAATTTTGCGTTTAGTACCACATGACTTCACTTGCAAGGTTTTATTTCAACTGAATATAGGTTATCATAAACCTTAAGAGAACTGTTACCAATAATATTTGAATTTGAAGATAGACTAATCTTATTGTTTCTAAATGAACAATGATAACCAGATTTGTCCAATAATGAAACCAAAACTGAATTTCGTTTAAAAGACGGTATAATAAAAGTATCTATCAAATCCAAATAATAATCGGTTTCTAATAATAACCTAAAATGTACTATTGCTTCCATTTCTACCGAATTGCCGTCACCCACATAGATGTATCTTTCACCATCAATTGACTTTCGGTAACTCAGGCAACCTTGCCTAGAACACTAATGTGGGTAGTCCTACCAGAATCTAACTACCATGAGTTTCTTGGTACTAAAGCTAAATTAACCTCAGAAGAGACTAAATTTAGAAATATACTTTTCTTTATATGCCATACGTGGTAGTTTGTATATTTTTTCTTTATGTGTCCCGACTTGTCACAAAAAAAACAACCTTTAGTTTTATATTGTTGTTTCATTTGAGCTGGACCCTTAGCAGCTACCATATTCTTTTTCTTTCTTTTTTTTTCTTTTTTTTGCCCTTAAAGTTTATTCCCTTAAACATAGAAGTTAAATTCTTATTGGCAGATATTCTAGCAACATTAACTGTAAAGAGAACAAAACAACAACAAAAAATGACATGCTCTAATTAATAACCAAAGAGTAAAATATAGTCAAACAAATTCAAATAATGGTGAACCATATCTCAAGATACCTAGTACATCATTAATATCAAGTCTTTGGACAGTGATATTAACTACAAGTGGTACTCTTGGTGTAATGATCAAACATTGACAATAAGTCATATCAAATAATAATCCTATCTTTGGATCGAATTATTATTTACATATAAGCCTTATAATTGTCACACATTTATCACCACAAGTATGTGTACAATTCAGCCAAGTATTAACCTTCCTTTGGGCCGGCTAATACCGCATGAATTTGCACACACAAACATCCAATATCCCTCATGGACTATCTACACAACATAGGTCACTTTGGCGACATCTTGTTTCAATAAGTCTATTTAGAATATTAGACAACTATTGCTAGTCACAAAAGGCACCAAAATTTGAATGTTGACTAAATTTTAATAAACTGAATCATGTCCAAAACCTTATGTACATGTATATTTAAAATTTAAATAATCAATAATCAACATATTAGATTCCACTGAATATATATCATGCATCAAAAGATTATATAAAAAAATCTACTGAAAATATATATCCAAAGAGGATAATATTCTTCTAATAAACTATACAGAAGATAATCATCCAATATCTTTATGGTATTGCATACAATATTGAAAGCTTGTCTAGCAGACTTTAATAAAATATAGCATGTACATGCATACCATAACATAATTCACGTGTCCACAACAGAAAGTACTCTGAAATTCCAACTTCATTTGACTCCATCAGAGATCAAAACAAATATACACTAAATATGGAATTATGTTACACAAAAAGTTCCAACTGTGTGTGTGTGTATATATATATATATATATATATATATATATATATATATATATATATATATATTACTCCATATTTGAAAAATATGGCATACAATATCCAGCAAAAAGACATCCATCAAATTATCTATATAACATACAAGCACCTTAATCATGACAATGCACCTTATGGCTTTGACTGGCTGGGATAGTGAACATCAATGATTTCAAAAGAAATCACCACTAGAACACGTGTTAGACAGATTGATAGATCCATCCCACAAGTAAAAAAAATATTTTATTCTAAATGCTAGCAACAGAACCATATCAACCAATTAAACACAAATAAAGTTCCAAACTTTGCTTAAGAGGACAGATAACTTTAAAATATGCAATCTTTTCGTAGATAACTAATGATTAGAAGATACTCTTGCGAAAAATAAATAAATACATTAGGTTAAAAAAATTGACATTGCAAATAGGCTTAAAGGTTTTCCAGCCATCCGGCCATGTCCAATGAGCCGATATGTATCCTAATGACTCTAACCAAATCGAGCTTCTGTAGCATTTTGCTACCAACTCACACCATAGCCACTACTTCAAGGAATCTTTTACCAGCTTATAATTTATATATTTAGAGCATAGTATGAAACCGAATTCAATTGTTCGTTGAAAAGTCGTCGAAACCAATTATTATCCAACAATCCGAACAAAAATAAGGATTTAATTTATACTAAAACATAAACAATATGTATAAGAAGGAATCTAAAGTGATAGTCATAAAATTTTTGATCAAACAATCAGAACCCTCATTTATATTATCTAGGGTTCCAAAATAACAAGAAAAATTGAATTTTGAAACTTCAATCTCATGAATCAAACAAGGGAGGCTCTGATACCACTTGTTGGAATTTATTGTACCATGTTGATTCATGAGATGAAGAACATAAATTAAATTGCGGAAGCGTACCTGAATCCATTATCTTTGCTTGACGGATCTTGAAGCAAACGTCTCTTTATGGGATTTAATCTTCTAACCCGCTACGGCCCTTAATAACAAAGATGAAATCTTTGTTCCTCTCTTTGTTGATGGGGATACAAAAGAGAATAGAGAAACCCTCTCTTTTGGTGGCCGTATGAGTTGGGGACCATAACCCTAATGAATACATATATTTATATGTTTTGATATTTCTAATTTGTCCCCTCATCAAATTAGATTTATCTCCGGTATCTACACATTAATTCCATAACAATTATACCCTTAAGCCAATTTTCCAAATAGACCACTTTAATTTGGCTTATTGTTTAGATAGCCTAACACAATTAATTTTACATATGTGGCCCATATTATTGAATAATTCCAACAGTTTCTCCTTCGGGCCAACCCTTTTATCTTGTGTTTGAGTTTTGTTTGTGAATTGTGATTTTTGTGAACCTCGTATAATTTTGCAAGCTTGCTGAAATAATTAAAAAAACATGATATCTTTGGATTTATAAGAGGAAGAGACTTCAACAATTACCAGGGGCGGATCCAGGTGGTAGCTGAGACTACCCCAAAAAAATTCTTTTTTTTTTCATATAGGTTTGTTTTTGAGTTAATCCATACCTAGTCCACCTGAACCAACTTTAGCCCACTCCAGTTTATATTTCTGGAACCGTTCCTGACAATTACTCTGCACCTGAATGCATTTAATGACAATTCTATTAAAAGGTGGAAAAAAAGAAGCCTCGGATAAATTACTGAATGACTTCAACAAATTCATTGTAAAGATCAATCAAAATTATGCTTATAGTTCAGAGAAATCATTAGTCCACCACCTTAGAAAAGCCAAATAAAGTGGTAAACATATTTGGTTCTTCCGACATTAAACCAAATGACTAATGTTATTTGCACCTACAAATTGTTCTTCCAATCTATCCCTCCTTACGTGACAAATGACGTGACGTGTTAAATACTATTATGTGACATTTAACACGACAGCTGACATGGCAAATTTTGATCCAAAATATAAATTACCCAAAAAATAATGTTAATATTAATGTTAATTATAATTATAATACAAACTTTTATTGTTATTATTAATGTTAATATTAGTTTAATTTTAACATTAATATTAATTATTAATATTGATATTCATTTTAATTTTAATGTTGATTTTAATTATAAAATTTGTCACGTCAACTGTCATGTTAGGTGCCACGTAAAGAGGGATAGATTCCAAGAACAATTTGGAGGTGCAAATAACATTATTCCAACCAAATAATGTTTCCTATTTGGGTAAAGTGCAAAAAATCTCTCGTTAGATTTTTGCTTTTTGTACTAAAAGATCCCATGTTCTTAAAATTCCAAAAAGTATGAAATCTGCTCATTTTGTCCCCTTTCCGTTAACTGCTGTTAAGTGGGATATGTAATGACCATTTTACCCCTCTACTCTCTCCCCCTCCCCCCTCGTCCCCCTCTCTCTCCGGTGGTGCAGGGAGGAGGAGGAGGGGGCGGGGAGGAGGGAGGAGGGAGGAAGGAGGAGGGAGAAGGAGGGGAGGCTGAGGGGGTCGGGGAGGGGGGATTGCGGGGGGCGAGGAGGAGGAGGAGGAAGGGGTTTGAGGGGGTCGGGGAGGGGGGCTGAAGGGGGCGGGGAGTAGGAGGGGGGCTGAGGGGGTCGGAGAGGGGGGCTGAAGGGGGCGGGGAGGAGGAAGGAGGAGGAGGGGGGCTGAGGGGGGAGGGGAGGAGGAGGAGGGGGCTGAGGGGGGCGGGGAGGAGGGTGGAGGAGGAGGGGGCTGAGGGGGGCGGGGAGGAGGAGGGGGGCTGAGGTGGGCGGGGAGGAGGAGGGGGGTGCTGGCCGGAGTGAGGAGGGGGGGTCGGCCGAAGGGAGGAGGGGAGAGGTTATGGAGGGGGGGTAGTTTAGGTTTTTTTTTTTAAAAAAATATCATTACCAGTCAAAACTAACGGTCAACAGACGGTAGGGGCTGGACGAGTAAGTCATAGATTACGGGAGTCTTCATTTGCTAAATTTGACTAAAAGATCTTTCTACTCAAAAGGTGCACATTTAACGAGGAGTTTTTGAAATTTACCCTTCATATTTTAAAGGAACTATTATATATGCGCATGCATTGCACCTATCTCATATATAATATTATTATGAATGCTAAAAGACAATTGTCGTAATTATTCTAAATATATTATTATATTATATTGTATTAATATTATTATATATATATATATATATATATATATATATATATATATATATATATATATATATATATATTTTTATATATATATTTATATATATTATATATATTTATATATATATATATAAAAAAAAATTATATATATATATATATATAAATATATATAAATATATATATATATATATATTTATATATTTATATATATATATATATATATATATATATATAATATATATATATATATATATATATATATATATATATATAAAATATATATATATATATATATATATATATATATATATATATATATATATATATATATATATATATATATATATATATATATATAAGACTATTTAGGGAGACCAAATGACAACTTTCATAATTATCTAATTGTTCATATTTAACTTTAATGAATAATTTTAATTAATAAATATATGCGAGGTATATTTGGAAAGAAAAATTTATATGAACATTGTGTTATATGGTATAGAACAATTTATTACTAAGGAATGTATGGTGAAGAAAAATTCTATTTAAAAGATCTAGAAAAATAAATGTCATCTTATAAGCTTTTCTTACACTTGATGGACAATGCATCTATCGAGATGTGATGATTTTCTTTGGAGGAAGTATTATTTTTTTTGAAAGGCAAATTATAAAGGTACTTCAACTTCATTTCTTACTCAGGAGTAGTCTAATTTTTTAGGGTTATTTACGCCAACTACCTCTATGTTTTTGGTTTATAACACGGGGTACCCCTACTTTTAAACTATTTACACTGACCACCCATACTTTTTTGATTTATTACATGGGGTACCCCTACTTTAAGATAAAAATACAAAATTTAACACTAACTACCCCTATTTTTAATTTATTTTTCTAAAGGGAGGGGTGGTCAGTGTAATTTGTTTAAAAGCAGGGGTATCCTTGTTATAAACCAAAAATATAGGAATAGTTAGTGTAAATAATCTTTTTTTATTTACAAGTTTGCCACTTGAAAAAAATACTCATGGTTAGTCCAAATGTTGGTATATAAATCAATTATATTATATATTTTTCTTCTTCTTCTTCACTTCTCCTTCTCAAAATCCTAAACATTTTCTCTTCCAAATCTCAACACCAAAATTCTTAATATTGTTCTCAATCCATATTCATGCCTAAATTTTATCTTCTAGTAACTAAAATTTAATTTAATATTCATTGTAGACGAATTTTTTGAAGTTTTGAATCCATTTTAGGATTACCAAAACATTAAACATTTTCTCTTCCAAATCTCAACAACTAAATTCTAAAATTGTTCTCCATCCATGTTCATGCCTAAATTTCATATTCTAGTAACTAAAATTTGATTTAATATTCATTCTAGATGGATTTTTTGAAGTTTTGAACCCATTTTAGGGTTACGAACTTTAAAAATTCGTCCACAATCGTTACGGGAACGATGATGGACTATCAAAAATGTTGACAGTCCTATCACTTGGAAGGACTGTCAAAAAATTTGACAGTCCTACATAAAACATTGAACGTCGTATTTTTTTTAGGACTGTCAAAATTCTTGACAGTCATACCAAAATTTTTGACAGCCCTCCCGATTGATAGGACTGTCAAAATTTTTGACAGTCCTACGTAAAACATTAAACAACAATTTATTTAGGATTGTCAAAAAATTTGACAATCCTAAAATGAACTTACTGTAACAGCAAGTTCCTTTTAGAACTGTCAAATTTTTTGACAATCCTGAAAGAAACTTGTTTTTAATAACCGTGGGAATGCTAACAATGCCCAACTTCTGAAATATTTTTTCACTTAATTAGAAGAATTTTATATTTTTTTATATAATCATTAAGTCACCTTATAAATATTTTTAAATCTATTTTAGAGATAAATAAATTATATACTCGGTCTAAAAAAACTTAAAATTTTAAATCTATTTTAGAGATAAGTCTCTCAATTTTGTTCATTTCAAAAGGCTTTTTCTATCGGCACCACCACTTTTGCTAGGGGCTAGTGTCACGACCCGCACCCTAAGTAGGGGCACGAGCACGTGGGTACGTCCAGCCTACACCGCAGAATCGGCGGTAGAATGCTGTATAGGTCGTCTATAACATATAACATCTAGACACAATATAAAGGTACCTGTCATCTCCGCATGGAGGTATATAATGTCACAACTCAATCACAAGACATCTAAGGAAGATAGCACGAAATATGAAAGATATGATAGAAGGAAATAACAGAAAATAGATGCAGGATCCCACACAAGTTTAGAGTTAAAAACATAACAAAAACCCCAAATAATATGTATACTACAAGTCTGAAGTACTAGCTGGATCACAGTCCAGGCCAGCCTATCTAACTAGTCTAAACATACGGTGCATCCTCTAAGAGCACCGACCCCACGGGAATATCCAAGTCGTACTCTCCATTTATGCCATAGCCATAGAAGGTCGAGCAGTCGGCCTCTAGATCATCTGTAAACATCAACGGGATTATCCTGTTAGGATATGAGCAAGTACAAACACTAACAGCAGTTCTATATGAATTGACAAATTTTATAAGAGATAATTATAATAAAAAACAAGATGAAATATCAAGACATGAAATATAAACAGGATATGTAAACTGGATATCATGTCATGGTATGAAATACAGGAATATAGAATAGAACAGGGATATATGATGTATAAATGTAAACATAAATTGGTGCCATGAGATATTAGAGCGTTATGTGATCGACTTGGGACACATGATCAGGCTATTCCATTTGGCCCGACTATCACCGGAAAATCTCAAGAAGGGTCAAGCCGGCCAACATGGAAAGCGAGCACAAGAAATATAAGATCTCGCTATACCCTACGTGTGGTGAGGGTGACGTAAGCACAAGAATAGTGCCATGAGGGTATTGATCACATAACCTCTAATAACTTTCCATCCCCGAGTAGTATAATGGATCCGGACATGTCACGTCATGACACGGGATTCATAAGTAGGGGCCAGCCCACTCCCAAATCGGTATCTATACAAGTACAAGAAAACAAGATCGAACAATGTACCAAAATACCAGAAAAGTCCAGAAATAACATCTCATGACAGGATCCGACGTATACTAGTCCGTGAACCATCATGTCAGGAATCAAGTAAGACACTACAACTGAATCGGATATAGCAGATATCAAGACAATGAAAACTATCAGTGAATGTACTCGTATGCTGTCATGAGCTGACAGTGAGAATAGATGCTCAGTGTGATGCCACAGACCTAAAGATGAGATACCATGAGTTAATTAGGGTTTGACAGTGAATGGCATGATATTCTAGTTATGCTGTGCAATCTAGGTCAATCTTAGTCAAGCTAAGTCAAACAAAGTCAAACTCGGTCAAACTAGGTCAAGGGTTGACTTACAGTTGACTTTTGGTCAACTGGTCAACTCCGGTCAAGTTCTAGTCATTTCTAGGCTAAGGGTTGACTTTCGGTTGACTTTTAGTCAAAACAGTCCACCATGGTCAACCGATGTCAAAACTAGTCTAAGTATACTATTTCTAACATTTACCAACCAAGACATCCCGTATCTTGGTCAAAATGGTATCTCGATACCAATATCTTAGTTTAGGCCTATTACCTTAACATAGGTATTCTCATACCTATAAGGTAAACTCACAACCAAGCCTCTACCTTAGTTTCTAGGCACCCCTCTACCTCAACATAGTACCATAATACTTTACCCTCGTATCTCAATACCATATCTTGGTATCTTGATACCCTAACAGATTATCTTGAAGGTATCTTAATACCTTGCCCCTTATATAGGGTAAATCTCATTTACCCTATGATACCATCTTGGTATCATAAGATACCACAAATTCCCACTCTCACTCTAAATCCATATTCAAATCTATATTACTATATCTAATCATAATACTCAAATACTATCTCTCATATATACCTTACCCTCAAATATCAAATACCTTAACACATTACAATACCTTAACATCCTTACCAACATGTACACTAACATGGAGTCAAACTACCACTCTAACATAGTAACTTTCCTAGCTAATACCACTCACTAACATATCCCTACGACCACATAACATACACTAACATCACTCAAACCTTACACACACAAGGGTATATAGGGGGATTATATAGAGGGCTAAGAGGAGGGAGGGGCCTAAAAGAGGGTGAATGGGGGTCATGGGGGGCTGCCCTGCAGGCCCCACTGCTGGCTGCTGCTGCTGCTGCAATATGCAGCAACCACTGTGCTGCTGCAATATGCAGCAACCACTGTGCTGCTGCTGCTGGTGATACAGTCCCCTGTGGGTACTGTTTTTGCTGCTGTATGCTGCCTGAAATGGCAGCAAGCACCCCCCTCTCTCTCTAACTCACAATCTATCTCACTCTATAATAAATATCTATTTATCTATCTATCTATCTCTCTCACTATCTAACTATCTATCTACTCAACAAACACACTCACACATATAATTCTCCTCTTTAAACTCAACACTCTCACTAAAACAAACCACATTCTAACAATCTAATTTTTCTCTTATTCTCTCTAACACAAGCACACACAAACACTCTTAAACTCTCAAGCCACATATTATCATCCAAACCCCTCTCTACCAACACACAATAACCTATACATATCCACACCCTATATATATATATATATATATATATATATATATATATATATATTTTATATATATATATATATATATATATATATATATATATATATATAAAATAAAAAAATATATATATATATATATATATATATATATATATATATATATATATATATATATATATATATATATATATATATATAACAGTCCACTTATCAAATAGGACTTAAAATGACATGAAGATGCTAGAATGAGCCATGTAGGCTAAACCACATGGATACTAACATTAGCATATACATGAAACTTATTCTAACCATCCAAACTAACATCAATTTACTTTCTAACATGTATAAAACTGAAATTAAAAGACAAATAAGCCTATTAGGCATTCTATCAAACACATGGAGTGCCTCCTCTTGGAAACTCTCCATAGGGACACCAAAACTATCCCAACTTCCTAGAGAAGACTTATAAGAGCCTCTAAATCCATGCTAATGGTGGTTTATGCATGGGGGTGGTCCTAATGAATGCAAAACTAATTAAAATGGAAGGAAAATCAAAATAGAGAGATGGATTTACCTATTGGGAGTTGGATCCTAATGATACTCTCAAATAGACACGTCTCCGACACAAAAACTCCTTGAGATTGGACACCCTTCCTTGCTCCTTGCTCCCAAGCCTTGCTACCACCTTCTCCTTGGTAGATTAGGTGGAATGGAGGGAGATTGGATGGGTTTGAGAGATCAAAACCTAGAGGGAAGCTCTCAAGTTTTGGGGAAGAACTAAAATAGGAAGGAAGAGGCAACTACCAAATAAAATGGAGTGAGAACCCCAACCCTAAGTGGCCGGCCATATGCTCCCTCTTAGACCTTTTTGAAGAGTCCAAAAAGCCCCTCCTTGGTCTTCTTTGGGTCAACTTAAGTCATGTGAGAGTTTGGGGTCAAAAGGGTCAAGTTCTAATCTCCTAATGAGTCATTTAAGTCATATAGGATTAGTCTAATTACACTAGACTAATTAGTGGAATTTGTGGGCCATGTCTAACTAATATTTGGGTCCCGACTAGAGTCTAAGCTACCCGGGTCCCCGATACAAGTCGAAATTATAGAAGCATGGATTTTCTATGCGGCCCAAAAGCAATATGGAAGCTTCATGCGGCTCAAAACCGGGGGAGTTTCATGCGGCTCAAAATCACTGGGAGATTCATGTGGCTCAGAAAGCTTCATGCGTCCCTTAAATAGCAGGGAACCTTATGCGGTTCAAAATCAGCCTAAGCAGCTGGCTATAATTACTCTAACATAAAGGCGACAGCTCTGACAGAGATGATGGCTCTGACATAAAGACAAGACGTGATATGCTCCTAAAAAGACGAGAAAATTATCATAATATCTGGCACAATTCACAAATTCCAAAGAGGATTCTTTATGCGGATCACCTATGCGACCTTCATGCGGCTCAGTCATGAGACAACTCTCATGCAGCTCAAGCATGGATTATCTCTCATACAGCTCGGTTATGAGATGTCCTTCATGCGGCTCGGTCATGAGACGTCCATCATGCGGCTCGGTCATGAGACGTCCTTCATGCGACTCGATCATGAGACACTCTTTATGCGGCTCGGCTATGGGACAGTCCTTCATGCGGCTCAGCCAGGATGCATCATTCATGCGGCTCACCACAGAGTAGCAGTTGAGACGCATGGCAGAAATTGACCAAGTCTTAACAGTTCGAATTTAGTGCAACAAACAGATCATGATCAATCTTAACCAATCCTCAGCTGCCCACTTCTCAAGGCACAGTTACAAGGATGTAGCCCAAAATTAGCCACGTGGCTGTACACCCCATTACTCATGAATTCCTATAAATAGCAAGGTGTTATTCCCTTCCAGACATATATACATACAGAGAGATATACACACACCCAGGTAGAGAGAGAGCATTTCTTCACCGGAGTCGAGGTTGCGTTCGATCGTCCAAGGAGTAAGGCAGAGTTGATAGCACATTCCCGAGCCTCTACCGTCACCCCCTAGAATCTAAACTAAACAATTGTGGGTCAAAGTTCAGTCCTCCTATAAAACTGTTCTGTTCTACGACAATCAATGGCAAACACGATGGTGACTCTGCTGGGGACTAACTTCTCTACTGCTGAGAAATTGGTGACACAATCGGACGCAGCCAAACTTGACTCCACGCAACAGATGCTAGTTGTTCGCTTCGACCAGCAAGCGTTTGAAGAGATGCTCTTCGAGGGGAGCGCTAGCCCTATCCAGAAGCGAGCAGGTCCAAAGAAGGCCCGCAGGGCGTGGAGGCCCAAGACCGTTGCCCCTTCCTAAGTTCTGGAAGAAGTTTTCTCTGCTGCCCAAGTCGGCGAAGAAGACTCACATGCGGTCCTACTTCAGGCCGCAGAGGACCCCGCTGTCCCTAAGTCCGGCAAAGGAAAACACTACGATGTTGGACTCGCGGGAGTAAATGGAAACTCTATGCGGTCCAGGAAGAAGCCACATAAGGGTGCCAGCCGCATGCAGAAGGCTTTTGCGGCCACCAATCCCAGTCGCATGCAGAAGGCTCATGCGGCCACCAATCCCAGCCGCATACAGAAGGCTCATGCGGCCACCAATCCCAGCCGCATACAGAATGCCTATGCGGCCACCAACCCTAGTCACAGGGAGATGACCTATGCGGCATCTAATCCTAGCCGCCGGCCATCTGCCCTATGCGGCTCGGGTTCAGTCTTCGACCGCCTCTCATGCGGTCCTGACATCGGAAGCTCCAATAAGAATGTGGCAGATTCTATGCGGCACAGTTTGGACTCTTTCTACTACGCGCCCTTGGGTGCTAGAAGGAAGAAGTCTAGGACAGGGTGGGCTCGTGGAGCTCAGTCAGCTATCCCAACCTCTGACCATCAGAGAGTCCCGTTAACTGTTATGCGGGCCTCTGGTGGAAAGTTGTACAGAACCACCCGTGTCCAGCCCCCGGCGGCAAACGGACAGGGTGGTTCCCAAGAGTCTTCCAACAATGATCGAGGGCAAGTACTTTTACTAGGCCCGCATCAGGGAGCAAACATGATACCAACGCACTCGTACGCTCGGAATTCCCGGGCCCACAAAACGAGTATAAAGGTTGATCGAGATGTACTTGACTTGCGAGATGTGATTCTTCACAAGCACAAGAAAGGAGAAGAAACCTTGGTGTACAAAGAGTCCTTCCATGGACATCACTGCACTCAAGTCATTGTCAACTGCTGCTGCAATAAGACAGCAGTACAAGAGGACCGGCAGTCCGTCTTCCAACGACTGCAACAGCCAGGACCGGTCCTACAACAAAGCTCGGGAGACGAGGCACTTCCTTTTGCCTCCTGTAACTCTGTCCGGAAGGTCCCTATCGGCAAAGATGAAAAAAAATACCTCCAGCCCGATGATCTCAACCAGCACGGCCAAGAAACTCTCATCTAAGCGGTTGTCCACAGCCATCACAGGAGGGGTTTATCAAGGTACCCGCTCAAAGACAAAATCTTTAACACTTGGAGATTCGTCATCTACATCCTTGGAGGTAGTTGAAGCTGGGGGTAGCACTCCTCGGAACATCCACAACAATCCGGTGTTTCAAGAAGATGAACCAGGAGAAACAATCCCCCCAACAGACTCAGACGTCCCTGAAAATGTCCACAAGAGCCAAGACGAGGCAACCTCCTATGCAGGGGGTAGCACTTCCTCCAAGTCCGAACCAGAGAAGAATATTCCTACATATCCCGACAACTTCTCTATGCGAGGGTATGATTCGGAGGGCACGTCTTCTACAGTTCCTTCTACTTCTCCTCATGTAAGAACGACATTTATGGCTGAGAATGATCAAGATGGTCCTAGTCGACAGTGCCTCGACACTCTCGAGGCCATACTTTATACCTTGGTTAAGTCAGTAGACGAGATCAACGCGGCCCTACCGGCTCTACAAGGAAGGACACCTGGCCAAACAAGCTTGGGTCCCGCCGCCAATGCGGACTCAAACACGATCGTACCAACCCCGGGCGACAATCCACCCGAAATATCGGCTTCCACTGCTGTAGAAGAGGCTAGGGAGGCAAGAAGAGAAGTCCAGGAGCTCCGTGCAATTTTCTACACCCGAGAAACCTCTCAAGACCTCAGGATACGACAGCCGTATCCCGCTGCATGGAGAGATGTCCCCTTCCCTCCATGATACAAGCCATTCAATATCAATACATATGACGGGAAGACCTCTGCAAGCTGGTACATGACCTACTTCGAAGTCACAATAGACCATCTGCCGCATGACGACGCCATCCTCACAAGATTGTTCATTTGGGCATTAGAGGGGGTCGCATTCGATTGGTACCATAACTTGCCGGATAACTGTATCCATTCCTTCGCCGATTTTAAACATATGTTCCTAGAAAGGTTCTACGAGGTGGGACAAGATGTGACAATGTCAACCCTCATGGACGTTGTCCAAGGAGAAAAAGAGCTGACGAGGAACTACATTGAGCGGTTTCACCAAACCGCGATGAAATTGCCCTCCGGTAACCCAGACTCTTCTTTAATTGAGATTTGCCAAAAGAGGCTGCTCCCCACAATCAGCCTCTGGATGGGCAAAAGTCAATTTAAGGACTGAAAGACCTTCATCATCAGCGCTACTAGTGCAGAAGCAAATTTGAAGAAGGCTTGTAAACTGGGATTGAATATCTCGGATGGAGAGGATAAGGGCAAACGCCCTAATGCCAAAAACAACAACGGCGGTAGTTTCTCTAATAACCGGGACACCAAAGGCAAGCAGGCTATGGTTGCCAATACAGTCCAGAATCCTGAACCAAAGCAGGTAGAGAAGCAGTGGCCTCAAGTGACTTACTCCTTCGAGGATAGCCATGTCAAGCCCATCTTTGACATGCTATTGCAAGGAGATAGAATTCAGCTCCCTCCGTCGAGACGTGAACCTCGACCTGCAGAGATGGAGAATCCGAAGTACTGTCACTTCCACCGTTACGACTACCACGCTACTTAAGACTGCTTCCAATTGAAGCGGTACATCCAGAACCTCATCGATTCTAAGGCTCTGGCTATTGATTTCGAAGAGGTAACCGTGGCTGCCAACATGGTGTCGGTACAATTCGGTAGCTTTCCTTCAACAAGAACTTAAGATGGCGTAGTACCTGTCCCTCGGGCAATAATGGAGGTCACTAATCTTCCCTCTCCCTGAGACCAGACAACTGGGCTGGTGCCCCTCACCACATCACGAGGGGAGGTCATGTGGGTCTACCCGAATTTGGTGCCTGAAGTAACCCAGTCAGCATCATCCTCTACCGGCAAGAAGAAGGGTGGGAAAGCTAAGTCCTACCACACAATCTCAGCCGGCATCGAAGAAGCTACAGCTGTCGTTACCCGATCCGGTGCACAATCTTAACCTATATCGGGTAACTCGGCTGAAGAACGTCAGCCGGCCACTCCTGATGCCCCAGGACCTTTTCAGCCTCCGCCGGCCGACAAACCTAAGCCAAAGGAGACCCGCTTCGACAAGCCGCTCCGTAAAGACGCACCTCAGGGGCTGGAGAGGCCTTACAATTTTGACATCCTGGCATAATTGGCCAACACACCAGCCAAATTATCATTATATGTGCTCTTGAGACTCTCCAAGGATGTTCGTATCGCACTGAGCGAAGCACTCCAGAATACCGACGCTTATTTGGCTCAGGTCAAGCTTACAGGGTAGTGCTCGCCAGCGGATTTCCAGGATAGCGCTTATACAGGTACAATGCCCAACATCATGTTCACTCCGTAGGATATGCTCATCAAGACCAACCTGCACGATCGCCCTCTGTATTATACTGGATACGTCGGCGACATCAAGGTGGATCGGATGCACATTGATCCCGGTTCTTCAATAAGCATCATTCCGAAGAACTTGCTCCATCTCCAGCGCATCCCTATACATCGGCTGACATCTACCAGCACCGCCATCAGCGGTTTCAATTCCGAAAGAAGCTATCCTATTGGAAAGATTTACCTGAAATGTCAAATTGGCGACCTTCAGTCGGAAGTGACTTGCTATGTCATAGACGCAGATACGTCCTACAACATTCTCCTAGGGCGTCCATGGATACACGATTATATGATCGTGCCCTCCACATTGCACCAGTGCTTCAAATATGTCGACAAGCACGACTTCATAAGAACGGAATTCGCCGACATCAATCCTTTCAAAGGGGTTGAATCCTACTATTTGGATTCCTGCTTGTACGAGAAATCGAAAAGACACCCGATCAAAGAGGATGCTCAAGAGCAGATAGAGGATATAATAGGATCAGAAGAACCTCTGAAGATCCATCTCCAGGCCCGCAAACTAGGCAGAACTGTATCTCTTGTCGCCACTCTGCGTAAAGAAACAACTAGTCTATCGGTGCTTACTGCACAAAAGGAGCAGATGGTTATCCGGCTCCCAAGGTCTAGCCAGGGACCGAGACCCACTGTAGAGCTAATGAAAATCAGGCTGCCAAGAGCCGGCCAACAACAATCAGAGGAGATCAATCCCTCTGTTAAGCCGATGGTCATTCGTCTCCCCAGGACAAATCGACAGCCAAGTGCTAAGCCAGGGACCGCTAGTGAGCCAACAACTCCACGTCCAGCACCAAGTGCTAAGCCAGGGGCCACTATTGCACCAACGACCCCACGTTCAACACCACCAATGGGACCCTTGATGATCAAGTTGCCCAGGTCATCCTCCCAATCTTCATTAATACAGGGGTGGCTGAAAAGGAGTTAGAGCTAGCCAAATATGTGGCTGCATACACTGATGTTCATTCTGCTGATGATGTAATACCACCAGAAAAGATACCTTATTTTATCAATAAAGGGTTATCTTTAAACTACCTCGAGCTTAACAAGCTCCGTATGATATATGCTAAGGAACACGATATGGGCATCAACTTACACACACATGTGACAAATGTCTATACTACGAACCAACTTACTCCCGTGGAAGGCGCTTGCTTCATAGTCGCGGGAGAAGATCATCCAATCATCTTCGGCCGAAAGAATGGTCAACAGTCCTTCAGGCCAGAAGAAGTCGATTTCGAACCCGACACCGGGAGACTGCCCCTTTATTTGTATAGCTCCCGATCCAAGTACCTCATAAAAAACCATGGGTATGATATGGAGACTACACCAGGCTTGAACTACAGCACCGATCGGCGATTACCGTTGTAATTGCCAGTCCCGGCTGGAAAACCATGAGATTATTACACGAAGACCAGACGTGGTCTAGGCTATGTTACACCTACAACAACTCCGGAGAGCTCGGATGAGGAATGCGAATGGCATTCACATTCAACCGGATCACCCATTTCTGATTCAGATGTCAGCATTGGGGATGTACTCAGGCAAGCTTGGTCTGTCAATATGGCATTTGCTGACGCCTATGAAGATGACAAAGACATACCCGAACTCCTTGAATTAGAGCCTTGGGTCCAACAGCTAGATGTGCAATGGGAGAAGCATTTTGAACAAAGAGATCCCCCTACCGAAGATGAGGTTATACAAGTTAACCTCGGCGATGAATCCTCTCCAAAGCCAATCTTCGTCAGCAAAAGTCTGACAGACAAAGAACGGGAGTCGTTATTGCAACTCGTCAGAGAGTATATTGATATGTTCGCCTGGAGCTATGAAGACATGCCAGGGCTGAACCCCGAGATTGTACTCCATAAGCTCAACATTCATCCGGACGTGAAGCCGGTCAAGTAACAGCAACAAAGGTTCTGCCCGAACATTATGAATTCTATCGAAGCTCAGGTCAACAAACTAATAGCCAGTAGCTTCATCCGTGAGGAACAACATCCAGACTAGGTAGCCAACATAGTATCGGTCCTCAAGAAGAATGGGAAGATCCGAATTTGTATCGACTTTCGAAATCTGAACGAAGCATGTCCTAAAGACGAGTTCCCTCTTCCTATTACGGACATAATGATTAACAACACATGTGGCTTTGAGCGCATGTCGTTCATGGATGGCTTCTCAGGATACAACCAAATCAAGATATTTTCTGACGACAAAAATCATACATCATTTCGAACGTCGATTGCCGTATACTGTTACACAGTCATGCCCTTTGGTTTAAAGAATGCCGATGCCACATATCAACGAGCTATAAGTGTCATCTTCAGAGATTACCTGCATAAAATGGTGGAATGTAACGTCGACGACATCGCCGTCAAAAGTCGCTCTAAGGAAGATTATCTGCACGATCTGAGAACAGTATTCGACCTGATGCGAGCACACAACCTGAAGAGGAATCCCACAAAATCCTTCTTGGGCGTATCCAGCGAAAAATTCTTGGGTTTTATTATTACCGCCCAGGGAATCCATATAGACCCTGAGAAGACGAAGGCAATCATGGAGATGGGTCCCCCGAGAAATCTCCGAGAACTCAGAGGCCTTCAAGGGAGGCTAGCTTATATCAGGAGGTTTATCTCTAACCTCTCCGGGCGATGTCAACCATTCACACACCTCATAAAGAAAGGTGTCTCCTTCTAGTATAGAAGAAAGCATACCTATAATCCTGTTTGGGCTTAACCTTTTGGGGTAAAGGTTTGATATGGTTAGGTCTGACAGTATTTGGTTTGGGAATATTTCGATTATTCGGTAAGTGACACGTGTTAGGGTAGGAAGCAATAGTCTCAGGCTGTTTTCCTAACCTAATTTCCAATCTTTTGGAAGTATCATATAACTTAGTATAGTCAGAAGTGAGTGCTTCCATTCTGACTTGTATACTTTGAAGACTTTTCTTCTCTTTAGAAAGTTCTTCTTTCAGTCGGTCAATAACCTTGTCTTTTTCTTCGGATGACTTGGTAGTCTCGTGTAATAAGAGCTTAATAGAAGAAAGCTCACCAGACTCACTAACATTATCTTTAACCTCAGCTAGTAGGTCGGTAAGTCTTCCTATTTCACCTTTGTACTCTTTGAGTACATTCTTAGAGGTATGATATTTGCTACGCAGTTTCCTGTAGTCACTTATCAGTTCACTGAAGGCTTCTCCTAATTGCTCAAAGGTGAAGTCATCATATGTATCAACTATAGGTTCATAGAGTACCTGATCGGATGCCATAAAGCATACATTTGCAGCGTCTTCTGATTGTTCATTTTCTGAGTCGCTGGCTTCACTTTCATGCCATATGCTGGTATTGACATACTTCCGAGATGTTGATCTCTTCAGGTTCCCTTTCTCATACCTGTTGCTCTTTTTGCTTGATGATGAGTTTGTAGGACAATCCTTCTTCATGTGTCCCTTCTTCTTGCAGCCATAGCAGACATCATCATCTTGATACCAGTTGTTGCTGCTATTGTTTTCTGTGACTTTCTTCTCATATCTCATGAATCTTTTGAATTTTCTTGCTAGGAGTGCTTGATCTTCAGCATCAGATTCATTACTGTCTGAATCACGTTCAGTAGCTTTTCTGTGCTGAGCCTTGAAAGCGATCGTCTTCTCCTTTGGTACAGGCTCTTCAAAATCTTGTAGCTCCAGTTCATGAGTGAGTAGCTTACCCATGAGTACTTCGAGTGTCATAGTAGTGAGGTCGTTTCCTTCAATGATTGCAGTAGCCTTCGAAATCCAGTTCTTTGTAAGTGCTCGCAGGAATTTACAAATCTTTTCATGGTTACTGTAATCTTTGTCTAGGGAGGATAAAGGATTTACAATATCCAAGAATCTCTCGAACATCTGAGTAACTGTTTCGGTGGGCTTCATCTTGAACGCCTCGTACTCCTGAGTAAGTCTGCTGACTTTTGATTCTTTGACTTGAGTCGTGCCTTCATGTGTGACTTCAAGAAGCTTCTGTTGACACAAAGTCACAGTCAACCAAATATTGATAACGTTGACAAAATAATACTTGTGATAATTCAATAAGACACAAAAGACGACTACTTTCTGCTCAAGCCCGAAGACTGCTCAGTGTTGGAATTGCAAGTTGTTTTTAGCGTCTGTACTTTTATATTTATTGAGTCTAGAATGATTGTAAGCTGAATTATGCTGGGCTCTTGAGACTCAACCCATAATCTACCCAAAGCCCATAAAGCTCCACATCCAAACTTAGCCCAATCCACCCTTGGACTAGTTCTGTGCTCTGGAGACAGAGTTCGGGCCGAACTCTGCCTCCACACAGAGTTCGGGCCGAACTCTATCCCCTAAAAATTAGCACCCTAATTTTTAGGGTTGGCTGGTTGCTAGTTGTCCAATGGCCAAATTTTTGAAATTCCTACCAGAATTCTGGCCGAATTCTGCCTGACAAAAACCTATAAATAGTCCTAGAATTCTCTCATTTCAAACAATCCAATCTTCTCTTCTCTTCTCTCTTAAGCTCAATATAAGCCATACCCTTCTCATCTACTAGCCACAAGTTTCCTAAGTCTCGAGTGCTCAGCATCTCTCAGTTAGGAGTCTTATGCAAGAGTTCAAGAAGTCGCTTGGAAAAGTCCAAGCATCGCCACTGCGATCCTCTGTAAGAAGTTGACGTGCTCTTCTGAAGTAAATGCACGGATTGTAACTACTATTTCACAAATAGTAGATTTAATCCTGAGCTAGAGTTCTCAGGCCTGGACTAGTCCTCCACGAGGGAAACCAGGTTAAATTCGGCTGTGATTGCGTATGCTCTCTTGCTTCTCACTTTAAATTCCGCATTTACTCTGATTAGTTTTATTTGTGATAGAGTTGATTTTTAATTGGATATTTTCTCTATAAACTCTATTCAGCCCCCTATAGAGTTGCCATCTGTTCTTCAATTGGTATCAGAGCTCTGTTCTCTTTACAAGGACTTACATCCTAGAGCTGATCCATGACAACCACACAATCCTTGATTTCCAATCACGGTGAAGGACAGTCCACTCATAGGCCTTCCCTATTTGATGGAACTAACTACACATATTGGAAAACAAGGATGAGTTTTATCTCAAATCGCTAGACTTTGACCTGTGGACTGTCGTCACTGACGATTACAAAAAGCCCGCCAGAATAGTTGTCAACGGTGATCTTGTTGAGAAATCACATGACAAGTATTCTGACGAGGAGAAGAAACAGGCAAGTCTAGACGCGAGAGCTATTAATGCTTTATTCTGTGCTATAGACAGGAATGAGTTCAACAGGGTATCTACATGCACCACATCTCACGAAGTGTGAAAACTCCTAGAAGTGACGCATGAAGGAACCACCCAAGTCAAGGAATCCAAGATAAGCCGTCTCACTCAAGAATACGAAGCTTTCAAGATGAATCCAAACGAGACGATCACGCATATGTTCACAAGATTCCTCGACATCATCAACCCCCTTTCTTCACTCGGCAAGCAATATTCAAATCACGAGAAAATTTGCAAGCTACTTAGGGGGCTACTAAAAATTTGGAACCCTAAGGTGACAGCCATCATTGAAGGAAATAATCTCACAACCATGTCCATGGAGACCTTGATGGAAAAGCTAATGACTCATGAGATTGACCTCAAGGACTTCGAAGAGCCTGCTCCTAAGGCTAAGGAGATCGCACTCAAAGCTCACCGACGGAGGGCTGAACCCGAAGAGACGGATGATGACAACTCAGAAGAAGATGATCAAGCTCTTATGGTCCGCAACTTCAAGAAATTCCTTCGCTTCAATCGAAGAAAGAAGGAACCACAAGAAGATGGCGAAGAAGAGCCAACCTGCTACGGTTGCAAGAAGACTGGACACGTCCGAAAAGACTGTCCATTCTTAAAGAAAGGCAACCGCTATGAGAAGCCATACAAGAAGACCTCCTCAAAGAAATATGCCAACACAAGCATTTGGCATGAAAGCGAAGCTAGTGACTCCGAGGAAGAGAAGGACTCTCCTCAAGATACGGCTAATGTGTGCCTAATGGCGACGTCTGACAAGGTATCAAAAGAAACTCTTGACGACTTCTCTTTTGATAAACTTGGCGATGCTTTCACAGATTTACTCGATGATCACAAAAAGATCATTGGTAAATACAAACATGCCAAGGACAAAATCAAAAGTTATAAAGTCAAAATTCAAAGACTTTCTTTATTGCTTGATAACATTAGAGACACCTCACCCACTGAAGTCACAGATGAGGTATCTAAGCTTAAACTAAGCCTTCATGATGCCGAAGCACGTATTGAGCAACAAACACAAGAAATCACAACACTCAACACGATGCTTGCTGAAGAAAAGAGTAGACACAAGATTTCTATGACTAAGATATATGGTTTAAATGCTAAGGTTACTGAACTGCAGGCTGTCTCTAAGAGATTAGAGACTAAATTGGGAAAACAGGTTGTTCAACCTCAAACCCAATTACATGAGACACACACAAAGCATAACATTTCTTATACTAGTCTTCCACGTCATCCACCTACAACACGTAACCATGCTTTCATGTACACACACTTCCATAAAACACACAAACCACATACACGTAGAAATAACTCTCATATGATACACAATTATCATGCTACACATAGATACAATCATCACAATGTTGCACAAAGACACAATCAATATCATTCTACATATAGGCATTATCACCATGCTAATCCATATTACTCTGATGTTCCACATAGACAATATCACCATGCTGTTTGCCATTAAAATTGTTTGATTGAAAACTTTAATACAAA